>VSWD01000005.1:28230501-28830501 GCA_033119305.1 Pinctada imbricata | reverse complement strand
TTGCCCATGAGAAGACCTTTCAATTTATGCCGTAACATTTGACTTAGTGACCTTGACCTTGGACTTTGACCTAGTTAAAGATTTTGGTTAAAGTTCCTGGTTTAAGCAAAATCTATGGAACTGTATGCAGTAGAAACTTTATATTATACATGTAGGTTGCCCATGACCAGACCTTTCAATTTATGCCGTAAAATTGGACCTAGTGACCTTGACCTTGGACTTTGACCTAGTTAAAGATTTTGGTTAAAGTTCCTGGTTTAAGCAAAATCTATGGAACTGTATGCAGTAGAAACTTTATATTATACATGTAGGTTGCCCATGACCAGACCTTTCAATTTATGCCGTAAAATTGGACCTAGTGACCTTGACCTTGGACTTTGACCTAGTTAAAGATTTTGGTTAAAGTTCCTGGTTTAAGCAAAATCTATGGAACTGTATGCAGTAGAAACTTTAGATTATACATGTAGGTTGCCCATGACCAGACCTTTCAATTTATGCCGTAACATTGGACCTAGTGACCTTGGCCTTGGACTTTGACCTAGTTAAAGATTTTGGTTAAAGTTTCTGGTTTAAGCAAAATCTAAGGAACTGTATGCAGTAGAAACTTTATATTATACATTTAGGTTGCCCATGATGAGACCTTTCAATTTATGCCGTAACATTGGACCTAGTGACCTTGACCTTGGACTTTGACCTAGTTAAAGACTTTGGTTAAAGTTCCTGGTTTAAGCAAAATCTAAGGAACTGCATGCAGTAGAAACTTTATGTTATACATGTAGGTTGCCTCTGACAAGACCTCTCAATGTATGCTGTAATATTTGACCTAGTGACCTTGACCCAGTTAGTGATAAAAACTTAATTTGCAATCCGGCCATACCGTCTTTAGCGGTGTTTTATTTTTGAAAGAACTTAGAATAAATAGCAGCATTTTTGTACTTTTTTTCATTCATTCACTGGATTTATTTTCAGTTTTTAACAGATTTTAAAAGTAATATCACAGCATCACCTATTTGATGATATTAATTATTATATTTTAGGTACCTCGTTTTATTTACCTACTTTGTGCTGTGGGGCTGTTTGTTTACCAATCTCTTGATGCCATAGATGGGAAACAGGCAAGAAGAACTAAAACAAACACTCCCCTCGGAGAACTATTTGATCATGGATGTGACTCGGTTTCAACAGGTACAATGAAAAACCTTGCTAAAGGCAACTTAAAATGTCTTATTTGTAACGAAAATGCAGATCTTATTCTTTTCCTGTGAAATTTTGTATTAGTGGTAGGATCTGTACTTTTCAAAACATAACGAAACAAAATTTGTAAGGAAAGACTTGAATAAGAAAGGTCACTGCTGACAGGTCAAGGTCACTCTTTTACGACACATAAACAGTGTTTAGGAAAAGTGCCGTATTGCCTGTGATTTCTGGTAGTTTTTACATGTATCAATGTCCTGTGGATTTTTTGGAAATTTTGATCTTATTATTTAGAAAAACAACTTACTAAAATCATTGAAAATGACCTGTGGTTATCAGACTATTTCCTAAACACTACGTAAGACATTTGCCACTAGTTCATTTAAATACATGAAAAGTAATCATTTCTTATAACTTCTTTTTTCAGCCTTTGTTGGTGTGGGTGTATGTACAGGCATTCTGATGGGCGAGAACCTAAACTGGATGATGTTTGAAGTATTTTCTGGCATGTTTCTGTTTTACCAAGCTCATTGGCAAGCGTATGTCACTGGAACATTAAGATTCTCTCAGTAAGTTTCATCCAAATGTGCGCAATATCAATGCTCATAGAATTTTTTCAGTAAAATGGGGGTTGACATTAGCGCTGGCCTGCTTCCCTGTGGCCAGTAGTTTTGGTGTCGTGCCAGTCAAATCCGTTTTCAGCTGGCCTGTCTGGCACATAAAAGTTAAGAAACCCCTTTGTTAAATTAAGCTACAATCACTCAGAATGCCTTTTGTTTTATTCACTCAAAGATCACATCTTTAGATAAAACGATTGCCATATTATCCCCCTATTTTGTTGGGTATATACATGTACATATACTCTCATTATGTGGGAAGTACTTCTTTGACATTGATATTTGTTGACATTGTGAAGGACGCTTTGTTGAAAAGGATGCAATGTGGAGGTACATACATGTATATATATAATCTAAACTATAGTATTGATGATACTAGGCTGATGTACTGTAACATGTCATCTTGAAATTAAAACTGATTGAATTATTGAAAATAAAAACGTCTTTTCTGCAAGTGTTATATACGGGCCAGTGAAATTCTGTTCAGGATTGTTGAATTCATTTTCTACTGGCCCGATTGGCTAGAGGGTTAAAAAAGTTTAATAATTACTACCCCTAGAAAAATATGTTTTCTGTCAAAGGAACTGTAAAAATAATCTGCCCCAAAATAAAATTTCATATATATACATGATCCAAAATAACCTCAACTTTATCCTTAAAACTTTTTATACAGAAAGTATTTGCAATGCAAAGTACTCACATGATTAATTGATACTTTAATCCATTATTTCAATTCATGCAGACAAATGCTATTTTATTTTTGTAGGTTTGATGTCACCGAAAGTCAGCTTCTTATCATTTCCATATTTTTGATAAACTTCTTGATTGGTCCTTCTTTTTGGAGCTATCAGGTACTGTAAACCATCTTTTTTTATTCGCAGCGTCTTTTGTAAGTGAATTTGGGGGTGTCCCTGGTTCGCAGCATTTTATGTTCTCAAGACCTTGCATATGAAGTAAAAAGTTGTACAGAAAAAGAAAAATAATCTTTCCACATTTCTTCATAAACTTTTTACTGAAAACTAGTATAATGACCTGTTTATCTAATTGATTGTTTATTGCATTTTCTGAATTAGCAAGTGAGGTTAAACAATTGAAAGTTATGCAAAGAAATAAATTAATAATTCATTAAAGGCGGTTCGTAAAGGTATGAAATATTTTTCAATTAAAGAAACTGAGAAAGTTTACCATCGTGAGGACGTGAGGTGACTATAATATTTTCTGAATTATGAGTATTATAAGATTTATTTCTAAGTTAAAACTCGCAGTAGATGCAATGCATATCTCGACAAAAAGATTTGATTTCTAAAAAAAATGTCATGCAAGAAGACGATCTTCTTATTAACGCAGTAGACTTGAATTTTATACATTCCAAAACCCAACATGACAACGTTTGACATTATTTCTTACTGTGACGTAAAAACAGATTTGTGATGTCATGATGAAAAATAACGTCAAAATTTGTGATCTCGGGTCTTGGAGTGTCTAAAATGCAAGTCTAGTGGTAATGTGTGTAAAATGGTCTTAGACTATTGTTTTTCATGTTTAGGATTAAAATAGCAGTCAGAATACATCTATGCCAAAATGCTTTTTAACATGCATCATTATAATCATGAATACATCTCCGGACAAGTGGGTGATCCAATCTATTACAGGGATGTGCATTCTTCTTTCAATATTTATCAATCTGAGCCTCAAAATGTATATTCTGTCAAACCTATTATCAGGAGTTTATGTTAATGTGTTGGCAGCTTTCTGTTTTTGCGAATCAAGCCACCTTGCATGTATCACAAAAAAAAAAAAACGCTCGTGAATAAAGATGGTTTACAGTAGATCATAATTATACATGTATTTGATAGGATTTATTAATCTTTAAATTGTCTTTCAATATAAATTGTATTAAAAAAAAAAATTCTTATAATTGTACTGTAGAGTGTGTAGAGTGGAGTTAGCCTTTCAGAAATTGAACTAAACATAGAGTTACTTTCATCTAGAGATTTTTCCTTGACGTATCTGGATGTATGTATTGTATTTGTAATGCTACATTTTAGGACAATAGGTTGAAGTTCATTCTTGTTGATATTCACCCTTTTTTTTGTACAATTTTTCAAGATTTCATGATAATCGTTTGTAAATATTTTGCAGATTCCAGTTTTTAATATAAGTTTACGGATATTCATGGTCCTGTTTAGTCTGGGGCCTGCAGCATTACAAGTTTTTAATAATATGACCATTATATTAGAAGGAGGAAAAGGAAAGAATAAATCTACAATAGCTGTGAGTCAAACATTTTGAAAAATTAGCTAGCCATTGTGTTAAAGATTAACATGTACAAATTATTCCAATTTCTCATAAATTTTGTTGTCTTGCCTAGTCTTTATCTAAAGAGATGGAAGTACATGTGATTGAGACTTGGACTGTATTTATGTGTATGATGAAATCTTCCTTAAATTCTTTTTTCATTTGTGTTTATAACTAAATTATTCCTCTCACCCATACAGGGAACCAGTACCATTTTCCCAGTTTTCCCAATAGCAATAGTTTTAGGACTTGGGGTGATTATAGCCAATAAATCTCCTTCCAACATGTACGAGAATAATCCATGTTTATACCTGCTCACCTTTGGGATTGTAGCTGCCAGAGTCACCAACAGGCTCGTCGTAAGTTTTTGTGTTACACACTTCGTTCTGATCTTAAAGTCAAGTGAGGGCACAGTCAAACTTCTTGAGCAAACAACTTTAATGCAATGTGTGACTCAACTGGAGATTGGAACTTGTAGGACTCATGATCTAAGCTAGCCAAAACTTTTAGAAGATTTTGTCAAGTTTAGCATGAAATACATGTAATAGGTAATTGATAGGTAAAGACATACATGTATATGAGAGAATTCCGTTCAGAATGTTTCTATAAATCAACATACATGTACATCAAAAGAACAGGTAAACAATTGCTTATGTCAAGGACATTCAAGGAAAGTTTATTATACTTACATACAGATTATTATGAATCTCTAAAACATTGGTGCATATGTACTGGTAAATTCACAACTTTAAAAATTTAGTTTTGTATTACAACATGTATTACAAAATGCTATATTACTTATTTTAGGTAGCACATATGACGAAGAGTGAGCTTGATCTTATGGATTCAGGATTATGGGGTCCCTTTATTCTTATTATAAACCAGTATTTCAACTGTATATTAAATGAGACCATGCTTTTATGGTTCTGTTTTGTAAGTATAAAGTACAATATTTAAGTGTCTGTAATGAATTCTTATACAATGTACAGTAATATACATGAACAATGGCATTTCTGCCAAAATAAACTTCTATTAATGTTTGATTAAATCTATTTTTGAAAGTAAAAATTAAGGAATCAATATCTGATATATTCAGGGGAAAGAGCTATGTTATCTTTTAAAAGATCTCTGTCCATTGAAACTTGTTTATCACAACTCATGTCAAGCAACTTGACTGAAACATCTCTGAGAGTTTAACAGAATTCTGAACAATGACAATTCACAACCTTGACCTATAGCCATGAAGACACTGTTTGTCAATCTGTACATGCACTCCATAACCTTAGAAATTCTTCACCAACAGTATAATGAAACTTCATACTTACATGTAGATGATCCATGACCAGGGCAATTATCTAATATTCAAGAGGTCAAATGACATCGTGAAAACTTGATTCATACCAGTATGGTGAAATGTCTTTTTGTACAAGAACTCAAGAAGCATTTAGTAGCATTTATGGATAGACCTACAATGTAGATATAGTTTGCCAAAGATGTAGGAAAAACCTCTATTAATTTTGAGGTCAAAATGTCAAAGTTGATATTAGGAATTATTGGAAAATCATAGATTTATATTTTCCAACAGGCACAGATGATTTGACCTCTTGTATCCAAAGGAACCAAAAATAAGCTTTTCTCTTAATTTTATGCCTTGAATTATTGGTATCATCTCTCCAACTGGTTTTTAGTGAGCTGTGACAAATATCTGGGGAGCTAATGTCATAGCCTGATCGTTGGCATCAACGGTTCCATGGACCAAACTTTAACCTGGGCTATATCTCATGAACTGTAAGGTGCAGGGCTTTGATATGTCTCTTGTGGATACCTCATGACCAGACCTTTTATTTGGGATCATGACTTTTGACGTAGTGACCTTGACCTTGGAGTTTGACCTTCTTTTAAAAACTTCAACTTAGGCTATATCTCAAGTACTATAAGGGGGGGGGGAGGGCTTTGATATTTCACATGTGGATTCATTTTTGACAATGACTTTTGACCTAGTGACCTTGATCTTGGAGTTTGACCCACTTTTTATAAAACATTATCCTGGGGTTTTATCTCATGCACTATAAGGGGCAGGGCTTTGATATTTCAAATGTGGATACATTGTGACCAGACCTCTATTTGGGATCATGACTTTTGACCTAGTGACATTAACCTTGGAGTTTGACCTGCTTTTAAAAAACTTTAACCTGGGCTAAATGTGAAAATGAGCATGTGTATAAAATGACTCATTGTTTGCTAATTTCTCTTTCAGATTTATGTTATACAGGATATTTTAAGGTATTCCTCGTCAGTGTGTCAGGAAATTTGTGACTATTTGGAGATATATTGTTTTGATATTGTGAGCAAGCGACCTCAGAAACAGTCGTCACGCAACGGAAAATCCTCAAAATCCTAGCTGCATGTGCCAATGTCATTTCTAAGTTATTTTTTGCTTCATGACCTTATTTTATTTGTATATCCTATTGTTTTTATTTGCTATTCCTTTTCGCTTACAATTCCATATTGCAGTGTTATTTGTAGAGTAACTGAATTCATTGTACAAAATACGTGTATTTATATAACATTGTATGCACTTGTACATTTTGTACCAAAGAACTCAAAGAATACTGTAAACCAGATTTTATTCTTTTAAAAGAATTTGTCCATATTTACATTTTAGAACATTTTTTAAAATTTCTTGCATTCCTGAATTATCTACTGTATGTGTACTTATTTTAGCGGGATTCATATTCTAGCGGAGTTAGCGCTGCTAAGAATACGCTAAATCATGAATCTCTTCCAGATTAATGTGGAAAATAAGTCAAAGCACTACTTCATGATAACGCTAAGGCCATGTAAAATAAAATCTATGTTTCTCAGACACCGCCGCGCGCTATAATTTGCCGCCGATGAAAAGTTTTTATTGCAACTTCAGAAAAAAATATCCGCCGTGTCTCATCCTCGATCGTCGATTAAAAACGAAATATCCATTTATTTCATTGAACATGTTTATTGTCCTGTAAAATCATCCAAACAGTACCCGATGAATAAATACTTTTAAAAACCCGTATAAATCACGGTGCGTTCCGTATTTACGTTACGGGTAAAGATTTTATCCACGTGCCGTTTAAAGGGAATTGTATAGGATATACTAACAATGTGCCGACACGTGTCGCGGACATTTAATACATCGAGTATTACATGTATTAGAACGTTGGTATAGTTTTCTTTATTGATCTCTACAGAATATGTAAATACCTATACCAAACAATAGCCAGTGTCCATTGTAATTTGATAATGACGTTCACGTTGTAAAAAGTATGAGCAAGGACCGCCGAGGAACGCAAGAGAAACGTAATTAAATCCTTAAATCTATGAATAAAAGAGTGTATATTGTACCCGTGTACATTATTTTATCAGACGATAGTTAGTGCTGAATACTTCATTCGACTTCTAAAGATTCCGCTTCATCCAGACTTGACATCCGAAGATATACGCTATCGGCCACATTTTGGACCATATGAACGGATCCATCCGATGAAGTGAGGGGTCTTATTTAATTTGAACTGGGTTTAAATAAGGTGTGAGCAAATACCACCCGACGAATCTGTTACGCGATTCTACTAATGTACTCACGGCAATCAAAACATGTCATACTTCGTATATTTGTATCTATTAGCTTGGGGGGCGGGGGGGGGGAGACAGCATAAGATTTTTTGCCTTATATGAATAATGGGGGGGGGGGGGGGGGTGTTAGACCGGGCATACAATTTTTTGCCTTACATGAATATTAAGAGTACTCTTGATGGAAAAAAAAAACAACAAATAAAAACCCTACCTACCTTGCCACTTTTTTACACCCAATTATCTGAGAAACATAGAATTAATTTTACATGGCCTAATATGTCAATTTACCCATATCTGCTCTGTTTCCGCCAAAATTTGGTTGCGCTAAAATAAGTACACTTACGCTATTTTCATTCTCTATCTTGAAAGAGTATAGATTTTTGGATAGACTGCATATTGATTTCTACCTTAAGTTTAAGATGTCCATCTGCCATCTGTTAATCTGTCAATCAACTGTTTTTTGGTTGATGTTTCTCGTTATTGTGAACTGAAAAGATTCACCTTTGCAATTTGGCTATTCTATTTTTAAGAGATTTCTTATTACAAAATACAAAATATTCATGAGTGATACGTCAGATATTCATTTTTCTCTCGTCAAACTCGAGCAATATTAAACTTGTTTAAGGAAAAAAAAAATAAAAATGAGAAATAAACATAGATATGAAGAGTATTTGATTTACAGTATACATTTGAGTGATAAATATTCCAAGCTATAACTTGCCGAATAATTGTCTCTGTGTAGTTAAGATGAAAACATACATGTATTAAATACCAAGTAATCCTGTTACGTGTATTATTACCCATTTGAAGTTTTAAAATTTCTTCATTTAGCATTACATTATAGTCATTGTTTTAAAAATACTTGTACATGTATATGTATGTAATCTAAGTACAGAATTTTAAACATAGCGCAATTTAGCCACATTAGAGTCATTACTTAGCATTTTATGGTCTTAAGAAGAGATGAAATTTTATTTCATAAGATGGTTACATGTTGTTTGCAGGGTATGCTTTGTGTAAGATTAATCTGTTGTAACATGCATTACTATTTTACACTAGATTTCTTTGAAAGTCAACAAAATACTGACTTGAAAAATTATATTGTGTCTCGTTTTGAGCTCTCATTCAGTTTATTTAACGATATACATGTAAAATCCAAAGTTACATACAGTGTTGATAAGATGACTGTGTTAAGTACATACTTGTGCATGTATATACATTGTACCTGATATTTAGGTACCTGTGACTTTTAATTCACTGTAACAATTTCATTTCTTGAAATCTAAGTTTGTAATCCAGTCATAGTCAGTAGAGCATTTGCCGACGTTCATAATGACTGACAAAATTATGTAAAATGTCAGAGGTAAGAACTTTATGCGCCCTTTTTTAAAAAATTGTTACATCATAGTGGAATTGCGTCTTTTAACAGTGATGTCATAATGAAAAACAATGCCAAAAGACATTGACTCGGACATTTTGAGCTCTCTAACGAGGTCGGAAAATAGTCTATTAGGGTCATAGGATATTAGAACTATAAGTGTTTTACAAGTTTGCATGTATAGGTTTTATTATTTACTAATGAGCATTAGGCCAAAAAAAATTAAGATTTCGTTTGACGGGCACCGCCGCATTGCCTAAAAACCCGCCGCATTTCCGATTTTTATCGCGTGTTTTACCATAATTTTAAAGTAGTCAATTGAACATCGTCATGCTAATACAAATTGTTTGTTTACATATTCTTTACTTCACTAAATATATAAATTGTAAAGCTGTAACTCAATACTTGTTTACATAAAATAGTATTATTTACCCGAGCTGCCGTATTCAATTGTTGTTTGTACGGTAATCGCGACCACGCGTATATCCAATATCACGGACGAGGTAACGTAACGTAAAATGATACTTGACTCTGTTGTGATAATCTGCAAGAGCATTATTCTTTATTAAATTATCTAATTTATTACAAATTTGAAAACGTTTTTGTTTAGAACTCACAGTTTACGTCAGATTGATCAGCCGGGAACGCCGGTGACGGGATCGAGGGGAGGGGCAGAAATACTAAACGATCCTAATTTCGATTCAGATAAACTAGTCAACTAAATCTTAAGCACATCGCAGATACTTCAAAATTTCCGAGGGATAGAAATTCAAATTTGCACACAACTTGCTCAAGTCCGACAGTGAAAATGGATGACGAATCGATCAGGATACCCTTGTGTAAGCGTTGTTAAAATTCAAACTAAATTGTCAGACATGCTGTGATCGGGAAGGCAAACTTGCTCAATGGGACGACGGTCCCTTCCACGTTGACTTTAATGGGCCATTCTCAAAAACAATGGGCCATCTTTCCTCACGAATGGGCCATTCCCAAAATGATCAATTTTCGAAGAGCTATGCATATGCATGCATTATGCATCAGACTTTAGCACATTTTTTTTTTTGTCGTGAGATTCCCAATTTGACCATTTCCAATGAATAATTTACGGTACATTTTTTGCATGGATCACAGAACAGCCAAGACCAAACTTTCAGCCACCTTTCCTGAATTTTTTGTGTCCACGGATGGGCAGCTTCATTTTCAGCTTTGTTGATATTAGGGAAGACATTTTGTACAAATTTTATTACATCAATTTGTACCCATTGACTGACCACTTTTAAAAAATGACATGATAATTTTACGGATGAACGCATACACAAGTACCTTAACGTAGATAAGATACGTAAGTGGACGTTGGAGATTTAAATCTCAGGCGCAGATGTCGGAGAAAAATCAAGATTGTATCAAAATAGCAAAGGACCTTTCAATTGTCAGTGAACAGAAGAATTTTGTGCCTTAGAGTTCTGACTGGCCATGTACAGAAAGCTGTGATCTCTGTATTACTGCTCCTGGTGTAGTTACAACGTAGATACAAGAACAGAACTTTTAATAGATTTAAAAAACAAAAAAATGGACGCCGTAGAATAATGACACCAGGGCGCAGCGAGTTGCCGATTTTATGGGCCATTTTCTATCAGAATGGCCCATCCCAATCCCTGGACATGTTGCTTTGTATTTTCCCTACTCTTTTGCCGACGACAAGCGTCACATTTTCGGTCTAAGCACTGAGCAACAATTACGAGTTTCACTCACTTAGTTGCACCTGAAAGTAGTTCACAAAATGTTAACGTCATTTGAAGTTTTAACCTTACACAGGGCAACGGTTAGATATTGGTGATCCTTTTTAGCATAAATAAGATGTACACCATACATGTATTTAGTCTACATCTTCATACTGGTCTGCCATAGGACATCGTCTGTCATATGATACATATGATAAGTGTGACCAAATCACAGAATATCTAGCAAACTTCAGGTTTGGAAATGCAATAAGTATATTACAGGAAGACGTTGGGTTATCTTGTTATGGGTTATCTTGTTAATCAATGTACTAAACATTACCACTTCATACTATACTTAAGACCTAATGTATTTTCAGCATCAAAACACTTGAATTAGAAATTTGGTTAAAGATAAATTACAAAAAATGTACATTCGTCATATTTCACGTTTGAAAAAAAAAAAAAAAAAAAAAAAAAAAAAAAAAAAAAAAAACCTGCCTCCCTCACTTTTTTTTCTAAAAAAGTGCCCGTCAAACTAAACATTAATTTTGTATGGCCTTACAACATTGTATTTACATTTAAAATGATGAAAAAAAATGAACATTTAAACCTACTCTTCATTTGTACATGGCTATTATTATATTCTCAGTGTAATGTACTCAGGTAGCTGAAGATGGTATGGTATGAACAATGTGCTGTAAAATGCATAGGGTACTTATAGATAGAGAATATTTTAAAGGTGTTAAAGCTGTCCATGTTTTCTGTGCTTTACTTCGCTGTGCCATGACTCTTGTCTCATTCCTTATTTATTACACATAACTCAACTGGTACTGTAACATTTATTTCTTTGAAGAATGATAGATTTAGTTTTGATAAAGTGAATATATTTTTTCAAAGACTGACATCTAGTTACACATACATACAACACAACAACCCTGGTGTACAAGTGCAGTGATTATCATCTAAGTTTGGATTTTAAATACATCTTTATCCCATTGCTTTTATTTCGTTATCATTAAAAGTCATAGTCCCAAACTTCTAAGATCATAATAATGTAAACGTGAATTTCGCGATTAGAACATCAAGATGTTACGCGTGGGGGAAATATTTGCGATAAAAATGTCTTTGCCATTGTAAGAATGCAGAGGGGATATTTTTGCATGGGGGAAATTTTCGCGAAAGAACTTGATTCGTGAAAAACGCGAAAATTACCACGTATACAGTATAACGATTTTATCTTTTTTAATTATACATGTATGATAATAATAAAATGTCCAGTCATAATGAGCTTACTGCTGGATCTTATTGTGCAATATGTTTGATTGTAAATGTGTTTATTATGAGAAAAACATCTGTTGTATAAGTCTTAAGCCATAGAATGTGTATACATTGTATGCTGCATGAATGTCATCATTTTAAACTTCCGAAACTGGAACAATCAAAATTAGGAACATCATCAAAGTGCTCACTGCCATATTTTTAAATATCTTATTTTTTCCCACACTTTAACACTAACATTTTTGTGTCGCCTGCGAAGCATAACTACACTTAGGGATCACGTTGTCCGTCTGTCAGTCTCACTTGGATGTCACACCCTATATAAAAGTTATTCCTAAGTGTCTTTATGTTTCACAGGCGGCACATGCATTTTTGAATCATTCATACCCTCGGCGTCGTCGTTATCGTCGTCCGTAGACAAAACTTTAACCTGGGCTATATCTCTTGAACTATAAGGGGTAGGGCTTTGATATTTCACATGTAGATACCTTGTGACGAGACCTTTCATTTGAGACCATGACCTTTGATCTAGTGACCTTGACCTTGGACTTTGACCTACTTTTCAAAAACTTTAACCTGGTTTCTGACAAAAACCTGTATAGGCGAGCTATGTAATCTTTGATTACCCTATGTTTATGTATATGTAGCTTGTGCAGAAAAAAGTGATATATAGGTATATTTTTCTTCATTGTCATCTGTCTTCTGCCCTGTACTGTATTTATAGCTCTCTGATAGTCACATTTTGGCGTGCAGGTACAATGTATATGGCTTTAACTTGAACGTGTATATGCTTTGTCTTTCCATTGAACCCTAAGGTCTACTTGTAAATCGTCTTCAGAATAATCCATTGATATAAAAGAATATCTTTCTACTGTGATTTTTATATCGCATGCAATGCAACAGCAAGATAAAGTATTTACTTTATCTGATGTCTGTCTGTTTATCTATCTGTATGTCCATTAGTCTGTCTGTAGTCACACCCATATAAATGGCTATAACTTGCTTGATATACATTTACATCATTTTTCCACCAAAGGGGTAGGGCCGAGAAGCCCGATATTGGCCCTAATTTTGAACATTGTACTTCATAGATTTTTAACTGTGATTTGACATTTTGAAACATTCTCTACTGAATTACGAATCTATCTTTTGTAAACATTGCGTTTATCAATAGCTTTTAGCCCTTTGAAAACACAAAAATTGGTCATATTCCGCGAAATTGATGCAAAAACTACATATTCCTATAAAATTAGCAGTGGCCACATGCATTAACTAGGATGAAAAAATTATATGTGAAAGTTTATCATTATATCTTGTTGTCATAAACGTTTTATCTCAGTTAACGCGTGCAGCCACATTGAATTCTTCCACTAAAGACAAAATTCCAAGCAATTTTCGCCATATTTTGTCAATAACGTCAAAATGACGTCACTTCATGACGTCATTACAGTTAAATGGCACTATGTTTGGTGATATTTTTCTTTTCATTAAAAGCAGTTAACATTGGTGTTTTTTCATGAGAGATATCAAACATTCCCCATGAAATTTATTTCTTACGAAAAATCGAGGGCCGATTTAGGGGTCTCGTGGCCCTACCCCTTTGCAGGGACGGTTAAGCATGATCCGACTCAAAACCCAAATAGTGTCAAATACTGTATAACCAGAAATTTTCGTGAGATACTAATTTTTGCTATATTCACAAGTGATTTTGAATCACAAAAATATATTCCCACGAAAAATTGTGTTCGAAAAGGTATATAATAATTTAAAATTTGTTGTATGCCATTTTTCACTTTTTCTGATTAAACGTCAATAGAAGTGAATTGAGTGTAGCCTTATGATAGAACTAACTAAAAGTTCAATAATGAAAGGCACAAAACAGTGACATTTTGTGTTCATATTTGTTTGTAATTTAGGAATTGCGAAAAATTGTACTCGCGAAAATAAAGACACCCTAATTTACTATAAAATCGCGAAATATGATTCACACAAAAATTTCTTCTTATACGATATGCTACAAGCAACATAAATTTTTCTTTTCTTGAACTGTCTAGTTTACTTACTGTATTATTCATAGATTAAGATATTTTAATGGAATTTCATACCTACATGTATATTGTTTTGATAATATAAAAAAACTTAACACTTTAATGTACATTTTCATGTAAAAATAAACTGATACCTTAAAGAACATGAGGACACATTTCCTCAGAAATTTTAAATTTTGTAATATTAATCTTCATAGTATTACATGCAATTGCTTGTCGTCCAATATTTGTGTATGCAGTATATATTCAAGTTTTTATTTAAAGTTAATTTGAAAGCATTTCATACAGAACCTCGCCATTTTAAACTCGTAAATGGGCTTCATTGTATGCTATTTATATATTTACTTAAGTCCTGCTTATTACAATTTATACACAACATATTATATCAACTTTAAAATTTTCAAAAGTTCTTTGTTGTTTGCCATATGTAGATTTGCTATGTCAAGCTTACGGCCATATACAATGTAGATATTTGGAATATTTCTCTTTACATGTATGTGGTTTTCACAAAGAGGTACTACATGTAATTCCTATTGGTAAGTTGGGAGGGTTGGATAATACATGTATTTTAGATTACATTTTTGAATTTTTAGAGAATGCATTAAGTTTGGAATTCATGGTTGATATTTAAAGAGATTCGTTACCTGTGGGGTATTGTTACAATGTACTTCCCTATAAGTTTTTACAAACATGACTTTTTTTTGTCAAATGCTTAGTACATGTACATGTAGCTTCCGTCATGGTTTGGTGTTAGTATTTCTGTTGTAAAGATATATTTTAAAAATATAAATGGGAAATATGTGGAGTGCTTAAAACCAGAATTTTTGATTATTATTTATGTAAAATATTTTAGTTTGGAACAAAAGAAAGAGTATCAGGTTTTAATTTTGCAAGAATTTGAATGACTTATTATATGTGTACAATTATTCAATACTCGAGCATAGTACATGTATTAATAAAATCTCGGTGATATGACAGATTACAATGTATGGTGATTAATGAGTAGGACTCAATGACTATATTTGAATTGCTCATTTATTATGTACCATTCTACATGTATGTATACCCTAGTTATATGTAGTTATGTTTTATTCTTAGGCCTCAGTTTTCATTTTTTCCCATGCCTTTAAAATAGAAAGGAATTTTTATTCGCTCATGGTCTGCTTTATCCTTTAATAATTTTCCCTCAGAGGACTGCGATATCGAGATGGAATTTGATAAACAAGCTTTTTCTGTATAGTTACAGGTCAAATTATGGTAATTGTTAACATACATTTGGAAGATTTATGCTTAAGTGCAAAAGAAACAGAATATATTTTTTTTTACCCTAAATAATTTGATGGGTACATACATGTATTTTACTGAGTATGTCCTGAAACAGGTGAAGGTCCAAGAAAGAAAGTTTAGATTTTTATACATCGTCACTTTAATTTGGGTAATGGATATACAAATGTATTTTCAGTAGGCATGTAGTGGTACAGAATGTTTTACCTCAACATTTATAAATCTTCCATGATAGTATTAACCAACATCTGAATCTTCTTCAGTTTTCTGCCCCAAAACGCAGTCATCTTTATTATTGCCGTTTTAATGGTTTGTTTTATCAGTTTGCAACCTGGAAAATTTTAATTCTTTTAAAGACAGGTATATGGCAATTGAAATTTTATGAATCCATATTATGTGATTAAATGTTAAAAATGCAGAACATCTCAGTCTTTTATATTTCTTTGCAGTGTGAACAAAGTTAAGGGGGGGGGGAGTTAATATATTTAGGAGTCACCCTGTCGATGCATCAACAGTGTCTTGGCAAATTTTTTAACCCCTGTATGGATTTTGGTAACACTTGGAGAACAGTTGCCCAGGACCAAAGTACATTTTATGACCTTGAATCAAGGTCAAGGTTATATGTACCTTGAAAAGATACTTCTGACCACAATTTTCAAACCATTTTATGGATTTGAATACAAATATAAATGGGACATGTCAGCATGACTTTGATCTTGAGGTTTGATTTTGTCAAATCTGATTTAGAGTTAGAATACATGTATGTTGTACCAATACCATACAAATATTACATTTTAACTTGGCATGGAGATATTGCATGTGAAAAGGTACTTGTCTTTGATCTTGAAGTTTGACCTTCAACTTGAGACTATAATTTGAATCAGCTAATTGACTGTCAATTGCATCAACCTTGACCTTCCAGTGTCAATTATATTTCCTTTGATCAAATTTTCAGTTTTGACTACTAAAAGGAAGTTGCACTTAAAATAGGTACTGTGCTAACCTAATTAGAGGAGATCTGAAACTTGAACTTGAAAATGAGCTTGCTTTTTGCAGCAGACCTTTTTTTCGTATGCCTCCATTAAGTACAGAAGTAGCATTATTCAAATCCATGTTGGTAATGAAAAGCCTATTGGATGCCTGAACATTCTGGCTTTCTAAGTTACTAACAGAACAAGCAAACTGAGTAAGCAATTCATGTCTCCCAATGGTCCCTTACACAATCTTAGTTACCATTGTAAGGTTAATCGAAGTGCTGCAACTAATTTTCCTCAAAGGACAACTTCTCGTGCAAAATTGAATGTCAGCAGTACCATAGTAACACTATCTGTAAGTCATCACTCTGAAGCTAAGTCCACACAAATTTTCATTCAAATATATTCAACTGTTACTTAGATAAGTCAAGAAAAGGAAATTTTCTTCAAAGGGCAATAACTCTATTAAAAGATGGCTTGAAGCTTGATCTGTAACTTGCTCATCTGAAACTCCACACTAAGTTTCAATTGAGTGTCTGTAATGGTTAGATCATAGACTGACCAAGTGGAAACCTACATTGTATTGTCCCCCCAAAACTTCACTGTTCGGGACTAAAAATTCATACCATTTACGAAGTAATTCATGTCCCGATTTAAAAAGAACAGTTACTGTATATGTTATAGCCAGTACAAGCATGGATAAATTACAGTCGTATAAAACTGCATCAGAAACAATGATAAATGTTGACGTCTTGCCAAATTCCAACATTATTACATTTGGGCTAAAAGTCTTATCAGTCAAGTGATTCTATATTTTAATCATATCTTGCATCTCAGGAAACTATGGAAGATGTCAGTTAAAAATGTTTAATATAAAAAAATATCAGAATTCATTCATTACAGGGTAGAGTATATGCATAAGCCTAAAATTTTGATTCTGTAAGTGAGAAGGTTTTTAGCAAAGCATTTCTCTTTTAGACTTATATTGACAGACTAAAGAAAATCATAACATAAAAGCTCTAGCAATTCTCAAAGTTAAACTGTTGACAGATAAACATACATGTACAAGCATGGTCCCAAAAATTACAAAACAATCTCAACTTTCTTACATTGGTATGTTCTGAATAAATACAGCAAATAAATAGTGTTAATACATTTAATAAATGTCATACATACATGTAAATATGAAAATTAAAGTATATCATACTGATAGTAATCTCTAATAAATAACACTAGATTGTTCATGATCTCTGCAGCTTGTTGAAACATAAGCCTGGATATACTGTATGTTCCAGTTTTGTGTGCAAAAGTAAGATAATATCACCCCGAATATGCCAGTCAAGTGAAATCAGTCAAAGATGATCCAAGAAATCAGCACATGCTGTATAATTTTTCCCTCAATTTTTGGTAGATATACCTCCATCAACCCCAAAAATTTATTTCATTGATTCTTTATATCTTTTTATTTGCATATTTTAGACAATAACAATCTGGATTTGACAGATGGGATGATCTTCTATTTCAGTTGATGGAGAAATTAATCTCAACTGTTAAACAAATAAAAAAGACATTTACAGTACATACTAAAACTAAATTATTTATACTTTCTATACTATTACATTAACATGATTAACTGGTTAATTCCTGTAAATCATTTTTTTTCCAAATTTAACATTCAGATGAGTGTGCACTATTACTGTCTTTCTAAAACATTTATGTTTGCCTTTAAACTTAAATAATTTCTAAGCTTTGCAAAAAGTATCATTTAATAAGAAAAAGCAGAAATTTAGGGTATAATTAGCTAATGATGCATATTTGTAGATGATAAATGCTGACTTTACCATTGTAAAATGAAATTATGGCAACAGTAATTCTTACATGTACTAATGTAATCTCTGTTTTCATGTAATAAAGTAAAATGTGATGTTAACAATGTAAACTGAGAGTATTCTCTCATCCTATGGATATACATGTAAATAAGGAGCAAACAAGCAATGAAATTTGATGTACATGTACTTGGAACGTACACTGCATCAGAATGTACAGTCTTCAAATCTGAACTCTTCACTAACTACTACAATTATAGTTACAGTTGTTCATACTTGGTTAACAACGAATAGTAATTTCTAACTAATTAGGACAATAAATGTATTTGTCTCCCTAATGTTTCAAATGTGAATTGATTGTTAGAATGACTGGACAACTGAAAAAAAATTCATTAATGTTTAAAAAAAGACAAAAAACAAAAACACAAATTTACTATTATTAAGGCTTCATACATTGTAGTTACATATTTGTAGAAATACATGTAAATAATTCTATTTCACTAAAACTTTGCTACTGTTATTATTATATTTTTTTATTTGAATTTTTGCTACTGTTATTATTATATTTTTCTATTTGAATGTAACACTATGAATTCTTAATACATGTTCTTGTACAAGATATAAATAATATGATAAATAAATGTTGATACACAGCAAAGTGCAATCCAAAAAATTGTCACTTATCAAATTAAATAAAAATTTCTCAGCTGGTTTAACATACTGTTGCTATGGAGACAGAATTTTGTAGACTAGTGTTGGTCCTAACATATCACAGATTGGCAAGTTCCATCATATAGGCTCCTAGGACTTTCATCTGAAATAAATAGAAAAAATATTACATTGAACTGATAATGGATGAAACATCCGGGAAAAATCAAATTTATATTTAAACTAGAACTGTCCTAAAAGGACAATTTATTTTCGGGCGCAATAATATTAACACTGCAGAGGGCAACAGTGCTTCACATGACCGATAAAATACATATAGTTTTGAACTACATGTACATGTACTTGATGCACAAAGTTGTTATATTTTTCACTGGATACTGTGAAACAATCATGAAAGTCATAATTATGTAACAGTTATTTATATGACAGATTGAGTTATAAAATGTTATACAGTAACAGCTCTTAGTCGGTTAGTAGTGTCATAAGATTGATGCTTATAAACCGAGATATGATATCAATTACAACATGTACAAGCAATCTATAATTACCCCATTCATATAATTAGATTTGTCAATTTTCTCGTTCTGGGAATGTGCCCCATCATCTGACGCCCCTATAGGAAGGAGCATGACATTTTTCCCGGTAGCTTCTTGGAAGGTCAAGGTCACTGGAATGCTGCCTCCTTCTCTTGTTAAATCTGGTTCTTGTCCAAAAACTAAAAAAAATGACACAAAAATATGAGAAAATATATTTGAAGCGGCTGTTTTTCATGTTAGTCATCTAAAGGCAAAAAGGTTATTCATCAGCATTTGTGTTGACTCATAGCCAGCTGAAACCCATCAGTAAAATTCATCATAAAAACATGTAATACTGAGTTTTGCATTCCATGACACTAGGTCTGTCAAATAAGGTACATGTTACATAAATAACACTAAAGTATAAGTATTACATTTTATACATTATTTATGGAGCCTATCGTTCACTTCATACCTGTCTTCATGGCTTTCCTTCCTGCCACATAGTTTGGATCGTTGAAGTCACTAACCCATGGTTTACCACCATGCCCCATTGACACTCTGTAAAATTACAAACTACATGTACCTTAAGAAAGTTTCATTTTAGGTGACTGTGTATTTATATGCACAATGTGATTGAGCAAATGGTGGTCAAGAGGTAATAGAATGTGTACATGCTGATGAAAAAGCCAGATTATGGATATGACTAACACACTTTTCCTCTCTGTAAGATGTACTGTAAGAAAGAAATACGAGTCAGGAAATCTTATATATCTTTCATCCCATGTGAAGTTGACCTCAATTATAATTGAGTAAATTGAAATAAGCATTACTTCAATACAAAATGATCTTTTTGAAATAAAGAATGGAAAGTTGTTAATACATGTATGTCTACAAGTACATGTAGGTGATTCTGATACTTCTTTATTGAAAGCTATTCTTACTTGAGAGTGTTCGGGCTTCCTCGTGCCTTGAATACTTTGTTTATGTGCTCATTGACACATTTTTCTATGTGGTCTGGTGTTTGATCTGGGACGAGACGTATGGAGAATTTTCCATTCACCTTCCTGGGAATGACAGTCTTGGCACCAGATCCTGAAAACGCACCTTCAATTCCTATTGATAAATAAACCAAGAATTCATTTTTCATAAATGTACTGTCATGTAACTGTAAGTATAGGAACAGAAAGAGGTACATGTACAAGATTTTTGTTTTACATTTCTATTCTTGTATATACATATGCATGAACATTTTGCTATGGTGCTGTAACAAGCAAATTCAAAGAAATTTGATCCTCAATTTTATAGGTGTTTGTCACAATAATTAATGCTTAATAGCAGTTCTCTGTAAGGACCAAAATAATTTCAATAGCACGTGGAAACAACATGTCTCCAATTTTGACGATTTTTGTTGTGGAAGGTGTATATGATGTACTGAGACAAAAATAAACTTTCTTTTTACAAATTAAGTTTTCGTTGCCATGGGAACTATGTTTGAAATTTTACGCATCAGTAGAATACAAACATGTACTTGTTACATGGCATTTTCACAAGACTTGTTTCCATGGTAACAGCTATCGTAGTCAACTGAAATTTCCTTAATTTTTCTCTTTATATCTTTAAGAGTATAAATATACACAAGAAGTATGTTTCTGCCCGCTATTCTCTTTGTCAATATGCTTAAAATGTAGGCAAAAACCTGTTTTGAAGAGGCCCTTTTTAAGACTGAAAAAGCTCCTAATTTAGCATGATTTTGCTCAAATTTAAGGGCAAATAATCTGGAATGTCAGGCTAACTTGATTTCTACTGCCAATCATCTTTAAAGTTTAATCCTCGATCTTTAAGAAAATGTTAAAATTTGAGTGGGACCTCTTCACAATTTTATTCAAAAGGGTATAAATAATGGTTACCATGGTGACATTCTGTTCAGTGCTATTACACATAGAGTAATTTACTGGTAAATTTTCAGCTGTCCGTTATATATTTTTTAGCATTTTTTTATCAGTGCATATAAAAGAGCATTATTGATTAAAGAAATCACCTTAAAATTTTTCAAGGTCACAGGACCCAATGTCAAGGTCATCTTGAATGCAATTCACAAAATTTGGCAAAATTCTGTGATTTTTTAAAAATATGAGAGGCAGTTACTCAAAAATCATGTGGTATTGAATAAAACAAACACATACATAGTGATTTTGGATTTATCCCCTATTTATTTACCAAAGTTGCAAAAATCTCAAAATCAATGACATCCTTGATTTTTAGCTAGTATTTCATACATACATATAAACAAAAATGTGAGATTATCATGATTTTTGTCTGGGGCTTATTTTTTGGAGAAATGTTCTGAACAAGAAATTGTAATGTCTTTCCATCTATCGGTCCTAATTTTAGACAGAAGTATTTTTGATACAAATATATGACAGTCAAGCCTAAATTGAGTAACAACAAATAACAGCAAAAATGCTAATTTTATTGAAATTGGTACCTATAATTTGAATTGACCTTGAATTTAGAGTCAATGACCTTGACAACGTTTGGAAGTGCTCCAATAAAGAATGATTTCTTCTGTTGTCCCTACATAAAGCTTAAGCAAAATAAGTTATTTAAACCATGCAAAAAATCAATTTGAAAAGATATAGTCATCATGTGTCAAATGAAAAGTTGCCATGGCAACCATTTCTGACATCAAAATGTAAGAAAACAAAGCAAGGTCCCACTTATTTTTTTCAGTGATTATATTTGTCACATGAAATCTATTTTGTTCTGACAACAGTGATGGTGTTATCAGCCTGACATTTTGTGTTATTTTTGCTTAAAAATGGTAAAAATTGGACAAAAATAGGCCTTGATTTTGACCTTATTTTATGGCAATTTTTGACTGATTTTGATTTGATAGGATCCGGCTAATTGAAGGAAATGTCAAAAATTTGTTATTTTTTTCTTAAAATAGAGGTTTTAAAAATTATAAGTTGTTAATACCAATTTGCTTTGACAATGGTTTCCATGGCAACATAATATCCAAAGATGACTAATTTGACCATTTATTTAGTGCTATAAATAGACAGACATCGTTTCCATGGCAACTGGAATATTTATTTTCAAAAAATTGTTATTTTTGTATTCAGGGCATTATACATACCATTTATAGGGAAAATCAGGAAAATCCATGACATGCTGTTTCCAAAATATTTTGGTCCTTACAGAGAATTGATATTAATATCTAGAATCATGCCCATGTACTTGTAGATCGATATACAAAATGTCAAATTTTCTGACTGAAGAAAGGTTAACTTTAAGGTCAATTGTTTACAAACATTCAGGAGAGATACTGCTCATGACAAGTATATGGTAAAGATTATAAAGAAAAAAAGATGTCTTTGTAGAACATTATGCTTTTTTATGAGTAGTCCAAGACTAAGTACAAACAAGGCCACAATGTCAAATCATGGTACAAAAAGGCCTTGACACAATCTTAAATATTAAAGCCCTTTCCAAAGCTGTGATCAAGATTAAAATTTTATAGAAACCAAGAAGCCATTGCCATATTGGCATACAAGAACATTATGCAAAATGTACGAGATTTTTTTAAAACGTGAAATAGATGTGAAAGATTCGTATAAGGTCTTACCATGTATGGACAGCGAGGGGTACCTCCATCTGTGCATCAGTATGTCTTGTTTCTCTTTATGCATTAGGTCTTTCACACCAACATCTTCCTTATATTCTTCCTAGTAAAATTGAGAAATTGTTAATTTCTCATAACAACAAGGCTTTGTGACTGTAGTTCACATTTTCAAAGTAATCAATGCAGTGTAAAGATTTTACAGACCAAAACAGTCCATATTCTGAGGTAGAACCAGCTTTTACACAAATCTGGATTAGAAATATTTTCACTATTAAGGGATTTCCTGGTAGAAAATTGACTGGTGACATGTTCAGATGAGTTATTAATATGCTACATGTATTTAACATTACGGCTTGTATAACTAATTTTCCAACTTTAGAATGCTAATGGCATCAGGTATCACAAAATTTACTAATACATCAAGAGAACATAACAATAAAAGAAACTTGAAAAAAAATTAAAACAGATCATTTTGAAATTTGATCAAGTGACATGATATCAGGTATATAGCTGACACCTTTAAAATCTTAATTAAGGCTTGAAAGGGTCAGAAATGCTACATACCTAAAGAAAATGCAGTATTTTTAAATCACACGATCTATAGCTTAGCTTCAAATGAATATTGAAACATGCGAAACGACTAGAAAAACACCTACTGGATCAAAATCAATATCTTTGTACAGTTTTTTCTCCTCTTCTGTTAAGTCTGCTACAGTATCATTCACACCAGGAATCAGAATTTTGCCACTTACATCTACCAGGCTGTCTAGTATGGCAATCAAGTCACTCATCGCTTCAAATCTAAGAAAATTATACATTTTAATTAAAAAAACATAGTGCAATCAAAAAATTACAAAGCTCACCTCATGGCAGCATTCTATCATGGCAGCAAACAGAAAGGAGTCAAAGATTACACAGTTTTGAATTTGAAAACCTGTCCTACTGTGAACCAACAACCAGAAGTCTCTGACGAGACTGTAGATCTCCTGATTGTTTTGTTTTTAAACCAAAGACCATAGTAAGCAGGCCCTCTAACAAATTATAAGTAGCATTGCACAACAGAACAACATATTCATTAGACTGCAACTAGAATATCACTCATACAATTCATAATATCCGAGATAAGGTATTTCAAAAAAGAATGCCACACCCATTTTCCATGATCCTAGGGGCCAGGGGCTGCTAGCTCAAATGAACTATCAATGACACAAAAAGTCTTACAAATCAATAATATTGCATGATGAATTAATTTTCCATAATTAATAGCTTTAAGAGTTGAGAGCACAATTATATAGGAGAAACTGACCACACCCATATTCTAATACCCTAAGGTGTCAGGGGCTCAAACAAAATATCAGGTGCACAGCTAGACCACAGACCCATCATATTGCAAAAGAAATTAAGTCTCCATCATTTATAGTGTCAGAGGAGTTGCGAGCACAAGATTACATAGAGTTATATAGGTGAAAATGACCACACCCATTTTCTAAGACCCTGGGGGTCAGGGGCTCAAACAAAATATCAGGTGCACAACTAGACCACAGACCCATCATATTGCAAAAAGATTTAAGTCTCCATCATTTATATTGTCAGAGGAGTTGCGAGCACAAGATTACATAGAGTTATATAGGTGAAAATGACCACATCCATTTTCTAAGACCCTTGGGGTCAGGGGCCTAAACAAAATATCAGGTGCACAACTAGACATGGTGACAGACCCATCATATTGCAAAAAGAATTAAGTCTCCATCATTTATAGTGTCAGAGGAGTTGCGAGCACAAGATTCGATAGATTTTCATAACCACATCCATTTTCTAAGACCTTGGGGGTCAGGGGCTGAAACCAAATGTCAGGTGCACAACTAGACCACATACCAAGTAGGGTGCAAAAAGAATTAACTTTGTATCTCCTATGGTTTCAAAGGAGTTGCGAGCACAAGAATTGTTTACGGACGGACAGACGGACGGATGCAGGACGAAGGGGTATCGCATAAGCTCGACTGGTCTGGTATTGTTGGGGTATCGCATAAGCCTGCACAACTAGACCACAGACCCATCATATTGCAAAAAGAATTAAGTCTCCATCATTTATAGTGTCAGAGGAGTTGCGAGCACAAGATTACATAGAGTTATATAGGTGAAAATGACCACACCCATTTTCTAAGACCCTGGGGTTTAGGGGCTCAAACAAAATATCAGGTGCACAACTAGACCATAGACTCATCATATTTCAAAAAGAATGAAGTCTCCATCATTTATAGTGTCAGAGGAGTTGCGAGCACAAGATTACATAGAGTTATATAGGTGAAAATGACCACATCCATTTTCTAAGACCCTGGGGGTCAGGGGCTAAACAAAATATCAGGTGCACAGCTAGACCACAGACCCATCATATTGCAAAAAGAATTAAGTCTCCATCATTTATAGTGTCAGAGGAGTTGCGAGCACAAGTTTACATAGAGTTATATAGGTGAAAATGACCACACCCATTTTCTAAGACCCTGGGGGTCAGGGGCTCAAACAAAATATCAGGTGCACAACTAGACCACAGACCCATCATATTGCAAAAAGAATTAAGTCTCCATCATTTATAGTGTCAGAGGAGTTGCGAGCACAAGATTACATAGAGTTATATAGGTGAAAATGACCACATCCATTTTCTAAGACCCTTGGGGTCAGGGGCTCAAACAAAATATCAGGTGCACAACTACACCACAGACCTATTGTAATTTGCAAAAAGAATGAAGTCTCCATCATTTATAGTGTCAGAGGAGTTGCGAGCACAAGATTTGATAGATTTTCATAACCACATCCATTTTCTAAGATCCTGGGGGTCAGGGGCTGAAACCAAATGTCAGGTGCACAACTTGACCACATACCAAGTAGGATGCAAAAAGAATTAACTTTGTATCTCCTATGGTTTCAAAGGAGTTGCGAGCATAAGAATTGATTACGGACGGACAGACGGCCGGACGCCGGACGAAGGGGTATCGCATAAGCATTGCACAACTAGGCCACAGACCCATCATATTGCAAAAAGAATTAAGTCTCCATCATTTATAGTGTCAGAGGAGTCGCGAGCACAAGATTACATGGAGTTATATAGGTGAAAATGACCACACCCATATTCTAAGACCCTTGGGGTCAGGGGCTCAAACAAAATATCAGGTGCACAACTACACCACAGACCCATTGTAATTTGCAAAAAGAATTAAGTCTCCATCATTTATAGTGTCAGAGGAGTTGCGAGCACAAGATTACATAGAGTTATATAGATGAAAATGACCACACCCATTTTCTAAGACCCTGGGGGTCAGGGACTCAAACAAAATATCAGGTGCACAACTACACCACAGACCCATTGTAATTTGCAAAAAGAATTAAGTCTCCATCATTTATAGTGTCAGAGGAGTTGCGAGCACAAGATTTGATAGATTTTCATAACCACATCCATTTTCTAAGATCCTGGGGGTCAGGGGCTGAAACCAAATGTCAGGTGCACAAGTAGACCACATACCAAGTAGGAAGCAAAAAGAATTAACTTTGTATCTCCTATGGTTTCAGAGGAGTTGCGAGCACAAGAATTGTTTGCGGACGGACAGACGGACGGACGCAGGACGAAGGGGTATCGCATAAGCTCGACTGGTCTGAGACCAAAAATAATGCAGACGCAGACGACAGGGTGTTAGCATAAGCTCCCTCTCACATCTAAAAATAGACTCTTACTACATGCAAAAATGCAACAATTTTGTTTTGTTGATGGAATGTCAAAGCCTATTTTAGTGCTCTGTGATAAAACCTTGCTTGTCACTGAAAATACATGTAAATTACTCAATTTGGTGCTCTATTGTGAGTGAAGTTGAGATTGTCGTCAAGATCTTCTTTATCTCATTGGACAGATCTTATCCATTGTCTTGGACATAATAAAAGATTATTTGTATAAACTTACACTGTTCCCCCAAACACACCAGAATGCAAATCTTTCGTTGAACATTCCACTTCCACAAAGAAATAGCAAATACCCCTGAAAACAGAATAAAAAAAAGTTTTGTACATACATTGTACATACATGTAAATGTAGTAAAAATATTGACAGTCTTCATTTTCCATTCTATTTTATGGATAATGACATGAAAACTGGAAATGGATGTGGTGTTAGTGACACTGTGAACTTCAGAATCAAAGGTCATGGGTTCAATTTTTTTTTATCTCATCATCCAAATGGCAAATATTTTTTTTCTGCATTGTGCTCTCCAAACCAAGACATAAATAAAACATCGCTAAAGACGGTATGGCCGGATTGCAAAGTAGGTTTTTGTCACTAACTGGGTCAAGGTCAATAGGTCAAATAATACGGCATAAACTGAAAAGTTTTGTCAGAGGCAACCTAAATGTATAATATAAAGTTTCTACTGCATACAGTTCCATAGATTTTGCTTCAACCAGAAACTTTAACCAAAATCTTTAACTAGGTCAAAGTTCAAGGTCAAGGTCACTAGGTCAAATATGTTACGGCATTAATTGAAAGGTCTTGTCATGGGCAACCTACATGTACAATATAAAGTTTCTACTGCATACAGTTCCATAGATTTTGCTTAAACCAGGAACTTTAACCAAAATCTTTAACTTGGTCAAAGTTCAAGGTCACTAGGTCAAATGTTACGGCATAAATTGAAAGGTCTTGTCATGGGCAAGCTTCATGTATAATATAAAGTTTCTACTGCATATAGTTCCTTAGATTTTGCCTCAACCAGAAACTTTAACCAAAATCTTTAACTAGGTCAAAGTCCAAGGTCACTAGGTCAAATGTTACGGCATAAATTGAAAGGTTTTGTGATGGACAAGCTTCATGTATAATATAAAGTTTCTACTGCATATAGTTCCTTAGATTTTGCCTCAACCAGAAACTTCAACCAAAATGTTGACGGCAGACGGACAGACAGACTGACAGACAGACAGATGGACATCGTCAATCTATAGACTGGAATTGCTTTGCATTCCGGCCAAATAGGAACCTTGGATAATTACATGTATATGAAGAGCTGGTATGTGAAAACATTAATTTAATCACCGACAATTTGGTATTAAAAATGTCAGTGATTAAATCAATGTTTTCACAAAATCAAGAATTTGGGACGGTTAATCCAACATAGACTAATTGTGACATCATCAAATCCTATGGAAACGTCCCTCCCTAAACTCTGAGAAACAAATTAGTACAAATAACATCATCCAATTTTATGACATCATAATGGTTTGACATCAGATCCAACATAGACTAATTGTGACATCATCAAATCCTATGGAAGCGTTCCTCCCTAAACTCTGAGAAACAATGGTACAAATTACCATACCAATTTTATGACATCAAAATGGGTTTGACATCAGATACTAGCTGTCTCAAATGCCAAATAGTAACTTTTTTTATTCCGAAAAGAATATATAGCAACTCTGCTTGTGTGTTCACTGCCCAGGGGAGTTTTTCCTGGATTGAACAGATTGCACATAAGAGTGTATATACTGTAAATTGCTTTATTTTCGTCAGTACCAATTTTCGTCAATTCGTTAAAAATGACCATTTCGTCAGTAACGTTAATTCGTCATCCAGGGGTCCCTAAAATGTAGATTCGTCAGTTCAAACGCCAACTTAACATTTAGATCTGGCGTATGTGTTTATTTTCATTGTTTGTTTGACAATTATCGGTAAACAAACAATTGGAAACATGTATATCACCTAGCTTGCTGTGAAAACATATTAATTGGTAATTAAAAGTACATTATATGTGACTTTGTGTGCTTATTCAGTTATCATTGATTTGTCATTTGCCTGTCGTAATAACACTTTTAACAATGTCTTGAAACTCAGAACCTGCAGCTTCTTCCTCCCTCTTCCGCAGTGCTCCCGGTTTATATTAAAGTTTACCAAGAGACTGATTCAATTTTTCCTTACTACACACTTTTTTTTTGGTCAGGAGTATATTTATATGAACTGCACTGACGAAAATTGGTACCTGACGAATGAAAACCAATTTACAGTACAATTAGCTACATCTTTTAAAATACATGTAGCAGAGTTTTTCCTCTACTTTCCTCTACTTTTCTTATGCTTCTATACCCTGACTTTAATTTGAGCATCATGTCGATGTAAATTAGTTAGGATTGACTTGACATTTTTTATTGGTTTTATCTGCTGCCTGACTTTCTTATAGTGAAAATTTTCATACGTATAAAATGCCATGAAATTGATAATTCCCCCTCTTTGTCCTTCCATTATAAACCAATTGATTGTTCTCAAACATATTCATAGTCTTAAAATCTCTTTTATGTTAGAACCTTACTTTTCATCTGCAGTATTGAAATAACAATTCCATAGTCTTCATTCATTTCAAGTGATCTCCATAGCATTTGCTGGTTTCAGTGTAGTGGTACATAAGAATTAAAAACATATGAAATAAGTATACTGAGTAATTCTGAGGATGTTCCCTACTTAGTACATGCACAACCCCTGTAATGGCTGAAGAGAATTTAGCTTAATTTTCAGGACGATCGCTATTGATTTCCGTATAAATAACAATTTGACTTCATAATGCCCAACATTGCACATTAATTTAATTTGAATGTCATCAAGTTCCTCTCCTATACAGTATGAAATGTAGAAACAATATCTTAAAGAAAAACGACTCAATACTAAAAATTTTCCCCATTAATCCATTACCTTTTTCAGTGACTATGTCTTGACAATTACAGAATATAATATCAACAACATGTGGCAGAGGCAGGTGCAGTTACATGTACACAAGCTCTCTGTCGTTTGATGTCATATCCTACACCCAGCAAAATATTTCCAATGTACATTCAGCGTTAAAGATTCTTTAACTTTCTTTATAATACATGTAGTTCCAAAATAAACCACATAGAAACAATACTCAGTATTTGAAATTCATAAATTGTCTGACATGTTCAATTTCATGATTTCACCTGGCTGCAACACTGACTGACTGTACAACGAAATGGAAATACATTCCACAAACAAATTAGCTCTGAACAGTCAACATCTATAGAGTAATAAATACAACATGTAACTTACTTTGCCATGTTATGTAATTATTTCATTGTTTAATTTCTAATTTGTTATACTTGATAAATTATAATGCTTGAATTTATGACAATTCAGTCATACTGATAAGCATGACACTGTCATGGGAAACCTCCAGCTGTTCCTTTCTAAAATCAACTTCCAACCACATTGGTGGATGAATTCCCTTAATAAATGTATTGGATGAATTCCCTTAATTAATGTATATGTAAATGGACATCAGGAACTTCCTTTATTCAATTTTTGGCTTTGAAAGTGCATGCTATACATGTGCATATATATATAGAATAAGTGTCCAACTTTGGGTTTTCATGTAGAAATAAATAACAATGTTTGATAAAATGTGCTAGCAAAATTCATTTCTGCATAAAAACACAAAACAAGGCACTCATTCTATAAATAATCCCTACTCAGTCATGCTATATTGATCAGACATCAATTTATTGGTCCATGTATTTTTCTAAATGCCTGATTAATAAAGCATGACTGAGTAGTAGTTTTTAAGGTAGGAACATATTCAGCATAATTCAGTATACTTGTTTTATATGTTTTTAATCCTTACCTAAGTCCGTATGTGATGCATGGTTTCTTCTTTCCCAACCAGTAGTTGTCTGAGATGCACACATAATCAACTCCCTATCATTGAAAAGAACATAAACTACATTGTATGTACATAAAATGTCATCCACTTTAAACATCAAATACTGTAAAGCAAATCTAGTGATACACATTCGTTTAAATACTGCAAATGTGGTTATTTTTTTGTTGTTGGGGGGAGGGGGGGGGGAGTCGCGATTAAAACATCACGACTTTTTGTGTAGGGGAAATATTCGCGATTAAAGAATGTCTTTCCAAATATACAAATGTATCGTAAATACATGTATCTGTAGTTTATGATGTTTCTCTGATATGCTATTACCTTTAGGAAGGAGTCTTCCTTATCTTTCTCTGCTAAGATCATATCATCCAGTCCCTCTGATCCTGATTCCTCCATTCCCTCAAACAGAAACTGAAACACAGAGTCTTAAGGTCAAAGTATTTGCCATAAATTCAGCATTGTTCAGTAAGACAAAAAACAGACATCTCCAGATTTGGCAATACATGTATTTGGACAATACAATGTATATGCAATGTCTCAAAAGAAAACATAACAACACAATAGCATGCATCAAAAAAGGTGCGAACAAGTATGACATCACAATGAAAGCTTTATGCACACTTGCTGCTTTTGATTTAATCGCATCACTAGAATACAAATCAATACTGACCTACTCATGGTATGTCTCATAATGTTCCTCTGGCATCAAACAATAAAATCATTGAATGAAGTACTGTATCCCAAGTAAACAACATTATGTAAACCCAGAACTCTGTTCACTCATAATGTGCTAATCTACATGTATATTTTTTTAGTTTGAGACTAGCCATACCTTGAGGTTGATAGGGACTTCTTGACCTAATTCCTGCATTGCCTCTATACAATTCAGCCATGCCAAAACTGGACCCTGTCAAAAACAAAATGTATACATGTAGAAAACATTTTGTGAAAGAATGCATTTAAAGTTTTACGGAAAAGCAAACACATAAACGGATAGGACAAAATCCTTACGCCCTAGAATCCCCCATTTCCACAGACTGAGTATAAAAAATTCAGTGTTACATTAATCATGTTTTATACCATGATAACATACATTATTGAATTAAAACTTAAACTAAACATGCTTCGTTTAATACTCACTTTAATGATTACAATAATTTTTCTACTTAGACATGATAATCTAACCAAATTTAATTTTTTTTTAAATTATACAAATCTCACTGTACATACATGTATTTGAAGCAGCCTTACCTTGTCATCTGTGGACCCTCTACCATACAGTTTACCATTGACTTCTGTCAGCACAAAAGGCTCTGTATCCCAGCCATCTTCCTACATCATCATAAAAATAAAGCCTGTGTTTGTGAAACACGAATGCCCCCGGTGGCATCTTTTTTAGTATGAACACTATTTTCTGTTAAGTACATGTATGTGAGGTCACTGGGTTAAAAGGTCAAAGGTCAAGGTCACGAGGTCAAAAATTTTGGTATCAATGGAAATGTCTTGTCACAAGGAATACACATATGAAATATGAAAACCCTATCACTTCCCATTCAAAAGTTATGCCCAATGTTAAAGTTTTTGAAAAGTAGGTCAAAGGTCAATGTCAAGGTCATGAGGTCAAAAATTTTGGTATCAATGGAAAGGTCTTGTCACAAGGAATACACATATGAAATATGAAAGCCCTATCACTTCCCATTCAAAAGTTATGCCCAATGTTAAAGTTTTTGAAAAGTAGGTCAAAGGTCAAGGTAACGAGGTCAAAGATTTTGGTATCAATGGAAAGGTCTTGTCACAATGAATACACATGTGAAATATGAAAGCCCTATCACTTCCCATTCAAAAGTTATGCCCAATGTTAAAGTTTTTGAAAAGTAGGTCAAAGGTCAAGGTCAAGGTCACGAGGTCAAAAATTTTGGTATCAATGGAAAGGTCTTGTCACAAGGAATACACATGTGAAATATGAAAGCCCTATCACATCCCATTCAAAAGTTATGCCCAATGTTAAAGTTTTTGAAAAGTAGGTCAAAGTCAAGGTCACGAGGTCAAAAATTTAGGTATCAATGGAAAGGTCTTGTCACAAGGAATACACATCTGAAATATGAAAGTCCTATCACTTCCCATTCAAAAGTTTTGCCCAATGTTAAAGTTTTTGAAAAGTAGGTCAAAGGTTAAGGTCAAGGTCACGAGGTCAAAAATTTTGGTATCAATGGAAAGGTCTTGTCACAAGGAATACACATGTGATATATGAAAGCCCTATCACTTCCCATTCAAAAGTTATGTCCAATGTTAAAGTTTTTGAAAAGTAGGTCAAAGGTCAAGGTCAAGGTCACGAGGTCAAAAATTTTGGCATTAATGGAAAGGTCTTGTCACAAGGAATACACATATGAAATATGAAAGCCCTATCACTTCCCATTCAAAAGTTTTGCCCAATGTTAAAGTTTTTGAAAAGTAGGTCAAAGGTTAAGGTCAAGGTCACGAGGTCAAAAATTTTGGTATCAATGGAAAGGTCTTGTCACAAGGAATACACATGTGAAATATGAAAGCCCTATCACATCCCATTCAAAAGTTATGTCCAATGTTAAAGTTTTTCGGACAAACAGACAGACAAACAGACAAACAGATAAACAGACAAACAGACAAACAGACGGACAGGCCAAAAACTATATGCCCCCGAATCTTTGATTCCGGGGGCATAACAATATGCTTATCATAATGCATGTCATTGAGTAAATCAAATTACATGTATTTGGCAATAAAAATTATAGGTCCTGGTCAGTAACTTTGCTCTGATGCTGCCCTTATCATTTAATGATTCAAGATTAAGTAGGCTTTTTTACTTAAAGTCATAAAAAGGACACTTCAAAAATCTCCAAACAAAATATTTTTTAAGCACTGAGCTAGTTGAAGAGTCAAAAATGTATAAAACTGCACATGTAGGAGAAATCCAATATAATATTTTGTGGCTATCAAATTATCTGCCAATGTAATTGCTTTAGATACTGAAGGCATGACAATACAGAATTTGAGGATCTTTGAACTTTTAAACCTTAGCAGCAGGTTGTACATCCAGGTGTCCGTACACAAGTAATGTCTTCTTTTTGGGGTCGTCACCTAGCTGACCTAGTAATATAGGGGGGAGTGGTAGCTTTGTTCCGTCTGGTAGTGTCTGCTCTCCAAGGTCCCTTAGCTCAGTCTTAGCTCCAAGATTCTCAAATGCCTAAATTAACACAAATTAGAAATAATCTATGTATACAGCTAATTGCACAAACACACAAATCTGCAAATTGTTTATCAGTACATGTGTACAAGGAAAAAAACAAACACAATTATTAACCAAGTTTCATGTGTCTGATGTCTGATGATGTCACATTATACATGTAGCCAACAGGGGATGCTTACTCCTCCTGGGCATCTGGTCCCACTTCTAGCTAATATTATATGCTAGGGGTCCTTCGATGCTTAATTTTTAGTCCGACTTGCAGACCTACGACAGTGTTATCTGTTTTTTCGTCTTCGGTCTGACTGCTATGCATAGGCAAAACTTGAGAATTTCGGTGCAAAATTAATTTCGGCAAGTCGTCCGTTTTTTGACAAATTCCAGTCTCTTCAACCAAAAAAAGAAGTCACCCGGTCCTCCTGTCCCTAAAGTGTCCCCTCCAAACCTAGTTTCGCCTCTTCTTCTCTTCCGATTTTCCTCTGATTGACTACATTTTGTCATGCGCACAGAGGTGAAACCAGGCCTAGAGGGAATTCTTTTGGGGCAGGAGGACTGGGTGACTTATTTTTTAGTTGAAGAGACTGGAATTTGTTAAAAAAAGGACGACTTGCCAAAATTATTTTCGCACCGAAATTCTCAAGTTTTGCCTATGCATAGCAGTCAGACCGAAGACGAAAATACAGATAACACCGTCGTAGGTCTGCAAGTCGGACTAGTTAATTTTGTGCTCTATTGTGAGTGCTGTTGAGATTATCATTAGGATTTTCTTCAACTCATACATATATGGGAATTCAATATCCCAAACATGTATGTCTGGTGTACCCCATTTATACATTTGTACCCAGAAGGCTGCTCTCTGACAACAGAGTTACACACTTGATATTACTTAAGGATGCTTTCTTCTGAGATCTCGATTTCAAAAGCATCAAACTTTTTTTCTTACCATTATATTTCAATAGTACTTGACCCGATAAGTAATAAAACAAAGAGAAAAGGATACCAAGATATGGACTTTATGTCAGATAATTGCCATCAAATATACCCATCTTCAACCATCTCAGAATATTGTGGTGAAATTGCAAATTGGCGAAATATTACTCATAAAATCTAAAATATATATATTCTTACGGAATTGTTGAATTGGATTACTCAAATATATTAGAATACATTACTTTACTACTGTTGAATACAATTTTTATGACATAAGATGTAACGGAATGAAATTTTTTGCAAATTCTTACCTCATATGGCAAATTTTAAAGTAACGTAAAAAACAGATTTTTGGCACTAAAATGCTGATAAAAAATGTAATTCCATTAAACTTTTTTTAAAACTTCACATAGTGTATCTAGGGACATTATAGCATGTTTTTATGAAAGAAAATGTAGGGGGAGTTATGCATTGGGAAAAAGTTTTGGCCCATTTTGCTACCCTACCCCCCTTCTTTCAAAATGATACAGGAAATAGAAAAAACACCATATAGTACGTACAGGTTTTATTGATTATGTTTGGTTTTATATAGCTGTTCCATGTACTTTCATGTGAATATTCATATACATTCTAATAATCTGACATTAAACATATTTTTTTTTGCATAGCTAGGGGAAAGGGAGGGGGGTTCAGGCCCCCCTCCCCCCCCCCGTCTTGAACTCACCGGCACACTTTTTTTTTTGAATATTAATTGATAAATATGTTTTAAATTTCCACAAACATGGCAGATATTTCACACGTAAATTAATCGTTAACAGACAGAAAGAAAAGAAAAAAAAAAAACAGACAAAGTGCCAAAGGGTTCAGCCCCCTCCCCCCCCCCCGTCTTGAACTCACCGGCACATTTTTTTTTTTTGCATATTAATTGATAAATATGTTTTAAATTTCCAAAAATATGGCAGATATTTCACACGTAAATTAATCGTTAACAGACCTTTCATTATGGACCTTGACTTTTGATGTAGTGACCTTGACCTTTGAGATTGACCTATTTTTAACAAACCCGGCAATATCTCGCTACTGTATAAACCTTCACTTTTTTCTAGAAAAACCTATACAAAGCGCGCGGCACTGTCTTCTGACTATTTTCTGTTTTTTTTTTTTTTTTTTGTCTGTTTTGTTCTTTCCTGTGTTTAATGTACAATGTAAACAGCAAATAAAGAACAAGGATACGTATGTAGACGAGGGAACTCTCCAACCGCAGAATATATTTGATAACCTAAGACAATAAAAAAAGTATGATTGTTTCTGAATTTTTAAATCCACATTCAACGATATCGATAAATATTTCTAAAGAACATGTAGATGTAATATACCCTCTCTCTCTCACACACACTCCATGACACACGTTTAGTTGGTCGGATGACGCTGTACACTGTACGCCGTGCAAGTTTATTTTTATCTTTCATAGCATTTTTTTCTTTAATTTGCGGAGCCACCCCCCCCCCCCCCCCCCCAACCGGATTATCAATATTTTTGTTTCAGTCCATGGGGTAACATGATTCAGATTTTTTTTGGATGAAAAATGCGTGCCTTATCTTTTCTTTTATAAAGTCTTCCTCTCTTATGACGCATGTCAGCCGTGAAATGCCCGTACGTCTTCAATGCGACAGTCGCACGAAAAAAGTCTGTTATCTAACACTACGAACTCTTTTAAAATATTTGGTGCCGCAGTCTTACGGCGGTCTCGAACTGTTATGGTGCAGCCGTCTGGCGTGCAGGATCGCAGAGACCGTATGGCTGCGGAAAGGCTGATGTGAAAGAGCCTTATTTAAGTTTTCCTTTAAAAGATTAATTATTTGTCGGAAAAAATGTATGAAATAAGATGATACATGTAGCTGATGATTAATGTAAAGTCCCTGTATTGTATCCATTTTTCAAATAAATGACAGAATTGATGAAATTGGATCATGTAAACAGGAAAATTTAGAATTGTCTGACAGAGTTCAAAATTTCAAATTTTTGCAGACATAATGCTGCTAAAAGAAATAAAGGAAATAGATTAGTAAAAAGAATAAAGATAAAGCGGGAGAAATAAAAAAAAGTACGTGGCGATTTATTATTGTTATATGTTTTTTTAATAAATAGAAATCCAGAGACGAATCGCCATTAATACATGTTTCTTTGACACAATGACAGTGCAGAGTTCAATTACTGCTTTTGTTGTGTCTCTGATTTGTTTCACACTGAAAATACAAATCTATTTCTTAAAAGTATTGCTTTTATTGAATTAATCTTCTCAATTGATGTAACTCAAAGGCAAATATAAGTAATCAAACATTAATTACATCCCTTTCCTGCAGCGTTATTTATCTGTTTTATTCATGGCGGGAAGACGAACGTCATTTTTGCTGTGTGACGTCAAAGATTCTCGCAGTGACGTAATGTTATTTGAACAAGGTTGTTTAAAAGCAAAAAGATAACATAAAATGTTTATACTTGTGAAAATAACAAATATATCCTCAAACAACTCCATTTAACCATGCTATTGAATTTGATGCAGTGAACAGAAAAAACAAAGGTCGTACATCTTTCTTTTACGACATTAGGAGTTATCTCCCGTCATCTAGAACGTTTTCTGTTCAGCTCGCCAGGAGAAAGCATCCTTAATAATAAATATTGTCATTTTGTAAGTTGTTGCTAAAAGAAATTAAAGGTAGCAGAAATCAAAATAATGTTACCAACTTACCATGGTTACTTAAGTTCAATCTTTTCATCTTTTTTTAGTGTATTTTTCCCTTTTTTTCTACTTTTCTATTTTAGTTTTTGTTTCAAGTCTTTAATCCTTTTAAATTGTTTTTATTTCATTTTTTCCTTTTTTTCTTGCTTCTCTGTTTTAGTTTTTTTTTTTCAATTTCAATTACCACATTTAAGGGTCGATTCTACTTAATCATGATAAGTTGTCACAAGTGCCTGTGACATCTGACTCTGATATTATTACTCTGTAGAAAGTATATAATACCTTTTTGGTCCATTCAACCATTTCCTTGATGACAGGTCTTTTCTCTGGCCATGCTGATACACTCTGGATGGCCACTACATCCGACAAACGCTGGATATATTTCTTCTCATTAGAATCTATTTGCCTACGTAAAACAATCAAGACTTGCCATTAAGAGGGACACATATTGATTCATTCATATATTTTAACGGTTTAGTTCAGTAGAGAAGTTGCTTTATATATAATATTTATATTGCGATATATTCTTTTGCTGACTCAATGGAGGCTCAATGACAACTTGAATAGATGCTTAACTTGTGAACAGACAAACAGTTATGATCAGCGCTATAATTACTATACATGTACTACTAAAGCTTTTTATAGGTTTTTTGGTATCAGTACATACTATGTGTAATTTGACTTAGAGATGTGATCTTGATTGAATGACAATGTCCTTGCCCTTGGGTGTGAGTAAAAATTTTGTGAATAATTGCTCAAAATCTTGATACAGGGAGTGGCCATGGGTTTAAAAAGTTTATATTGGCCCAGACTTTATAATGGACAGACAGGGTGATCTCTTATTCCTTTTGGAATTATGGAATGGTGTCATTTTATGATGATGCTATTTGGTGAGGGGCAACAGTCAATAGCGAAGAAAACGGCCCTATTCTACAATCAGTTATATCTTAATTAAACCCTCCCATTGTCTTCAAAGGAAGACAGTTTGAGTTTAAAGCTAAGTGTGTATCCTATCATTTCACTGACAGACCTTGAAGAAGACATTAGCACGAAACTAATTAGATTTTGAGTCTCATGTGATGCTTGACCATCCATGTATATAATGCATCATCAACAGATCAATGTATATGATGAATTGACGCCAGGTGGATGGATGGAGTCATGCTGGACTAATAGAAATTAAATTTACTTTGAAAAATATACAAGTCTTTGATTGGATATTTTTATGTCATATGACAATTGGTTGTTCCTTTTCTCACATGTCTCAGGTGAGGAAACAATACTTTGAAACTTTATAACTCTGGACAGTATAGAGCACAATTATCTAAGATATAATTCCTCACGTGAGTCTCATGTGAGGAATTCAGTCTTGCTTAAGAGAAGGAGCAAATTGTAAATCCAAATATCAAAATCTCATGAGAGGAAAAATGTTACGGGAGACAACAAAAGCACATGTGGAATTATGTTAGCTTTTACAGTTCTTACAAGACCTAGACCTTGCTGCACATGAGAGATTTTGAAACCTCACTTTTTTTGCATACAGATCTAACCAATTGCTTACAAGTTTCTTATGAGATTCTCATGAGAAAATGTTTGGTTTTTTTTTTTTTTTTGGTACGGGTTTATCTCTATTATTTGGACCAATGAAATTTCCCAAATGTCCGACAATTTCAAAACTCTGTTTTTCTATCCGAAATCCAAACTGGTGCTAGATACTATCTTATAATATAAATATGAATAGAAGTACTGGATAAAAGGTGTCGTATGCAAGTTGATCCGAAACCGAAAGTAGAGTACATCAAAGGTGCTTTCCATTCTACACGTTCAAAAAAATTTTATCTATTCTGCAGAATATTCAAACCTTAAATAAACATTATTCTTACTGAAATAGCTTCTTTGTTTTATCATCCATCGTTGATTGAGATCTGGTGTTGCTTACTAAACAAGTTATGATCGACAGGTGACTACCACGTGAACTGCGTATCTGACCGCACTATCTGCCAATCTAGCTATGCAAGGCAAATCCTCTTCCTAAGGAGCACTAGGTTCGAGTGGTTGGGTGCGGTGTTCCGGTTGCTCCAGGTAACATGAATGCATTGATTATTTCACTAAGGGTGCATTCTGCATTTTAGAAAATTGACCACCCTAAGCACCAGTGACCTATTCAGGGGGGGATCCAAGGTGGGAAGCGGGGGTGGGTGGGTTGTATCGACCCAAAGGCCGAGCGGAGGAGGGAAGGGTACGGGAGAGGTTGCCCCCTCCTGTATGTGGGGGTCCGGAAAATTTTGAAAAAAGGGGGAAAATGGTGCAATCTGGCGCATATTTTCTTCTTTTCTTCTCGAATACCCAGACCATTTTTTTTTCACTCAATTTATGAGACAAAGAAAGACGATCCCCTTTCCAACATATAGGGCGAGTCTGGGTGTATCTCAGTCTGGTCCTTTACTGCTTTCACTCAGGGGCGTAGGACTACTTCAGGGTGTTTTCGATGTGGGTTGGACCCAGAACTTCAGCTGTCCGGGGGCACAGACATTTCTTTATGGGGAATGATGTAAATATCGCGGCTCTCGGCCCGAGAAAATTTTGAAAAAAATGAAGCAAATTGCTGACCTCTTGCGCGTATTTGAGCTGAATTTAGATGGGATAAAACATATGATTCGGTGTCTCGCCTGGTTTAAAATCTCCAACAAACTTCCAGTTCGCTATAAGCTCCGACCATGAAATTCACGTGCTATAGATCCCGTGCAGAACAATATTAGAATAGAAATAACAACAAGGTAGCTGTGATTTGTTGTCCAGTAATTCCCAGAGTCGCATATGAACCAATTAGATTGTTTTAAAAATAATTTGATTGGTTCATGCGACGAGGAGAATTACTGGTCCAGTAATTCCCAGAGTCGCGTGAACCATTTAAATTATTTAATAATTTGATTGGTTCATGCGACGAGGGCAATTACTGGACAACAAACCACAGCTGGCTGGATAGCTCAGTATCTGACAAAGTACTGAAAAACTTGCAAGAGTGATATACTTGGGATGCTAAGCTTAAGGTGAACTCATGTAGCGGATGCTGCATCTGACCTACATTTTCCGCTTGAGTGATTTTGCTTTTAAAAGCCAATATTAAGCAAAAGTATAAGTGCTACATCATGTACATGTACTAAACTTGCATATTGAACGTATTTTTGGTCCAACTTTCATAAAATGACTTGAATTTTGCCGCCATGATGACATGCTGCCACGATGTAAGCTTTGTAATCTGCGATTGACTTATGTTTTTTATAATTTTCGATGCATGCATGGATGCATAGGATTTCTTATACATGGGATATTTAAAAATTGTCAGTGCACTCGGATTGTTAACGTCAGAAACTCAAAACAGATAGTCTGGAAATGAGTCTTCCTACACATGTTAAATATAGAAAAATAGAAATAAACTTTTGAAATTTCATAATTCATGGACAGGTCATGTTAAAAAGACAGCATATAAACTTAGTTATGTCATCGTCACTATCACCTTTCCAGAACCATATGCACTTCCACAAAAACAATCCTGTTGCCGTTTCTGGGACCAGGGACGTATATATAAAATTTTATATACGTCCCTGCTGAGACCGGTACCTCTAACCTTTTGTGCAGGGAAAACGAACAAAAACTGTGGTTTACGACGAGGCCTATACATTTGTATATACATGTTAGATTTACGTATCCCTTCTGTAGACGTCCACATCGAAACACCCTAGCTATACCCCCCTGAATGGCGAGACTTGTATATATAAATGTCAAACAAGCATTTTGTTATAATTCAAGAATTGACAATTAAATTTCTTCTATTCACATTTTACGGAATCTTTGTCTGAAATGTCGATGAATATGATTAAAACACATGCTATATATAGAAAAATAGAAATCTACTTTGAAATTTCATAATTCATGGACAGGTCATGCAGGTCCTTTCACAAGATCATCCTCTGGAGTGTAATACTAGTATATTGAACTGAATTTTGAAGTGATCAAGAGTATGTTTCGGTGTCAGCAAACGATTAACCGTAACTAAAATGAAGAAAATTCCCCATGTATATGAACTTGAAATTCCCTAGATTTTCTCCCCCAAAATATGTATCATAATGAAAATATGTAACTTGCATACTTATCTATTCTTGAATTACATGAAAAAAGTGTGTCTTTAAGTATCAGTCTCCCACAATTGTTATTGACAGCTTGTCTTGCATTAATATTATAATTTCTTATGTGCTGTATGACCATTTACGTAATGTGTTGGAGCCAATTTTTGAATTTTGAATTTGAATTGTTTTTGTATACGTCCACATGTAGATATTGGAAGTCACAGCTCTGCATCCTTTCTAATCAACCGCTCGCACAGTGACTTTGATAGTGTCAGTAGTGTAATATGGGCAATTTTTATCAATTACCATATTGTTTCCTGGAGTGTCTTAAATTTGGCCCGGATATCTCTTTACAGTAGTTTGCTTTAAAAAGTTTCCCCTTCTTTTATGCACTGCCGAAGGAGGCACTTTCTCATTTATCTTATCTTTTCTTTTGCGATAACGATGTGGACGTTTTTGCGTACAAACGTACTATATACTGGCTACACCCTGTCATATATGCACTGATGAAAGATGCATGATCAAGAGGTATAAGAAGAACATGTAAGTTAAAGAAATATTCGACTACCAGGTAAGTCGACAGACTGAAGCCCAATGTTACACTTTGCAGGCGACATAAAAAGATCATCCAGTGTACATAGGTATATATACAGATTTCTCCTCATGCACTTGTTTATAGTGCCCCTCCCACTCTATCACACCCCCGATAGAGTCATACCTGTCAACTCTCCCTCTTTTGGAGGGAAACTCCATATCTTTTTGACCTTATCTTCCTCCTTGGCATTCCTCCCTCGAGAGGACCAAAATCTCCCACTTTTTGGCCCAATCACCGGCCCTCTTTCTCCCTCTTTTGGCATATTTACCAAAGTTCTAAGAATAACTCTGAATAGCGACATTCAGAGAATTTCATGAGAGACGATGGAAGAAAAGATTTATAGAATGCAATAATTTTTTGTTATAATTGTTAATAAATGTTTTTTTTTTTTTTTTTGCATTGAAATGTCAGCACAATGAAATTATTTGAAAATTTGTTTTGTGCAAAATGTCGCGAATCATTAATAATTAATGTAGCATTCATTCACGCGCAATCTCCCTCTATTTCAAGTGCCAAGGAGGGGTTTAAGATTTCAAAGTTGACAGGTTATTGGCAGATTCAGTGGGGGCGCAGGGGGGTGTACACCCCCCTAAACTTTGCAAATCATAGATAAATCTAAAAAGAGTATATAGTAAATATACGCGAAATGAGTAGACGCCGCTATCCGCGTTTCTACCTCACTAAAGTGTGCATGAACAAATTAATGACCAGCCGGTTGAAATCCGGTCTTTAAGATTTTGTCGACAAGTACCATATAGATCGATATAAAGCTCTATAAAATCTTACGTGATAGAAGGAATTTTTATCGTTTTTAGTTAACTTTTTGGACACTGGACCAGGAGCTGGCAGGTGCTCTTTCTATAGAAGAGGTTTATGAAACATTTCGTCATTTCCGCCTTACATACGGGCACTTGTCCAATATGGTGCCGATTCAGCTTATCGAGTGCACTTGGAGAAGGGGGTAATAAATTAAAAGAAAAAGGTGAAATAATGACAAAAACAACGAATAAATAGATGATTGTATCTGCATTTACGTAAAATTTCAGTGAGAAGCCCAGATATAGATTGTTATTACTTTATGAATGCACAATAGTCAGAGAAAATTCCATACACCGAAAGGTCCTTGCTTGTAATAATGCAACTGATTTTTAATCTTAATGATTAACCTATTATAAATGATTAACCTGTTGATATGAATCATGCCAATGCCCTAGAAGTGAACTGAAGGGATATCGGAGATATTGTATCAGTTGGCGTGGGGAGGGTGGATATATCGTTTATCCCAAATGATCGTGGTCAAATATATTGATAAGTAAATTTTTAACCAATAGATAAGAAATATATAAACAAAAAAAGAAAAAAGTTGCCTACACTAGATACCAGATGATCATTGAATTCCAAAATACTTCATTTTCGTGGTGTAGCCACACCGTTTACCTTGTTACCTAGCACTTGAAATGAAATGAACTGCTCTATGCACCGAAATACACATCAATAAGTAAAAGGCAGTGGCTCCGGATACGAACGTTCGTATCTTTAGACCTATGCCTCGGGGTACGAACATGTTTTTGATTGGTCTGTAACTGTCACGTGACACTGGTCATGTGTCCATAGCAAAATAATAAGATGATTTTTATAACTATATCAAGGTATACGAGTTTATTCTGAATAATCTGTAATTTAGCAACCGACACGAGGCTATTTCTATGCTCTCAATCATTATATAGTGATCACTGTTCAGTAATAGGTACACAATATTGTCGGCTGTTGTGCGTACTGACGTTCCGTCGCTCAAGCGGGATTTGGAAGTTTTTGAAAGTTTTGAGACGATAAGAAATACGTACGTGTAGATGCAACTCAGTACTCATTACTTAGGCCAATTCACTTTTCAGAATATGTCACAAAAAGATGCAATTTGAACACAAGATGCATTGAAAACAAAAGCCCGAACCAAGTATATATGCAGAAGCTAACTACGATTTGTGTTCGTATGCCGAGACATAGGTCTAAAGATACGAACGTTCGTATCCGGAGCCACTGCCTAAGTAAAAAAGAAACAAACAGATCTTTGTTCTGAATTAAACATTGTACAAGGGTTTTTTTCCTTCAATCTTTGGACTTATATTTAGTATGGAGCTGTAACGATAAGACGTAAAATCTGCCCTGAAAATTGGAAATTTCAAAATGGGAAATTTGAAGAAGTTCAACTAACTTAATGCATATCGGAATCTAATGTCTGTATCAATAAATTATTAATAACAATACCGATAATTGGGTTAAAATAAGCGTATTTTCTGTAGAAATCAATGACAAACGGAAAAGTTTTCTACAACTTCCAACTTAAAAGTTCCACCCCGAGTTACAAAATGCCACTTTTACCAAAGGTGTATATTATTAATACCAATTTTCTAACCGAGTGTGGTTCTGTAACTCGGGTAGTTACAATGTCCCACAGATGAAAAACGAAAAAAGGGGAGATGGGCTATTTTTAAGAATCTGGCTTAAAGGCGGTAAGATACATGTAGGTAAAAATTGCCCATTTCTTCCTGTTATACAATAGAGCAATCTATTCTGAGTGGATTCTGATGATTCCGATGAAATATACAACATACATGAATGAAATAAACGATATAAAGATGTCTATTTCTACAGAGTGTGTATTTCGCACCTGAAAGCTTACAATGTGGCTGTTTAGTACAAAATATAAAGGTTTTCAGTCCCCGGATTGAGTATTTTACTGATTAGATTGACATACTGGTTTCGAACTTATTATTTGCTTTTTCATTTTTAAATGAAGAGGGGATTAAACATAACACTCAGAAAATTTATGTAAAAAATGCATTTTTTGTACATTTTTCGTTCGCTATTTGACGTTTTCAGACATTGTTACCCCAACCTATTCAAGCTGTAATTATCAAATCTTACATCATTTTTTGAAAAATAAAATACTTATGACAAATCTTCCATTATATAACATATTTTCTCATGAACAACCTTTTCCTTCAAAGGAAAGAAAGTGCACGAAAAATAGTCGAATGATTTCAGGGCTAAATTAAGCCCTTATTGTTACAGCTCCTTATACATGTTATAGGCAGATCTTCTATGATTTGAACAATCAATGCAGACATTGTTATCAGTTCTGTATGGGGAAGCACTGGCTAACACTGATGTCTTCTTGTTAGCTAGCGGTCTTTGGGAATTTAAACATGTACACGAAAAGTCATGTGCACATTGGCGTTGACACCACAACGTCAGAGCAGACATACATGTATGTTTGTAGAGCAATTTTCATTGATGGTATGAAAATAGTCAGAAAATTTGTCTCTCCATTAAAGTTCAAGGAGGTTTCTTGAAAAGTGAAATTTGAAAAGTGTCAGTCCGAAGGTTTTGACTGACAAAATTTCATTCCAACTGACAATAGTTCAAATTTTTACTACAAATTCCTTCATTCTGTCTACAGTGATTTTAGATCCTATAGACCGAAGCAATTTACTGTAGACCAAAATAAAAATAACCCCAAAAATCTGATCTATTGGATAAAACAATTTACCTTTTTTTCAAAAATAGAATCATAGACAATGATTCAAAATTCACAGAATTTTTAGAAATTCTTATGAATCTTATAAATTTTATGTGACTTTAATTCTGAAATTCCTGTAGACATGATAGACAAGTTGGTCTATGACTTTTTCAATTGCTATAGACTGATTCATTTTACTGTAGAAATTGGTGATCGGGCCACCGTGACCGTTAATTTCGCACACTGCAGAACTGAATTATCAAATTCCAAGTTTACATTATTTCAAAGCCTCTAAGCAGCTTAGACATGATGCTTCAAGCTTACAATACAGCTTATAAATCATAATACGTGTAGTATATGTTACTCTGTTACAGATGTGTATCCTGAGAATTGAAGACTTACAAACTTGCTAGGATGGACAGTATAGAGGAGGTCCCTGTAGGGGAAGAAGAGGAGAATGTTGATTCCTCCCCAGGGAACGTAACCTCAATGGAATCTGTAACCCAAGGAAGCTTTGGATCTACAGGCGAAATGTTTGGTATGAATACTGAAACCATTTGTTTCTGGAATAAGCCAGGGTTCTCGATCGGCATGATTTGGGACCGATATTCAGCCCCATTCCCAATGCAAAATAGTATCTTTTTTCCCCACTTTGTTGACTACTTTTTCCCAATTAGAAACCTCTTGGAAAATTCTTTAAAGATGGGAAAAAAAAATTAAATTTCAAGTGAAAAGGCATCTAAATCTTTTTGTATTTTTCCCAATTTTTGAGAAAATGTCGCAGGTCTTGCCAGATTCTAAGGTCCCATCCCCAGACCCAAAAATGGGTTTGAGAGCCCTGCAAGTCAAGCCTGTCAAACCTCCAGGAATCCTCTTCTCAATTCACATGTTCTAGTTAAAGTGAAGTCTGTATTAATATACATGTACATACATGTATATTATTATGTGTTATTTATTTAATACTGATAGTTATTTTTCTGAAAACTTCATGTGCTCAACTGTTCAACAGTTTAGGAAAAGTTTGACATGTATAAATTAAAAGTTCAACATTGTTCAAGTGGAAAATGTTTTCTTTTGTACTTAAGGTAATGATGGAAGTCCTTCTCAGAAAACAGAACTGGAGGAAACAGAAAATGACCAGGTCCAAGATGAATACAGTGAAGTGGACATGAGTGAAGAAGGTGACATAGAATTAGGTTTTACCATATTCTCCAGCTGTAATAATTATCTTAACTCTCATAACTTGTTTTCTCAATAAGTAAGAGTCAAAGTAGTAAAAATTCTTCACACTTTTAACATATTTTTGATAGTGTTACATGTAATATACTCTCTAGTTAATGTAAGATTATTTTCCTGTAATTCTTGAATCTGTGTTCTTTATTTCTTGTTGAATTTAACTTGCATGATAACCGTTTGAGAGAGAACGAAATTTTAATGATTTATTAAATCGGATGCGGGTTTTCGGAATGAAGTTCAAATGATTTTAAGAGTCGAGGTTGGAGAAAGAAGAGGAGATTTAACATTGAGAAGGAGAGTGACGTATTTCTATTGTCATTTGATGTTTGTATTTTTGTTGTTTATTATTTTTCATTGAAACTTTATTAATGCATTCACAGTTTTCATAGCTTTTCATATTAAAAAATTATCTTTAATTTGCTTTATAAAAGTAATTAACATGATTATTCTAGCAGTGAAAAGAACAAGGAAAGAATTTTTACTACTTTGGTTGTAATCCTTTGACCTTTTTAAAGTAGAATAATACACTTGTAAGATTTAAATATAGAACCTTATTAAAGTTGAATTTAACGTGTAATTGTAGAAATCCTTTCTAATACACTATATCTCATCATGGGAAACACTCTGTAGTCAGTATTCAAATTCTTGGGTCACAACCTTTCACTTTTGTTTGCTTGGGACATTAGCAAAATGTAATGCATGAAATTACAGTATCAACTAATTAGCTAACAGTGCATATTCTGTTGAAAGTCATTTACGTGTACTTTGGTTCTACAATAATTCCTGATATTCCATTTCTTAATACAGTTTAATTGATTGATCTATGAGATTTTGCTAATGCCTCCCATTTAAAGTACATTGTGACCAATACAAGTACAGATCTCCAATAGTAGATTTCCAATGGTGATTTGATCAAGAACTTTCCTATTCCTCACTTTTCACTGCATATCAGAATATGAATACACATTGTAGATGTCAGACTACATGTAAACAAATTTTCAATACTTTTTTCACATTTTCATTATGTTGATTCATATTTATTTATACACATTCATGTATTCTGAATACCTTTAGAATCTGGATCCTCAGAAGAAACAGATGAATCTGATGATGATGATGATGAATATGAAACTGATGAGGAGAACGAAGAGGGCGATGAAGATAATGAAAAGGAAGACAATAATGAAGATGGAGAAAATGAGGAAGATGATGAAGAAACAGAGGAAGATTCAGGTTCAGAAACTGAAGATTATGAGTATGAAGAAGAAGAGGAGAACGCTAGTGATGAGAATATAGAAAGTTGTCCTATCTGTCTGAACGGACTCCGGGATCAAGATGTCGGAACACCAGAATCATGTGACCATGTGTTTTGTTTGGAGTGTATTGTAGAATGGTCAAAGGTATTGATGCATTGTATTACAACATTAGGATATTGTCAAATTTAGATTTTATTTTCCAGATTACCAGAAACCTTAAATTTTGCATCCAAAATATAGTTCTGTTTGTTCTGTGCTTGTGAAAATGTCACTGTCAGTTCGGACAATTTAGATCCAAAATGGTCTATTGAAGATGAAATATGCAAAAATTAAATAAAAATAAATATTTGTAAAAATCAATGAATGGTAAAAAGTTTTGTCTCCATTAGATGGTACAAACAGTAAATTTGACTTAACTTTGCATTTTTAGAATGTCAACACCTGCCCTATAGACAGATCTTTGTTCCATTTGATATTTGCCAGACATGCAGGGGAAGAGAAGATATTTAAAAAGGTACATACATTGTACATTAGAAAATAAACTATGGAGTCTGAAAATGGTATAGAAAATTATCATGTTAATAGAAAAACTGAGTGAGAGAAGAATAAAATAAACAGGCATGTTTTTCCAACATTTTTAAAATAAATATTTTAGACATATTTTGTAAGTCAGAAAACAGGTATTTAGATAGTTGTCTACAAAGCTTTTCAAAATTGTCCTTAGTCTAATTATTTGATACATCTTGCTGTGTAGACTTTGTGCAAGTCATGTCACAGTTTGTTGTCATTGAACTTTGAAGGATTGCTCCATAACTCTATTGGATTGTTTATGGAAGTACCGGTACATGTACATGTATTACAATTATAATGGTTTTAACTGCAAACAGATAACAGTGGAGGACAAGAATATGATAGCAGCTGAGGAGGAAGAGGAGGAGACATTCTGTGAGGTGTGTGGACGGAGTGATAGAGAGGACCGCCTGCTACTCTGTGATGGATGTGATATGGGGTCAGTATACAATAAATCATAATGTTTTGTGAGTCGTGTGGGCGGAGTAATAGAGAGGACCGCCTACTACTCTGTGATGGATGTGATATGGGGTCAGTATACAATAAATCATAATGTTTTGTGAGGTGTGTGGGCGGAGTGATAGAGAGGACCGCCTACTACTCTGTGATGGATGTGATATGGGTTCAGTATACAATAAATCATAATGTTTTGTGAAGTGTGTGGGCGGAGTGATAGAGAGGACCGCCTACTACTCTGTGATGGATGTGATATGGGTTCAGTATACAATAAATCATAATGTTCTGTGAAGTGTGTGGGCGGAGTGATAGAGAGGACCGCCTACTACTCTGTGATGGATGTATATGTATAAAAATGTTTGATGTAGAGGCAAATGTTTTGTGGATTTGACCAAAAACTCAGAAACATCCCCAATAGGCATGTAGAGACTTTCTCTTTCATATGATATTTTAAGAAAATAGTATCATGATTTTTAATTCCAGAGCCTAAGGACAAAGTTTTCATTAGAGTGTAAGCAGGTTTCATATACATGTAATTCTGAAAAATTGTATTTTTGATAAATCATTTTATTTTGTTATAGATTTCATAGGTGTTTTAGGAAGGCAGTATGCACAATCTCAAATTGCACTTACATGCACATGTATTTTTTACTATTTTACGTAACATGCATATTTGATACTTACTGATTGCAGTGAAATATGAAATGTATGATACAAATGCTTCATGTAGTAATGCCATTGTGAATATTTCAGGTACCACTGTGAATGTTTGGATCCACCTCTTACAAATGTTCCTGTCAATGAATGGTTCTGTCCAGAATGTAGAGGTATGACATGTAAAGGCACATCTATAGGCTTTGTTGGAAACCCACAGTCCCCTCCTGCTCAATATCAGACTAAGAGTTTGTTTGATAACTCGCTAGGAAACTTTAACCCTATACATGCTGTAAGAATAAATCACCGTATACCATGGTCTAGAAATTGATCGGGATTGCCCAACTAACTTTTGCTAATGGCGACATGATTTGTTGTGAATCAAGTATGAAATTATAGAATAAAACAATGATGGACTTCAAACTCAGTATATGTGATATGATATTGACCTATTATGAAAATATTGACCTCGACTGCCTTGGTCAATATTTTCATAGTAAGTCAATATCACTACATATACACTGAGTTAAAAGTCTGTAATTGTGTAATATTTCTCCTTGGCATATGCTTTTCAGAGGTTCTAGTTACTGGTATTTTTAAAAGCTGATACATGTACATACATGTATGTCATGTTTGTATATGATGCAAAGAAGATTTTGATGTACTTATGGATTGTATAATTATGTAATTTCCTTTTAGATCCAAATGTTGTGGAGGCAGAAATAGTGAATGATGATGACGAGATAATTGAACTGATAATGGAAAATGACACCTCTCTACCTACACTACGTCCTAGACGTCGTTTAGTAGGACGTACTCGTCTCAGTCAGAGGGTAAGGAATCAGATAGCAGAGTTACGGCAAAGACGGGAAACTCGGTACGAGAGAACTCTGATTTCTGACTCAGATTCAGAGACAGAGGCTAGTGGTAGACATAGAAGGGGAAGGCGGATTTTATCCTCTGATTCTGAGGACGAGGCTGAGACAATGCAAGCTGGGATATCATCAAGAGTAAGCTACATACGGATGACTTATTTGTTGTATGCACTGATTGCTAGCAGTCATACCAATAATATCACTATTTTCCTATAATTATTGTTTTTTAGAAGTTTTAGAAGTTTTGTAGTTCATGTCAGTACTGTTAGATTAAAGAAGTTTATGTTATTCAAAACTGGACAATTTTAAAAATAGTGCTAATACTGTATATATGTTATTACGGTTCCAGACAGGTAATCTTGTTTGGAATTTATATTTCCTGAGCGAAAGGTGAGGGGAATATAAATTCCAGATGAGGTATATCAGACCATATTACCTGTCTGGAACCGTAATAACATATTTGTCATACAGCAAATCACTTATAAATTTTCATTTCAAAATGGCGCCAACAGCAGAATTTCTAACTTTCATTTTTTGATTGATTGTAAAATTTTCTTCACTATTAAAAAGATCGTACCCGCAAATGGTTTATTCAAATTTATTTAGCCGAAAAATGAAATTAAAGGATCTGAAGCGAGAGGAACATTCATTACATTTGAGCGTTTTAACACTTACGGGAATTGCTTGCTATGATGTCAAGAAACAATAAGATGTTGTGACGTCACAAAGTTCCATATTTACGGCTGCAGACGGGTAACATAGTCTCATAATTACGGCTAACACCCAATGAGATTCGTAGAAATTTATTTGCAGTATGATAAAAAGGTTTATCCCACCTTTGACAAATTTATTGCAATTTGATTGGTCAAGAAGAACCTAATATTGTGTTGTATTATGTTACCGACAAGATATTATTTTAATATCCTGTTCGACTAAGACGCGTCATGCCATTGACGTCACTTTGAGATGCTTTAAAATCTGTAAACATTACATGCACAAATCAAAAGCCATCAGCAGGATTAATTTGTTATACAGTGCTTTACAAGGGGGATACAAAATTACATGTATATTGGGTCGACGAAAAAGAGTTGTATTGGGTTCTGCACCGCATTGCCCAAATGTATATTGGGTTGATGAAAAAAAGCTCGGCTCCGCCTTGCCCAATACAACTTTTTTCATTTACCAAATATATTTCTGTATCCCCCCTGGAAAACACTTTAAACATGTACATGTAACTAATATTATACTGCTTCTACTCTTTTTAGTAGGAATACTCATAGTATTTTTGTTAATAATGATGATAAAGTTAATCCATTCATTTTACTGTGATTACATAAGCCAAGTTTAATTATGAGCATCATATCATGTTCACAATAGGATGGGGCAGTAGCAGGGACTTCTACAAGCTCTACCAGAAGGAAAAGAACCACTAAAAAGAAAAAGTCACCAACCAAAAGAAAAGTTACAAGAAAACGGAAAACCACCAAGAAAACAGGAGCTAAGAAAACAGGGGCTAAGAAAACGGGAATAAGAAAGAAAAAGAAAGTTGTAAGGAGAAGAAAAACAACAAAGAAAAAGACCACAGGAAAAAAGACAGGAACTGTTAAAAAGGGAACAAGGAAGAGAAAGACTACACGAAGGAAGAAAGGAGTGAGAAAGGGAAAACTAAAGAAAACAAGGACAGTATGTAGAGCTTAAGTAACTTTTATTTAATTTAGATGTAGTTATATTTAATTGACCAAAATGCAGTGCTGTGTGTCTTAATACAAGTATCTTTCATCCTTTACCAAATATCTTATTTGTCTACAAGGTACATGTAATATAATGTGTGATAGAGATGTTCTCAGATTCCTTATTTAAAATTCCTTGGATACATCATTTATCACATCACTGTTTGTCCATTGAAAAAAATTAACCGAAACTTTTTAATAGGTAGTGATAGGGCGTGATCAAAAACATGTCAAGAAAAATCATTGTATTTTTTTCATCTAAATGAATGAGAGAGAATTTAATTAATAAGTTAAAAGTCATGAAAATTTTGTAGAACCTACCATTATTTCCCACATCGAATCTGAATCAACAACGGTATCAGTTGTATCAGTACTTCAGTTCAAATAAGAAAAGACTGAAAGAGGTTGTCTGTTAAACTTTCATGAGTTCTTTGTTATATTTTTTTCTGTTCCATTTAAGAAATTACATTTACGTTTGTGTTTCTTTTCATATTTTATGAAGTTTTCATGGAATTTATTTGTCATTTTTAGATACATCATACCCTATTGCATATTTGATTTATTTAAATCAGAGATCAGAGATCATCATGTTATATTGATGGAGCCTTTATGAAAATAACCTTTCAAAACTTAATGAAACTTCTCAGTATCTTATCTAAAGAGAATGTTTAACTAATGGCATCAAGTTTTGACAAACTGCTGTAATAAACAATTAAACATATGATCTTAAAAAAAAATTACGCTAAGATCATTCATTTATTTGAGTTAAATCTAAAAGTTACGTTTGTTGTTCTTTTGCCCTCTCAAACTCTACATTTGCTTCAAATTATAGACACCTTCTGGTCAACGATCTCTGTCAGCAACCTCTCCTGGAGCAGCAGCAGCTGGTCTGCTGATTGCAGCAAGAACTGCTCCAACAACTACAGTTAAAGGTAGGATAGCTAGGAGCCTCGGGCTGTCCAACCCTCCTGCTGGTCGTACTATACCTCTACAGAAAACCCAGAGGGATCGCAGGGACGATATTCCCAGGGCCGAGTATAGACCGGGGCAGCTATCTATACTTGGCAGTAGAGATGATCTGTACTTCTTCAATGAGTATGTCTGTGTTATGTTACAGTACAATTAAGCAATGCTGGTTGAATTAACAAAGTTTGATTTCTTGCTCTGTGTCATGCATTGATTTCAAACTCTGTCATCTTTTCTTTAAAAGAAAAATTGTTTGTGCAAATGTATAGTAAGCATGTGTATTCCTTAAAAAGGGATAATCAGGATACTCATATCATCAATGTTTCTGTATTGCTCCATGCTTATTAACATACATGTATGTCATTAGTCTCTCCTATAGATTTTCCTTACTCTTTTCGTTTCTAGTGAGCAAGATGATCCGAGGCCTAGCTCTCCTAAACCTTCTACATCTGGCACCTCAGAATTCAGAAAGAAAAAATCTGATGCTCCAAAATACTCGAAAGCCGCCATAGAGTCACGTAGACCTGTTGGACCAATTCCTATTAATCCTGCTCTAAGGTTTTATTATCTATATATGGAAGATTTAAAGTTTAGCATATAAAAGAATCAGTATTGCAAAATGATGAGTTACCAGTTTTATATTTCTTTGAATTTTAACATGCACAAGTTCTATTGCATAAGTAATCTCTTCATGCCTTAACTTCAATCAAAGTGCATGTTTGCATGGAAAAGCCATGCTGACATTAAAATACATCTTAATCTTGTCCACCTCTAAGAAGAAATACCAGGGCTCTTGATCAGGCTAATTTGGGGCCCATATTCGGCCCCAGTTCCAATGCAAAATAGTATCTTTTTTCCCTATCTATTGTCCATTTTTCCCAATTTCATACTTCATGGAAAATTCAACAAAATTAGTTAAAAATTCTCATTTTCAAGTGAAAAGGCATCCAAATTTATTTACTTTCCCAATTTATGAGAAAATGCAGCTATTTTTCCCCAATTTTAAAGACCTCGGGCCCCAGTCCCAAAAATGGATGTGAGAGCCCTGTATACAAATTTAAATGTTGTTGAATATTTACAACTGTATATGCTCAAAATATAGAGTTTCTGTAATTTCATTTCAGGTTTCATAGAGTTTCTGTAATTTCATTTCAGGTTTCATCCCATATCACCTATAGCTAGTACATCAACTCGGATACCAGATCATGGTGGAGGATTTGATCTGTTAGGAAGCATTATGTCCTGTCAGAATAAACTTCACATGAGCAGTAGCAAAATCACGATCAACCGTGATGGTATACTATCACTGAGAGTTTTGATACACCTGTAGTATGAAATATCAATAAAAACCATAGCTCTTTTTTTTTTATGTACATATATCTACAATTTTGTATTTATATCTCTCGATAGTTTCATATACGTGTATGTTGTTATTATACATTTGAACCTTTGAGAATTTTTCTCTGTATACTGTAAACAACTTAACATTGGTGTGACCTTATTTTCGCAACAACTCGACGACAGATTAATTTGCGTGACTTTAGTTTTGTGAGCTTATCATCTGAATTTTTTTTCATTTGTTCCCTTTTTGGCCGGATTGCAAAGCAATTCCGGTCTATAGATTGACGATGTCCGTCTGTCTGTCTGCCATCAACATTTTGGTCAAAGTTTCTGGTTGAGGGAAAATCTAAGGAACTATTTGCAGTAGAAACTTTATATTATACATGAAGCTTGCCCATCACAAGACCTTTCAATTTACGCCGTAACATTTGACCTAGTGACCTTGACCTTGGACTTTGACCTAGTTAAAGATTTTGGTTAAAGTTTTTGTTTTAAGCAAAATCTAAGGAACTGTATGCAGTAGAAACTTTACATTACACATGTAGGTTGCCCCTGACAAGACCTCTCAATGTATGCTGTAATATTTGACCTTGTGACCTTGACCCAGTTGGTGACAAAAACTTACTTTGCAATCTGGCCATACCGTCTTTAGCGGTGCTTTATTTCTGTATAGGTACATGTATATTTCATTTTTTTTATCACCCTTTATTAATGGCTGAAATACTTCAAATAAGCTGAAATTAAATGTTTCAGATTGTATTATCTTTGCGTTCTAATTTTATAAACACGTCATTTGTTTACGTTTTTGATTTTTATTGAAAAATGTAATTCTTTTAAAAGATTTTATAGTTCTGTATTACATTGTTTGTCTGGGTAATTAAGGCTAAATGATTAATTGCTCTCTAAGATTGATGCATATGATAGTCTGTTGTCTAATTAGGGTGATTAATTCTAATGAAATGGGAAAATAAGACACTTTAAAATTCTGTATAATTTGATCCACTTTTTATCTTTTGGACAGACTTTTTATTGTGAGGACTTTATTTTCATGTTTGATCAAGCTCCCAAAATTATGCGAAAATAAAGTCCTGGCTAATAAAAAGTTGTGTACAGTATGTAAATATATTGTCTCATAATGCCCTCGCATTCTCAGCTGACGCGGCTTGGTAATAAATGTGATTCGCTGAGGACGCTTGGGCATTATGAGACAATAGAGCCCGGCTTGTCATTTTTTATTTCTTAAATTTAATGTACAAATATAATGAGATAAAAAACTTTTTTTACCTGAAATTCCTCAACCAGTGACAATACATGTATAGTCTTTCATGAATTATTTCTAAGGTTCATAGACTAGAACTATTTCCAGTCGTGGATATCACTAATTTTTGTAGACACAGCTATTTTGTGTAGATAATTGAATCGTCAATGTGACACTCAGAATTATGTCAGTGTGACATGAATGATGACAATGTTACACTCATAGTGGTACAATTGTCATTCTGAGTACAGTATGGCATCACTGCAATGTCATTTTTAAACGGTTGTAGACTTTTTCTTATTGATGTAGTACTTTAATTGTTCCCTCCAGTGGCTCTATTAATCTCAGGAATATTTAAAGAACTATGTTCCTCGGGACCAGTCCACATCAGTATGAAGTGTATTGACAATATGATAATTGTATATTATATTGTAAAAGGCTTTGAATCAATGTGTTGGGTAATTCCTTCTACAAATTTATTTCCCTTTCAATTAGGTACATATATCTGGAATAGAGTGATTGTTTAATGAACACACCATGTGAATTTGGACAATTATTTTATCAGAAATGATGTAATGTCATTTGCTGACGCTAGCTACTGAAATGGGAAATAACTCTGTAACCAAAAACTAACAGCTGAAAGTTTTAAAAATACATTGTAAAAAATTTCCAATACATGTACATAACTAAATTTACATGTATTTCCCTGCACTCCTGAAACTTTTTATCACTCTTTATGAAATTGTTCTTTATTTCATTGGAGAGAGAGAAAATGATTTCAGGAGGAAATTTTGTTCTCTCTCAAATCATGCAAACTTACATTTGAGTCATTTCAGTGTTTTAGGATATTAAATATTCTTATACATGTACAATTTTCAGTACTGATAGAATACACATGATACATGCATTTCAATTTTTTTTAATTCATACATGTATTTGATAGGTTCACTGAGTGAGAAGAAGGACAATGGGGAGACAACCAAGCTGAAATCCTCAACCAAAAACAATGATTCAAATACTAACATGGCAGCAGATGAAACTTCAGAGGATAGTAAAGAAGTTCAGGTCGAAGGTCAAGGTTCACTAGAGGAGGAAGATGAACTTTCCCATTCAAGTACTGTTCTGAAACTTCCTATTTTCGCAGCATCAGAAAATATGGAAATTGAGGACTCCATTGAAACGGACATTAGTGAAAAGCCAGATGAGAGGCCGTCACATAGTGGTAATGGGGATTCCTCACCAGAGATAGACTGGCTTAAAAAGAGTGAAGAAATTTGTGCTAAAATTAGCGATAGTGAAGATGGTTCAAACGACGGTGCTTTGACTCAAGGAGAGTTTGTCACGGAGGGTGTGACAAGTAGAAATGATGACGATAGTGAAAATAAGAATAATATTAGAAAAACTGACGCGTCTGAATCTGTAAAGGCAGCCAATAAAGATATGAAGGAGAGTGACATGACGAGTGATGCTTCTGGTGTGCATATTAAAAACAATGAAGAAAATAACATTAAAGATACAAATATGTTTTCTAACCCATGTAAACCTGATAGTGATAAACACGATTCTATAGAGTCATTAAACTCTGGAAGTCAAGGAGAAAACATCATAGATAACACACTAGAGGAGATATCCTCGAGCGAATCAAGGAGCATGTTAGAGGACAGGGACGTAGAAGACTTCATAGAGAAGGAAACGGATGGTAGAGTTTATATTGGCTTGTATCAAATACAATCATTCTCTGGTACATGTACCTACATTTCTTCATGCTGACTTAAAATAAATTCACGTACATGTACATTTTCAACATAAATTGTATTGGAGCATGTACATGTGTATGTGCTGCCTGTTTTCTAGCCTTTCTAAGTAATCTCTCGTGGAGAAGATAAATGTGCTTTTATATTTTTGTCATTGTGTTGTAATAAAGGCAAGGAAAAGTTGTAATCCATTTTATATCCAAACATTGATACTGTATTACTTAAAAATCAACAACTTTTAATCAAAACTTTCATCCTTTAAGTTTTATTCATTTTATTTTTCAGCAGCAGAAAAATACTCACCCAGTCACCCAGATGAAGGTAGCATTGATTCAGCATCCTCATTTGATGATCTCAAATATTTGGACAGGGAACTTAATCTGAAGCATCGGAAGACTCCAGATAGTGCTGATGAGAAAAAAATGGGTAGTCAGCATGGTAATGATTCAGAAATACTTATAGGCAATGTGAAATTGACATCTGGTGTTAGTGACAGTAAATCAAGTGTCGGTGATTTAAACAAAGAAAGTGGAAAAGACGCGTCAAAAAAGAGGAAGGAAAAATTCTGGGAGGAAGGTGTCGATATTCGTCTCACTGTGAGAAACGATGAATCTGACGAAGATAAGAGCGTTGATAGTGCGGCTATTGATGCTTCCATAGAAAGTGATTATGGGAATATATTTTCACACATTGAGAAGAAAGCTTCACTTCTTCCAAATTCTCAAAGGACAAAAGGAAAATTAGAAAAGAAAAAGAAAGATGGTGATTCAGGACTTGTTATTACTGTGACAGGAAATTCTGATGACAGGAGTGTGTCCCAAAGGATAGAGGATAGTAAAGGAAGGACAAGACATGGGAGTGAAAGGGGCAGGGGGAGGGGGGATTCTAAGGACCGTGAAAAAGTTGGACGTGATAGTGATAATTCTGATTCACATAAGTTGAGGAAATCTGAGGAAAAAGACTACTCTGGAAGACGTAGTGATTCGAAAGACCGTGCAAGATCTAGTAAGGCAGTTGACAGTCAATATACAGATTATAGTGGTAAAGAAAGCATTCACAAGGAGAAAAGGAAATCAAGGAAAATCAGACATAGACAAAGAGAAAGATCAAGGAGTTGGTCAGCTGAAAGAGGAGGCGCAAGGTCCAGAAGTCCATCATATGAAAGGCGAATGAGATCTAGAAGTAGGTCAGTGGAAAGGTGGCGGTCAAGAAGTAGGTCTCTAGAAAAGATAAGGGATAAGAGAGCAGCAAAGTCCAGGAGCAAATCTAGAGAGAAATCTAGAGAAAGAAGGAGACGGTCACGAAGTAGATCCAGGGAGAGAAGAAATAAATCAAGGAGTAGATCCAGGGAGAGGAAAGTACGATCCAGAAGCAGATCCAGAGATAGACGCAACAGATCACGCAGTAGGTCAAAGGAGAGAGTGAGAGAAAAGAGGGGGAGGTCAAGAAGTAGGTCACAAGACAGGAGAGAGAGGTCAAGGTCAGGTGACAGACGGAAATCTGTGAAACAGGAATCTGGCAGGTCTAGGTCAAGGACACAAGAGGATGCGGGATCACCTCCAAGAGAGAGATCTCGCAAAAAGCATAAGAGGGATCGTAGTAAAGAGGAGAGAAGGAGGAGATTAAGTCGTAGTCCGTCTTGGAAAAGGGAAAAAGAACGTCATGATCAGATTATTAATGAGTTGTTCCCTGGACCAGGAGCTAAGAGACCTAAAAGGGAAAAGTCTGATAGTCTGAACAAAAAGGAAACCGGCTTTCATAAGTTCACATTCAGAACCGATTATTATACCGTCTGATGATGAAGATGATCAGGGAAAGTTATTCCGAAAACAACAAGATTCACCATTAGAGGATGAGCAACCATCTCCTACGAGATCACCTCTGGAAAATAAAATACAATCTATTATAACAATGAGGATACCAGATAGGAAGGAATATAGTGACAATAGCAGGGATAAACGTGAAGCAAAGGAAAATAGAGTTCTCACAGCTGTACCTCCTCTACCTGAGAGTAAGGCACCTGCTGTAATAGAACCTCCTCCAATCCCACCTCCTGTCATTCCATCATTTATAAGACCTCCATCCCCAGCTTTTCCAGCTAATAATATAGTTATAGAAGCACAAGGGGAGTATGACCCAGCATTCCCAACTGATGATATGGAAGAGTGTAGTCCTACTCCAGATCAACCAATTTTACTAGAGCAAGCTTCATCTCCTCCTCTTGAGCTTGATGAAGATGCTCCTATATTTCCTCCTTTGCAAAGGTTGTCATCACCTTCACTGCAGCTGCAACGACCTCCTCAACCTCTCTCACCTACAGCACATTTACAAGGGCATCCGGTACAAGCTATGTCGCCACTCAATCCACAGCAAGGCTTAGCTGCTCCTGGTGGGCCAGGACAAGGCATTCTTGGAGAGGGAGGTACCATACTATTACCAGCAGCTCCAGGAGAGCCTCATTCACTCCTTCCACAACCAACTCATCTACCCATCCAGATTCGTATGCTGCCACCTGCACTGCAAGCAAGTATAGCACAACAGCAACGTCCAGTTCTAGTCAACCAAATGTTAATGAATCGTCCAAATCCATTTGCAGGACTTCAGAGATTGCCACCTGGCCATCCACTACAACAGAGGATTGGTATACAGGTGTCCACACCGGCAGGAATAGTTCCCGTTCAGGGCCTTGCCCCAAGGCTTCCTCCTGGAGCCTTACCGCCACACACCCTGAATGGTGAGTTTGACCCTCTCCACCCTGATGCCCAGCATCCTGTACACTTCTTGCCTGGAGATCCACGTGGCGATCCAAGACTTCACCATCCAGCAGAATCTCCTTTTGTTTCCTTGGCACCAGAAACTCAAAATGTCCCTGCACCTGAAGGAATACCTCTGTCTAGTATAGCTTCAGAGCAGATCAATCAGATCACAAAGCTTCTTCAAAGTCAGGCACATCTAGCTCTGCTCTCAAAAGGTGAACAGTCTATACAATATTCAAATATTCCTTTGCTGGAAACTCCACCTGTAACACAAATACATAGTGCACCAGAAGAACATTTGACTTTACCATTACCACGTTCAGAGGGCTTGTTACCTTTCCCTGATCGACCCCCAGTCTCCAGGGAGGGGCTATTACCAACTCCTAACCTCCCTCCTATGTCCAGGGCAGGGCTCTTGCCCCTCCCTGATCATCCTCCTGTGTCTAAGATTGACAATATTTTTACTGAAGTGAAACCTCCACCTAATGATAATGCAGTGTTTAAAGTACCTTTATTACCTCCTCCGTTATTAGCTAGTATTAATAAAAATACGAAAATACCAGGATTAAATCTTGGAAGCAGTGAAAAGGAAAACGAAGATATAGGTGAAATAGACATGGATATCACATCCCCGTTAGATGAAGGCAATATAGAAATTCCAACATCAACCACAGACAAGCATAAATCCTCCCATAGTGACTCTTCAGAGCATCGGAGGAGAGACAGACATGAACGTCATAGAGGCAGGGAAAAGGAGAATTCTAGGAAATCGAAATCGAAGGATCGTCATAAGCATAGGGAAGAGAAGTCCCGTCGTTATACTCCTGAGGAGGAAAAGGACAAAGTTATAGGGAGTTTTACTGAGAAGAATGGGAACCGTGATAATAGCATGGATATTCCAGAGGATGCATACAATCCGTTTGACGATTACGGAGGAGCTGACGAGATTCCATCCTCAGCTGTAGAGCTCACCAATAAAGAAAAGGTAAGATTCTGTTTTAGAATAAAACCAGTCATAAAAAGAACTTGCAATCTATAAAGAATTATTATGTAAAAAGTAAAGTATACATTTTTTTTTGTATTGAAGAAAATATGTAATTCTAGATATTCTGATGTTTAGTTGATAAATTAGGTTTACCAACTTTTTTTTCAAAAAATTATTATATTTAGTGCTGGTTGTATATACATGTAGTGCAAGAATTGTATATCAGTAAATATGACAAAGACCCATGATTTTTTTCTTCCTTTATCCTTTGTTTAGTACCTGAAGAAGCTACATCTCCAGGAGCGAGTGGTTGACGAGGTGAAGACGGCACTGAAACCATTCTACCATGAGAGGAAGATAGACAAGGAAGAGTATAAAGAAATCATGAGAAGATGTGTACCAAAGGTATAAACAAAACCTTTTACTTATACTTACATGTAGAGATAAAATGTTATTCTTCCAACTTTTGAGAGACTATGCAATATTTCATGTTCATATGCCATTTACTTGTAAAACACGGTGGGTAATCTTGCAACGCAGAACATTCAGTTTATCTAAAATTTCGTGTAATACAGATTATTAATCACAAAGATGGGAATGTGATGCAGTGTAAGGATGCCTAAGCTATGAGTTTTATCCAAAATAAGAGAAATAATATCTTTATATAAAGCTGAGAGCTGAAAAACGATCGGCGTGATTCGTGTAGATGAAAGTGAAAGTAGAACGTCAATCGTGTGTTATAAAAAGCTAATATCTACCTTATTTTGGATGTAACTCGTAGTTAAGACATTCTTACACTACATCACATTCCCCTTTTGTTATAAATTTTATATTTTGCACAAAAATATAGAAAGACCAATTGTTCTGCATTGTGAGATTACCCACCATGTACAGTAACAACTTGTTTGGGATTTCTGTTGTATACATGTAACACATGTAAGTTTTTTCTGAACTAAAGTGCTGATTTGTTTGTTTGTTCCAGGTATGTCATGTAAGTTTTCTCTGAACTAAACTGTTACTTTGTATGTTTGTTCCAGGTATGTCACAGTAAGAGTGGGGACATTAATCCAGTCAAAATACGAAATCTGGTGGAGGCATATGTAGAAAAATTTCAACGTGCAAATCAGAAAAAACTAGGAATATCAAATGGCGAGAGAGTTGACACTAAAATGAAATTATAGTGATAATATTGTCTCTAAATGTGAACTTATTCTGTTTTGTGAGCCCCTTGACCTTATTTTTTAAATGGTGTACAGTTCTATTGTACAAATGTTATATAGGAATTAAGGTTTGACATTACTATTATTAGATTCATAATGCTGTAAGACAGGATCTTTTTTCCACATTGAGGTAGTTTGAAAGTATCATTTTCCTTATAGTTTTCATTTACAAAAAGTAAAGAATTTTATGAAATTGTTGTAGCGCTTGTGACAGTACTGGAAAAAAAATATAAATATACAATGCAAAATAATGACGAGACTGCCAGTTTGAAATGTTGTTGAAATGTAAGCATTTTGTCATAATAATGAAAGATGTGTAATTTCAATTGATTATGCAATAGTGTATTGTAGAATAGAGGAGTAAAACTCACTATCTTTTGTACTGTAACAATAACTAGGGTTACATCCTTATTATTTGGTGCATATTTATTCGTCTCCTACTAGCCTCAATGGAAAGAATATCGTAGTCAAGACTTTAAAATGTTGGCTTAATGTGTGTTACTTTATCTTTCTACATTCAATCTGCATGTCCCATTCTTGGTTACATAATGTAACTTATGAAAGTTTCTTTTCTTTGTAATTTTATAGTGGATTTTTTTTCATAGCAAAGTTATGACCCTTGATGATATACATGTACAAGTACTTCTAATTCTAGTGAGGAAAATTACATGTATAAACTCTTCATGCAGAATGCTTGTTGCTTTATCTGTACATGTACTTAATATATTTGTAGTTCTTTACATGCAACATATTTCTTTTCCTGAATATTTACTTTAAATGGCTCAGGCATGTTAGTGTCTCCTATTTTTTTTTCTCCAAGTTCTAGGTGAAGTCACTCTCTATCATCTGTAGAAGAAAAGGTCGAAATTTAGATATTAGAAGTTGCATCTTTTATTTTTAAGGATGTCTTTCTTCATAGTAGATCACAAACTGAAATTCATAATAACTTAAAGGGTAAAATTGAATGTAGTTCAGGGAAACCATCTCTTCATTCAATAACTGTTCCAATCTGGTCCCTATTATATAAAGATATTTTTCATTGCGCTGAGTAGAATATACTTTCAAACATTCTAGTTTAGCCAAGGACTTTTAAGTCCTTGGTCTAGCAGTGAGATTTGGATAGAAATAAAGCACAGCCTTCTATACTAGGGGAAATGTTATGACTACATTTCCTGCATTTTGTGATTGATGCCAAATTAGGTATGATAATGTGAAATTTTGAATAAAGACTACCAGGTTGCACATTATATTTCCTTCTCCTTTGTTTAACATGTTTAAGGCGTCAAGTGGCAGTGAAATCTATTTCAAAAACATTGTGTTCATTGAACAGTTTACAGAATTTTTTCTTCCATTCAAGTGTTAGGTTGGATTTTTCTACACATGAATACACTATATCGTAAATCTTCTGATCAGACTTTTACACACTAAATGCCTATTTTTTGGCAATTTTATGGTATAGCAAGTTTTCTGTTATGATATGTATTTGACATTATTAAAGAGACATGAATGATAGAGGACAATACATGATTTTCATGATTGTTGTTCACCATACCTGTAGGTTTTATTGTACATAGTCAATTATTCCCAAATCATTTTGGTATAAAACAGTTTTGTTTGATAATCATGAGTGAAACTTAAACAATAAATGATGAAGAATGATGATGCACTCTCTCATTGCTTTTGTCTTACATGTTTATTTTGCATGATTTTGATGCTGGTCAGAGAGCAAAGCATTTGTTAAACCCTGATGCTCATGAGAATGGCATAATAGAGATAAATTAATTTAATTCCAGAAAATTAAATTCAAAAGGAAAGAATTTTGCTACGTTTTTAATGGCCTTGACTTGTAGAATATAGAAGTCTACCACTTGCAACCATAATTATGGAAAATTTTAACTTTAAAAGAAGGTCCAAAGTTCAAGGTTGGGAGGTCAGAGTATACCTTTTCTCTAATTGCTACAAGGAATACACATGTGATATATGAGATCCCTAGTTGTGGCCAATTACAATTTCTAAATATGTTAATACCCCCTGCCAACGAAGTAGGAGAAACCTTTTCAAGGTCATAGTCAAAACTTGACTTGAATGAAAATCGGTGTTTGCACATCATAACTCGAGAAATTCTTGATTTAGAAGGATGAAACTTCAAACATGGATTTGGAATGAGTAAAGTAAAATCCATATTCAAAATTTGATATTTTAGGTCCAAAAGTCGAGATTAATCTTGACATGTATAACAGCATTCAGCGGTATTTCTGCACCATATTCCATGTAAAGTGGACCTACAAGTGAAACTTCATACCTATATTGCTAATGACACTAGGAGGAACCTTACTGTTTTTGGAGTAAAGGTCAAGATCAAACTTAGCATATATAATAAATTTATGAATCGCAAGCGATATAAGTCCCCTACTGGCATTAATCCATGTCCTTCAACTCTATCTTGACCTGTACTTACACCAAAAGATGAATCCAACATCAAAATAAGTTCAATATGTGTTTTAGAAAAAGGTCTGGAAAACAGAAAAAATTAATGAAATTTGCTATGAGGCCATGTTTCGTAAGAACAAATAAATCAAACCCAACTTCAACTTATTCTTTATCAGACTATAATGTATCTGCATACCAAAAATCAGCTCAATATCTACAAGAACAGGCATAAAAAGACTGGAAACTGAGAAGTTCATGAAATTTGCTAAGTCCAGGGGTCATAACTCCTGTAGAAAAGGGTCAATCAAATTGAAACACGAACTTGATTTGTATGACACTGAGATATCTTCACATATAAAAAAATTATTTCAATATCTGCAATACCATGGAAAAAAAGCCCGGAAAACTGAGAATTTCATCGTGAAACTAGGTCAATCAACACCTAACTCGAACTTGATCTGTATAACACTTAGATGTAATCACATATAATAGATTATTTCAATATCTACAACAACAGCCGAGAAAAGTCCGGAAAACTGAGACTTTCATGAATTTTGCTAAGTCCAGGGGCCATAAGTCTTGTAAAAACAGGTCAATTGGAACCAAACTCTAACTTGGGCTGTATAACACTAAGATGTAATCACATATAAAAATTATTTCAATATCTGCAATACCTTTGAAGAAAAGCCCGGAAAACTGAGAATTTCATGAAATTTGCTAAGTCCAGGGGCCATAACTCTTGTAGAAATAGGTCAATCAAAACCAAACTCAAACTTGATCTGTATCACATTGAGATTAACTCACATACCAAAAATGAGATAAATATCCGCAACGAAAGCGAAAAAAAGTCTGGAAAACTGAGAATTTCATGAAATTTGCTAAGTCCAGGGGCCATATATAACTCTTGAAAAAAAAAGGTCAATCGAAACCAAACTCAAACTTGATCTGTAACACTTTGAGACAAACTCATACCAAAAATGAGATTAATATCTGTAACGAAAGCGAAAAAAAGTATGGAAAACTAAAGTGTGACGGACAGACGGACAGACAGACACCGGCGAGCCGGTAGGGGAATAAAAATCTGTGTTTACACACAATAACCCAAGTAATTCTTGACTTAGAGTGATGGAACTTCACACAGATATTCCTTGAGAAAAGGAAGATCCCTATTGATTTAGAGTTCAAAGGTCAAACGGCGTGAAAAACAGCACGTCAACACCGCTGAAGTTATTCTTAGCCCAAAGCGATGAAACTTCACACATGACCTAAGGAGGATTGGGGAATTTAAAGGTCAAGGCTAAACTTTGTATGAAAATCAATGTTTCCACGTATTATTCGCGTTCCTGTGAACTGATAGAGATCTCCAATTAAACTTCCCATTCAATATCCACATTAAACCATGTGTACATCCATATGCGAAACACAGAGAAGTTCTGTTAATTCATTTGCATGGCGCCACATATAACGAAATTCGTTTTTACACTTCGACTCCGTGGATACAGTGCTGTTCTTCATGCTTCAGTGATATAGTATTATTGTTCTCGTTGTCTTCTGTATGACCATTTTCTTATGTGAGCGAGGGTGTGTGTGTGTGTGGTCCGCTGTGATAATTGTAGCATAGTCATGTTTGGGATCTCTGACAATTTTCTCGTGTGTGTGTTCCACTGTGATCAGTGAAGCATAGTCATGTTTGGGATCTCTGACCCTTTTCTCGTGTGTGGGTGAGGGTGTGTGTTCCGCTGTGATCATTGAAGCATAGTCATGTTAGGGATCTCTGACCCTTTTCTCATGTGTGTTCCGCTATGATCATTGAAGTATAGTCATGTTGGGGATCTCTGACCCTTTTCTCGTGAGTGTGTTCCATGTGATCATTGAAGCATAGTCATGTTGGGGATCCTTGATCCTTTTCTCGTGTGTGTGTGTGTGTGTGTGTGTGTGTTCCACTGTGATCATTGAAGCATAGTCATGTTGGGGATCCTTGACCCTTTTCTCGTGTGTGTGTGTGTGTGTGTTCCACTGTGATAATTGAAGCATAGTCATGTTGGGGATCTCTGACCCTTTTCTCGTGTGTGTGTGTGTGTGTGTTCCACTGTGATCATTGAAGCATAGTCATGTTTGGGATCTCTGACCCTTTTCTCATGTGTGTTCCACTATGATCAGTGAAGCATAGTTATGTTGGGGATCTCTGACCCTTTTCTCGTGCGTGGGTGAGGGTGTGTGTTCCGCTGTGATCATTGAAGCATAGTCATGTTAGGGATCTCTGACCCTTTTCTCGTGTGTGTGTGTGTTCCATGTGATCATTGAAGCATAGTCATGTTGGGGATCCTTGATCCTTTTCTCGTGTGTGTGTGTGTGTGTTCCACTGTGATCATTGAAGCATAGTCATGTTGGGGATCCTTGACCCTTTTCTCGTGTGTGTGTGTGTGTGTGTGTTCCACTGTGATAATTGAAGCATAGTCATGTTGGGGATCTCTGACCCTTTTCTCGTGTGTGTGTGTGTGTGTGTTCCACTGTGATCATTGAATCATAGTCATGTTGGGGATTTTTGCCTTATTTATGAGTCCCCTACCGGCAACACGCATTACCTTTTCTGAGGAGTTATGCCTCTTCATGCAAAATAATTCAGTTTTCCGGACTTCTTTCTGTAACACATAGAGTTTGATAGATATAGCTTGGCCTAAGATAGTTACAGTGCAAGAACGTCAACTACGTCATAGAAGAATCCCCATTAGAAACCAATTTCTTTGACTGTCAGCGTACTATTGGTCGTATGGACATACATTTATTTATAACTTACCCCGATTTTTAGAGAGTTCGAGATCTATCCACTATATATATGATTTTTTTTTCGGAAACAAAGTCGATAAAGGAGATAAAACCTTAGTTTTCTTATTTCTGAAGAAATTTTTGTTTAATTGAAGAGTTGTAGGCAGAGTTGCAAGACATATTTATGCCGTTTGGGGACTTATTTAAATAAATGTCGCTCAGCGATCATAATTTTTTTCATTTTGTGTTTATAGAATTCATAGAAGAAATGCTTGCTACATTTTCCTCATTTGATACATAACATGACCAAAGTAAGAAGAGACTGACTTCTCTGTACAATTCCGAACGAAAGACTAACTTCAGGACAAATGCGATGAATATGTATAAACATGATAAATTTTGTCGCGTTTTTCATTGATTCGTGGACAATACGAGGTGATTTCCAACATGATTCTATTACTAGACCCAAGCAAAGCATTTATTATCCAATGCGAAAACAAGGAAAGGAACGGAACTAGATACATTGTAATGTAACACACATGACAAGAAAATGTCAGATGCGGACTTTCAAACTTAAAGTCTGAGTCAATAGAATCTAGTCTCAAGTGCGACAGAGTTGTTTCGCTTAGACTAAAAGTCGTGATTATGTTCTACGGAAATTAATCCCATAGGTTGGAAGAGTAGCCAATGAAAAACTCTTCCCACACTTCCATATCAATATCTTACCACAAGAGCAATTTATGGGTAGTTACACGGAATTAGAAAAAAAATATATATCAAGTGGCATTTGTGCATTTTAAAGTTACTATAGGTGAAATCTCTCAAAAGATAACGCCTTCGGAGGTACATTTAAATATAACCTTGACCCTGTTTTTTAAAAACAGGTGATCTGGATTTTTAAATCTACGCGTAGATTTGGAAAACCCAAATACGTCTTTTTAGTTTGTTTTTCTTTCACGCGACCGAAAGAAACAAAACCAAAACCCATAAAAAAGGCTTACATGACTAATTATAAATAATAAACTGTAACATCAAAACAAAAGAATAACATAGAAGAAGGTACTCATACTATCTTATTTTTGCAAATGAAGAAAACAATGAACAAAAGAAAACAAAGTAACATCTTTGCATAGGTTTCGCAGATACTTGGGATACTAAAGAAGTCCATTAACAATATTTTCTTTAGCAAACTGTAATTGGCCAACATTTACGAAATTGGGAAAATCAGAAGGAGAATGAGTGGAAGAACAGATTAAATGAATACATGTAGATGCAATCTCTACTTTTGCAAGTTTCAAAGACAGTTAAGAATTTGATTTTCTTAGATTAAAAAAAATAATAATAATAAAGAAATTAGCCGCATATTTTATTCGTTTTTTTATTAACATCAATTGATACTATATCCTGAATAATATACTAATATATGCTGCATTTATACAAATGTATGGTGTATTTTACATGATCCATTTGTCAATATTCCTTATTGATGTAGAACCACAATGAGTGTTTTAGAGCGAATCGTTACTTAATTTAGAAATAAAGTTATTTAAGTATACAAATATTTATGAAACAAATATTTTCAGTCGCAGACATACATTTTCTCCATTAGCGATGAACCGTTTTGAAATGTGATAAATACAAATCTTTTTCTTTTGTTATTTGCATAATATTAATTTCATGACACAGAAGACCGTTCTTGCAAGACTACCCTGCACTGATAACGACAGAACAAACCAACAACAAACACAGACAGTACAACTTTAACCAACAACAGGGGACAACCAGACACATAAAACCTACGGCGAACAGCGCAACATACAATCAAACCAGACATACCAAAATGTGAAACACGAATAGAATGACACTCCATTAACCATGTAATTTAATAGACCAATGTACTCCAACTTCAGACAGCCATCCAATGTAAAACAGCCAATTATGTAGCAATTCGGATTGCACGCGCATGACCGATACACAGAGGTATTCCAATAGTTTGAAGAAGTTACAGAAGCTTACACGCACGTAAAGCTCCTCCATAGTAAGCCGAATATTAAGATGGGAATATGGTGGATTACTACTTAATATGAAAGAGATCTTTCCTCCATTGCAATAAATGACGCATAGATCGAAAAATGTCCAGGCTTTTCTGTAAAAAGGCGATTCAAAGACCTATGATTCTCGGTATATCCCCTTTTGCAATTATCCCCCCCCCCCACTCTTCCCCAACTATTTCTGCACATCGAAAGTTTGGGGTATTACGTTTATTTATTTCAAAAGAGTCATATGCTATGTAAGATTATACGCAATGTATCCATTAAAATAACTTAAACTTAATTCAAGTCTTAAATATGTTATCACAAATTTAATCTCTTTTTCAATTGTATTTGAAAAAAAATACTCCTTAAAGGGTATTCACTTAAAATTATTTGGTATTTCAAAGCGAGGTCGTTATAAAATCAAAGATGGCCTTTACCAGGAAGGTTATAGAATGTCTTTAAGGAAGTAGCAAATGATAAGACTTTCAAAGAGCAGGTGTTTTCTTTAACAAAGACGTGGAAAAACAATATTCAAAACGTATTGAATTTTCGATTTTTAATACCGTTTATTTTTGGTATTTTAAAACATTGATGCAATAATGTACACAAGTTTTAAATGAAGAAAACAGAGATCGATCCACATAAATTAAAACAACGGAACGTATTCTCACGAGAAGTGACAAAAAGCGAACTAACAGACGTAGACAGAGTTATAAAATCATATAATAACAAAGTACCATTGAAGTACGAAGGACACTCTCCACAGAGTCCAGCGTTACGGAATTTATTTTAGGTGGCGCTACAAAGTGTACGCGCTGTATTATTTTACTTAAAAAAATGTCGAGCGCACCATGGTCATTGGATCAGAAAATATAATAAGAAACACTTGATAAATAGATCCTGAGTCTGTTGACTTAATCTGAAGCAGTGTTGCGAAGAAGCTGAGTCTCGATTGCAAAGTATCAATTTACTTTTCCTACATTTCCATTTCCAGAAGATGCAAAGAATAAATTATACAAAAGTAGAAAAGATAAAACATCCAAATCGATCAAAATTACCATTATTAGAACCAGTTGGTCACCCATGGTGCTTATGATTTTCTGTTGACATAATTCTGACTATGGGACCGGATGTCTAAAACTAAACCAAAATACAGAGTTTGACACCAAGAATTTTGGGCAATGATCATGGGAAATTACATCTTCTCATTTTCTAAAAGTACGCTGGAAGCTATAAGGTACTATGTAAACGTCTTCAAATTGAATAGCATCATTTAAGAACAGATAAATTGGCAACGTGGACCAGACATGCACGTTTCGGGTACTTAACCCTCATCAGTGATCCTGAATCTAAACAATGTACTAGTAATATGCCAAAAAGTATGAAAGTTACTATGTCGAAAAAGTGTACCGAAAGACGTAGCAGGATGGGTGGGATATGATGCTACAGGACATACTTTTTAGAAATTTCAAGAAATTTTGATACCAGAAATTTGATGTCACGATAAACATCGAAGAAGTACCCATTACGTATACAGTTTCTAAGTTAAGATGGTGTGGCAAATTCACCAGAATTTCCATTGGAACACTTGCGAACCCCGGAATAAATGAGTCGTGTCACCTATAAGTCACACATTTAACAGTGTCCGAATAAAGAATTTTGAACTTTTTGCCACTCCGTATGAAAGTTTGCCTGTCAAATCCTTCGGAAAGGCACTTTTCAGCATCACTGCAGTATTATACTTGACTATTATTTTTATTAACTGAACTTTCATTCACTAACGATTGTTTGTTGCAGTGTGGAAACTGGTAAAATCGTTCACTACGACCGAGAATGATTTTTTAAAGTACGTACATTGCTGCCATAGAGAAGTTTTTTTCTACTACCACACATAATTTTTTTTTTATATCTTTACATTGAGAACACATTGAATCACTTGTAAACCTGGCATTTCATTCAAATTCATCATCAAATATTGGAGGTCATCACACTTGAACCGAACCTCCAATGATTTGAGGTTATATCTTTCACATAAATACACCACCCCCTAAATAGACGCTGCAATTTGGAGATGCTCACTATTGACTTAAAAAAAAACCTCTTAACCTTTAACGCCACAGAATTACTTCAATGGTTTCTCTGAATCAATTTAGCCAAACGTATCGTACATCTGATGATGATTCACTTTCAGATCGTCAGCATTGAAATATATGTTATACTATAAAGTTTTAGTGCACCATATGCGCATTTCAACGTAATGTCTCATCAGTGATGCTCTAGGCCGAAAATGATGATATCCAAATAATATGAAATAATGAAGAGCAAAAATCAAAACTCGTGCTAAAATTTCTGACAAAGAACCTGCTAAGGACAGAGTTGTGTCATCAGGGAGATACACATTGGTTTTAGACAACTGTCGTTAAAATTTTTGGTGGAGATTTTACTATTTGAAGCCAAGAGGCGAAACACTATATGTAATCAAGCTGATGATATCCTCGTAGAGTACACAATCCACCAGCAGAGATACCAACTTGGTGGTTGAAATGTTCAATATTAAAATGTATTGAAATGTATGTCTGGTGCACAGAGTTTGAAATGGTAATGCCCTGAGGGTTTATTTCTAGCATTAGAGACGGACTTTTGATTAATGCAACATTTTAGTAGCAGATTATTTTAGAATCTTAAAATCACTGACTCGATTTTTTCGATACTATTGTGACTTATTTTGGCATTTTACGTATGAAACACTATTGAAATATCAATTGCTGGCCTTCATTAATTCTGTATTTGAACAAGACCATTTTCGACGATACCTTTTAGTATGGATAGTATTTTTTATAATGAGAATAAATATGAAAGAATGAATGTAGCAGATGTTTTACTTTGCCCATTTTGTAGGAAACTCTTCCTATCAAACAAAGGTTTACCATAGAAAGCATCTGTAGATAGTTTATTCTTTCATAGCACTAACATTTGGCGTCTTTGTAAACACGGCAAAGGTCCTAGCTATATATAACGACGTCATGATTGCCAGACGTTGGCAAACAAAACTCCGACGACGTGACGATAAAATTGTTCATTGCAATCTATATGAAATTTTGCTTAATAATGACTAGATGTAATTTTAGATTACTCAATGAAACCAATGTATCTGTTGCACACGTTTCGTATTACATTGTACAATAATGAAGTCGATATTTATTGTGATACATTTTAAAAGGTGTCTACATCGTGATGATAATATAAAAAGCTGAGAATTATGCAGAGCTACTTAAAAATATAAGATATTGAGATATTTTTCAGTATAAAGCCATCATTAACTACTCTCAATCATGCAACTGTTGTATAATTATGACTGCTACATTATAATTTTGAAACAGAAACATTCATGAACAAATGCTAACATCTATGATAACTCCAATCATATGTGAAATAAAGATCCCATAATGAAAAAACTTAAATCTAATTTGGGACAAATGGTTTGTCATTTAACTGGCAGTTAGTTCAAAAATTTAATGAACAGTGAATGAAAGCCAGACCCAAAATCAGACTCCAAAATCAAAATCAATGGTCATATGTTCACGAAAAAATTCAAAACCAAAGAAAAAAGCCAAAACATATCATGAATGAAAGGAACAAAGGTGAATCATAAATGGAAATAAGATCAGGTGCCCGGGGAGAGCTATCATCTCCTACTGGCTACCAACATCCATCACTTTCGCCGTACAGAAAAGGCAAAAACGGGCGAATGTGTCAGCTGCGGCGTGTTTGATGATTATAACCCAAATTATCGCTAAAAATTGCAGACAAAAAGATATTATTATTCTGATTATAGTGTTTTATATTTTCACTTTTGCTCATTGTTGAATGTGCCACAAATGTACGTTGCAGTGATAATGTCAATCGCTCACAAATAGATATAAGCCTTGGTGGAGATGTTTCTCGGTTGGTCGCCTTTCTCTCAGAACGAAGGTGAGCTATATGAACCGTTTACACTATACAGACACTAACATGAGGATAACTTGTCCCGTTTGAGGTTAATATTATTAATATTGAAATATATGTAATTTTGTAACAACGTAGTGCACCATATGCGCATTTCAACAAGTAATGATGAGTAAAAGAGAGGAAATTATCTGAAGAGCGAATTTCAAAACATGACGTTTAATGTTTGTATAAGAGCAAGCTAGCTAGGACCAGGAGAGACCCCTTAATTTAAGCTGTATATAATCTGAGTACAATAGATTGATGTAATGTAATCGTAAGTCATTAATCTTATCCCAATTTCTGATGAGAAGAGCAATAACTTTGAATCCCCCTGTTTTTCTTTAAGCCAGAAAGGGATTATTTTAATGATCGTCATGCTGTTTTAAAAATCATGATGAAATCTTCCATTGAGCATGTTGAGACGTCGGTGAAAGTACCCAGAAGATTCCCAATTTACTTACCAAACCAAATATGTTTGTAAACATGTGCATTGCGCAATAGACATGCATTCCGGTGTGTGTAATCGAAATGGGAAATCGAGAAAAATCCACCTTGATTTGTCGAAAGTATAGTGAAAGTGGTTCAACTCAATCATGGGAAACACAGGACCATTCAACTTGTGAAAATCAAAATGAAAGTCAGGAAAATCCAGAAGTTCTGGTTGAGATGCATAATTTATCTGTTTTAAACATTTCGTACTCGTGAGAACGTAGAAGTTCATTTTTTAATTTTTAACAAATCAATTGTGCTCGATTTACATACCGATTTAATTTTGACTATTCTAATGTAGAAAATTAAGGTGGTTGGATTTTTAAAATGCTTTTTCAAATGATTTTCAATACATGATTGTGCTGATAGTGATTTAAACTCTTTGTATACATATATAAAGGATGTTGGTTTACAAACCGAGTTATGTTTTTACATATAGGATATAGACATATAAATAGGAAGTAAGAAGCCAGCGCTGATATCTCTCTTCTCATACTAACAATCAGAGGATGTTCGATCGGAAGGAAGACAAACGTGCGAGTCTGTGAAATAGAACCAATACAAATATATTGCATGGAGGGCGTCTGCTGTACTGACACCTTTGTCGTACACGACAGACAGCGACGTCTCTTTTTATTTCTAAGAATAAGTAAAACTTAATGCATATGCATTTGATACGTCACTTTTACGGATTGTAAGGTAGTTCTCATATTCCAAATTCCGGTATCTTCATTTCTTCATCGTATTTTCTACCACGATTAATAAACCTCATTAAATAGCTTTTTGTCTGTATTTTCCGTTATATTGAGTTATATAAAGAGTTTTGCAAAAGAACTGAATGTTCAGGAAATGTAAGGTTTGCAATGCTTTTGTAATGCAGTTTGACCTTTTTATCGGACTAATTACCGTTGCAGCCTCGATTACATATATTATTTTGAACAGAGAGGTTTAACAACATTGAACCATATATCCTGTGTCCTGTAATATGTTCATTCTATTTATTTCTGTCGTGACTTTTTGGAAATGTAACTGAAAGATGGACCGTGAACCATCGCCGATTTTCCTTTCACTCCGTATTTTGGCTTGAAAGAAAGGAGGGGATTTCCAGCAAAGACCTGGTTGCAACACCAACTACACAACATCGAAACACCCCAAGTAACATTGATTAACACAATTACATGAATGTATATATAACCTAAGAACGTGTATGATAAATTTAGAAACAAAAACGAAGAATCCTAACATTGCCACCAGAAAAAGAAAGCAGTCTTTTGGGCAAAAAAAAAAAAAAATCTAATTGACCGCATGTACGTATCGGATATTGAATCCTTAAATAAACTTGATAAATGATTCAACGATGCCAAAATAAATATAGTGTGGCGCCCCTCGTATATGACGTCTTCATATTCAATAGCATCATTTAAGAACAGATGAATTTGCAGCATGGACCAGACATGCACGTTTCGGGTACTTTAAAACCTCAATCTAAACAATATAATATGGTCAAAGAGTGTGTATCTGGGTTTTTAAAAATGAGCAGCTCCAAATTAGACTTTCTATAGTAAGGGAAATGACATATTAAACTTAAACTTGTTTGAATCAATGCATGGACAGATTAATGTCTAATTTCTTCTTTTAAGTTTTCTGTACAGATAGCTGTTCAGCGAAAATTATTTTAAGAATTTGTAGTAGGTGTTTTCTTCTTTCTTGCATGAAAAATATGATGGACAGTATCAATCGTATAAGATGCAACGCTGGTGGGTTAATTAAATACAGTTGGCTTCACATTGGAATCTATAAAAAACAATGAAAAACTCATACAATGTTTCTGATTCACTCGTAAGGAATTCGAAGACTAAGGAATAGAAAAGGCAATAAATATTTTGTTTTCGTTTTTATAAATATACTGCTTTAATGTAAGGGAGGGGGGGTTCCCTTTCATAATTACGTCGACTTAAAATTGTGAGATCATTCTTAATCATAACTTAGGTAACAATGTCAACACAAAGGGATCTACTTACATCTGTAAGACATATAGGTACATATATAAATTGGAAATAACTGCACGAATACCCTATTGTTGATTTGTACAATGTTAGATAAGATTGTTACGATAATGACTACACTAGCATGATATATGTCTTTTGTGTATGTGTACTATGAATGTCCTACATAATATCTTGTTGTCATCTAACATACTCAAATGTACTGGTTTTTCCCTCCAAAATATCCCATTTTTGTACATATTTTCATATTTCGCAGTTTTCACGAAAATAAGATATTTGGTTCTTTCTCTATTCTCTAGTCTTCGAATTCCCCACGAATGAAGCAGACAATTTATTGTTTTTAATAGATTCCGATGTCCGCCAACGTTGCATCTTACACAACTGATACTGTCGATCATATTTTCATGCAAGAAAGATGATAACACCTACTATAAATTCCCAAAATATTTTTCGTTGAACAGCCAACTGTACAGAAAAAATAAAAGAAGGACTGTCTTGACAATATTTTGCACATGTATTCATCTAATATTAATTAAATCATTATCTTCTCCTGAATTGTTCTTTAGGTCAAATTGCATTAATGTCCACATTTTGAATATCTGAAGATACGGATTCATGAAACGACTTAATATCTTTGCAAAAATAATTGACTATATCCCTGAGCAAGCTCCTTCATATTTCTCAGAGTAGTTTGCAACTGTTCTAATGAAATTTCTAATGATTTTGCCTTACCTTCTCGACTTTGAGACTGAATAACTGATGGGAACCATTAACAGAATGCAGTTCCAACAGCCATACGAGTGTTTGTCCGTGCGCGCGGAAGCAATAACAAAAAGGGAGAACGAAATCCAAGAAGAGTAACTGTCCAGCAGGTCAAAACTGCATATGTTTATTTGCCCGTCATTCAGACAAATCATACTAGATATTTTCTACTTCGGAATATTGTTTATGGAAGTAATATTGTGCTTGGAATTTCTAAAACGTTGGTCCTGTGGCATCATATCCCACCCATCCTGCTACTTTTTTTTGGATATCATAATTTTCACCCATTTATTGAATTTTGAAATCTAAACTTATGACATAGTCATGATATAAATAGATATTGAAAATGTTTTTTTGAAAAAAGTAAGTTCCTTTAAGAGTTATCGGCCCTCAGAGTTTACATCGAAGTCTATGGAAAAACCAATATTTTTCAGCCATATTTTCAGAGAAAATGATGAGGGCTCAAATATGTATAGATGGAAAATTTCTAAAAATTAATATTTATCAAATTTCACTGAAAAATCGCCAGTCCACCGTGTAGATATTAAAGTATTATCAATCAAGGGGAGATAATTCCTAAAACAACCCTATTGAAAATCCCTTTTACGATGCCTACAATCGTAGTACAAAAGGTTTTGCAACACCAAAAGCTATAGAGAAATATAAAATAATCTATACACACAATTTTAATATATTGGACGTGATTTCGTTCATTATACATCTATTCTAATTCATTCTGTTTGTTTCACGCATTCTGATTGGTTCACAGGATTTCTACAAGCATGTATAACGACGATATACATGCGGCAAACCGACTCACTTGACATACTTCAAAATGTATCCTTACGTAAATTTGCACGTTACAAGCTTTAGCGCACTTTTTGCGTATGACGTCATGCATCCCTTTGTACTTCGCTTCTGTGACGTCATACTGTGACGTAAAACTACAAAGTATGAGCTTGTAAATGGCGTTATCCACATGTAAACAACAGAGCAAGAAAGTTTGTTATTGATAATACTTTGATGTTTCGCCATTGTAATAAATACGAAGCAGTTGTATTTCATATTTTGCAGCGCAATAATTTCTGTTAGTCGTTGTTAATCCTCCGTAGCAACGACACCTCTAAAACGACGCGTGAGACCATCCGAGGGGTATAAAAAGTTAAAATATGTCACATGAATTAGAATAGGGATAAACGTACTGTGTTTTGTGGTTCCGACAGGTATATGTTGGATATACTGTTGGAAACATACGTTATACCGTCGGGGCTTGTCCCCGACGGTATAACGTATGTTTCCAACAGTATATCCAACATATACCTGTCGGAACCACAAAACACAGTACGTTTATCCCCCTAATTACTTTAAGGATCATTGAAGAGTGTTATGTACCCGAAACATGTATGTCTAGTCAATGCTGAAAATTTATCTGTTCTTAAATTATGCTATTGAATTTGGAGACGTTTAACATTTGTACCACTTGGTGAGTGTCACTGCTGGTGGGTCATGAGTCCCCTAGGGCACAAATAGCCAAGTTCGATCAACTTCGGTTGATCGTCTGTCTCTTCCACGTATTCGCAGTTTCTGTTACCAAATTGTTTGGAATTTTCAAAACGTGGGTCATGTGGCATCATATCCATCCCATCCTGCTTCTTCTGTCGGTACATTTTTGGATATAATAATTTTCATTCTTTGGCCATATTACATTGTTTAGATTAGGGATCTGTTCTTAAATGATGCCATTTGAAGGCGTATAATACTAATAACGCTTTAATTGGTCGATATAGTATCTGACATTCAGTCATAGATATACATGCAATATTATTGAAATTAGTGCATATGTCATTACTACATATTACTTTACTCGCCAAAAGTAATGAGATACTTTGATGAATCGTTACATGTTCTCTTAACAATACAAGTCAAAAATGTATAGGAATGAATAAAAGGCATCCAGACAAACGGACAAACAAACGACGGATCTATTTATCTAGTCAAATCAACATGACTTATTGTCGTACGTACAATTTGGTTCAGTTTGTGAAATTGTGTTCTAGAAACATCAATGAAATGACCCCGTAAAACTAAAAATCCGATTCTTCGAAATTATGGTCTTGTATTAATTGAAACCATGATCCAGATTGGTATTGACGCTGGTTGATCGTTATTCCCCGAAGATACGATTTCTGAATTAATTGATCTATAGCAAAATCACACTGCACTGACCATAGAAGCAGTAGTAACATTTGCGCATGATTGTAAAGATATACAGGTCAAGTTCAAATATGGGTCATTTCGCCCATTTTTTGCCGAGTTATACCCCTTTAAACTTACAAAAAAATCAATATTTTGAGGTTTCCGGACATTTAAAGGAAAACAGTTACAGTTATTCAATTCATTTCTTGGATATAGCTTTAACAACAAATATAGGTCAAGATCGAATATAAGTCACGACGCTCAATTTTATGCAGAGTTATGCCCCTTTAAACTTGGGAAAAAATCAATATGTTGTGGTTTCCTGACATTTAAATGAAAACTGTCACAGGCAATATATTCATTTCTAAGATATAGATGTAGTGTTATATCAAGAAATACAGGTCAAGTTCAAATATGGGATATGTTGCTCAGTTTTGTTTGGAGTTATTTCCCTTCCATTTTTTTCATACATTGCTTATATTGTTCTGTAGTAATATTTATAACATTGTTGTTCTGTAGTAATATCTTTTGACATGTATGCCTCTCGGGGCCCAACTTTTTGGCAATAAAGTGTATTGTATATTCAACGCATTCGAAAATTTCTGTTATCAAAATTTCTTGAAATCTCCTAAACGTGGGTCCTGTAACATCATAGCCCACCCATCCTGCTACGTCTTTCGGTACATTTTTGGACATAATAATTTTCACACTCTTTGGCCACATTTCATTGTTTAGATTGAGGACCACTGACGAGAGTTAAGTACCCGAAACGTGCATGTCTGGTCCATGCTGAAAATCGATCTGTTCTAAAATGATGCTATATAATTTGAAGACGTTTATTATATGTGATATATGCCGGGCGGTTTTTTTTTTCATTTGGAATAGTGTTGATATTGATGTTGTTTCAGCGAAAATCCCTGTCACTGGAAGGTGGCAAGTCAAAGCACTGGTAGTTTATTTCAGACTTGAAATATACATCTTTCCAAGTTTTGCAAATTTTGCGAGAAAATTTAAGCTGTTTAGCAGTATTTACTTCACTAATAGCTCTTTCGTTTAAAGTTCTTTGACATAGATGTAGGTATTAACGTTCTTCCTGTATTCATCTTGGATCACAGGATCAACAGTTCTTACAACAGAACATGCGTTCCTAATGTCACATGTCTTCAAATGCCATCGGGGACTCCTGGTCAACCGGCAGTGACACTCACCAAGTGGTACAAATGTCACAATTTGTAATAGGCGTCGAGGTTTGTAATATTTGTAATGGGCGCTGAGGAGGCCGATTGACCTTATCTTTCATAAAATCGTTGAAATTCCTTTTTTTTCAGAAATGGCATGCCTTAAAGATGCATTTTTGGTTTAAAACATATTTTTCAACATCAACATTGTAAAAGATCGGATTAAAAGTTTGACCAACATAAGAGCATCCCTCCTCAATAAACACAACCATGGCAAGTGGTGTAAACAAATTTGATCATCATTGATAATATTTCAACCAGTTCAGGTAGGTGCGAGAAAAGTCCGATGAAAGTGATGAAAAGGAAGATAGCAAAATTTTGTAAGATGACGTTTAAATACCTGGACCCATGAAAAATGAGAATCTGACATTTCAGAATTCAGGAAAGAAATGACGTCATTTGTCGGGGTTCGTGGATAAAGCGGAAAAGGCTTTATTGTTCCATTCTGGATGAAATCAGTGTAACGCTATTGGTGAGACGCTGTCATTGACACTAGTGTACTTAAATGGAGAGCTCGGTGTTAATCTGACATCCGATTAGTTTGGGACTGTATTGGACTGGATCGGACTTTGCTGGCTTGATTTAGAAAATACTTCAATGTTGATTGTGATAAAATATTGAAACCTGGAAACTTAGAGGTGGCATCACTGTGCTTATATTGAAATCGTATTTGATCATTTCCCTTGCTTAGATGACGAATGTGGCATGTAAGGGGGAGATGCTGACTCCTCCTATATAATGTCATTCACAGTTTTCCTCTAATCATACAGTAGATTGTTAACGTTTTATTCGCCTTATCCTCCCTTTGTTATGTTAGTTTTGTATGCTCTTCGGTTTTTTAGTTTCAGAATAACGATTTATATTTTTAATACTGATGTACGGTTTTATCAATGTTGTGCACTTTACTTTCCGAAATCTTGATTTTTTAAAAAAGTTTTGTGCCTATTAAAACCAATTAGCGTATTTTGTGACTTTAGACCATGAACGTCGGAATTCTGTATTACCAGCGATAAAGGTTTTGTTATAACTTATTTCACCCATTAAGAAGTTCGGAATGAAGATCCTTTAACTAACTTTGGAAAGTATATGAATGGAAAACTCATTTTAACATATCATGAAAACCGATCACATCTTTTCGAAACTCGATTTCGTTTTGATTTCTCGATGTAAAATTGTTAAAAGCAAATGTTTGTATAAAATATTGTAGACGGAGTAAGGTAAAAGCCATGATTTAAATTTTGTATTTTACTTCCTCTTTCCATCGAGCCATTGAAATGTGATAAATGCGAATTCACCATGTAAAATCGAGGCTAGTATGTTAAAAAAAAAAAAAATAGACAACGAAATATGATGAAAATCATTATAGATGTCTCATCAATATTTTTGTTGTAATGGTGAAAGTTAAGGAATGGTATTGAGGTTCCATATCACGAAGTTTCGCACATGTAATTGATCTCTAAGTCATTGATATTCTGCATTATTTTGTCATTGCATGATACCCGAATTTTCAAGTTTTGAGCAGGGTCACTTGGTGCCATCACTGCATGAGGATACTTCAAGCGAGGCCATATTTACATTTATTTGTTAACGTTAAAGTCCTTGGGACATTTCCGGTTGATTCTACAAAACTGGCAACTTCTCCCATCAAAAATGTCCATGTCTGTAACTCTTTTTTCTTCTAATTGATCTGACAGTGTATGTAACAAAAGATTAAGAATGATAATATATTTCATAGAAATTGCATGATTGCAAATTCATGACAACTTCTTCCTGTGACACTACATGGAGTGATATTGTACTAATTCACACAAATCTTAAACTAAATAGATATGTAAAATCTTTTCCTGTTTTAATAGCCGCGCCCTTGATGAACGTGTAAAGGAAATTGATTTGTAAAATTGTAAGTATCATAACACTTAAAAAAAAAATAGAAAAACAAATTTCCAATTTGATTGATGATCCTCATTGATCAGTGCTGACTGACTCGGAATTTCGTAATATAGTATCATTCAGTAATACCTCTATTGTCCAGATGTCAAAAATCAAGGAGAGTATATGGTATAGATTGAATTTCAAATCGAGAAAGAACTAGAAGAATAATAATCGTCTTATGGACGATATGATAATGGCGTTGTCAGAGAGACTGCTGGGCCGTCTGCTACTTTTTAAAGACTTGCAGCATAGCCAACACCATAAAAGACAGAATACATCTTATCTGAAATGTGGTCGAACGCCTTTGTTTTCGGTTCAAAAACTCTCAGTTTTACAGTACAGCACAACTTGCAAACAAAGGTCATCAGCGACACAAAACTTGCAGAATATATATCCAGTTTCTGTTTAAAATTTTGACCAGGCCATGAAAAGATCTCCTTTTTCATATCTAGATGTACAGCCTAGCTGTATCAACAACGTCTTAATCGATTTATGTTCCGATATTACCAACTTACAACAAGGTCGTAGGCGGCACATGCTTGCGATATATATAGATTTCAAAGTGAAGAAAAGCAGAACTGAAATCGGACGCATGCGTAGGAGATTGCGACATTACGTGATCACTTATTTTCTTATACCATTTTGAAATTTGTGCACCACAGCAATAATGATTTTCTGTGTCTCCACCTACAATGAATTTTAATTTCTACAAAGGAACTCTGTGAAGATACTAGAAATTGATACTAAACATTGTGTTGTCATTCAGTTATGTTTAAACAACGTTGTGATGCATTTATTCCCGTTGACTCCATATGTTTGTTCCTAGCTTTCTCGTCTCATTTGTGTGTGTTCCGCTGTAATTACCACAACATCATCATAGGCCATAGTAATTAGATTTTTTGTTTTACGTCCCCTGAAGGGTGCCTTTGTAGAAAATTGTTCAGAAAAAAATCCATTTTGATATTCAGATAAAATATTTAAAAATCATTTTGAATTAAATCAAATTCTTTTAGAGTATCTTTAAGAACAGAAAATTATTTATCTGCCTCAATTTATGGAGTAACTTGATAGAACATTTTAACATTTTCAAGTTTATATTTGAAATTCACATTTTTCTCTCCTTATTCAATCCTTTATCGACAGTTGCTTATTGATAATTCATGTGTGAGGTGCGGGCGTGTGTGTTTTCTTGACTGACGGGAGGGTACCTTCCAGAAAATGATTGGGACGTAAAACAAAATATTTAATTACTATGTCCTTATCCCACGATCATTTGTATGACTGAATATTATACAATTATTTACTTTTACCAAGGTAAACAATATTCACCGAGCCCGAAGGGGAGCTAAACCATTGTATTTACCGAGGTAAAAGTAAAATAATTATTTTATTACATGAAGTTTCAAATATTTATATTATTATCAATCCTCTCTGGAGTAGCTTTGGAGTAGGAGCAGATAAAACTGAGCTTTTAAATTGATAAAAATGCTAACGTTGGCTTTCTTGTGTCAGAAAAAAAACCTATTTTATAACATCTTTTATTTTAAATCATCGACAAAATAATCAAATCATTGATCTCAGGCTATTTTAAAAACATCGATGATCTATTATTAGCACATGGAGAGCTTTTGGAATTTTATATCTATCTTAGAAGATTGAGAGAGTAAGTTTCTAGTATTGTAAAGCTGCTACAGTAGTACTTAAACTCAAACTTTAAATGAGTACTCAATCTTGCCTTGTCGTTAAACTAGACAATACTATATCTATATTTTTTCTTAAATTTGGTATTGAACTGAAATGTTCATTTAGAATGGATCTAAAGTAAGATTAAAAATTATGAAAAACAAATTATAAGATACAGCTGTAACAGCAAAATATACTGTCCTATAAAAAGAAAGGAATTCAGAACTGGGACCAGGGACTCGAGGATGCTCTACTACCTATGCACAATGGAAATGAAAAAAATATCCAGGCTGTAATTCTCGCATGAAATGGGAAGGAATGATAGTAAGAATGGAATTTAAGTCCACTGATGAGTCTCGATGTTACACTGGTAAAATGTCTAACTGGATACCTAGGTTACTTAACTCGGGTCATTGGTTTAGCGCTTGGTTAGAATATACCACGCCTTATAATACTGAACTCCTGTCATATATCCTTGATGTTTGTCGACGTGGTTTTGTCTGATATTCGTTGTATCACGTGGGTATGTTCCGCTGTAGACAGTGCAGGGTGGCCTTGTTGGAGATCTCATTCAATTTTCGCTTAGAACTATCAGACCACAGTCAACAAAATCAGAAATTGGGACGAACAGTGAGGTAACTGTTCCTTTCTGAGTGTTACTGTAATTGAAACTGGTATAGTACTTGTATTATAAATATTTATTCAAAGTTTTGTCCACATTTCTGTCAAAACATTATCTTTCATCTGACAGTGAGTTTTTATGCAATGCGATTCATACAATGCAGAACTTCATAATCAAAAGCAACAATCATAATAAATGTACTTTATATTATGAAACACGTTAAGAGTAAACAAAATTTGATGAACCCGAGATCCAAATTTAGAAAGTTTGACTTTAAGTGTATACTTGTATGATACTTTGATGACCGCTTCCTTCCCCAGTGTTGTAGTATAATCTCATTCAGAATATTTGTATTCAGACTGGTACAGGAAACGATCAGCAATCAAAATGAAGTCGCTAAAATTACAAACTTATAATTGACCAATGGACATGACGGAAGATATCCTTAGTCAATTAATACTTATACAATCCACTGACAATTTAGGTTCCCATGCTTATTGAATGGCTAGTTTCATCAAAGCTGTGTATTTCCGAAGGAAATTTGAAGATTCATTATATTGTTGACATAGAACATGTACTTAAATTTAATCATGTTAACATGATTATATATTTGAACATTTTGTTCACCAAATACTCTATTTGAGAATAGAAAGAGTTTCATAAATGAAATTTTCCCATTAAACCGTTACACATGTAAATCCTAATCAAAAGTAAAAACAAAGTAGTATGGTATCGTTTAAATTGAAGTTTGTTAGTATGGTAAATTATAAATGGTATTTATAGCGTTCTATTTTTTATAAAATAGCAATCCAAGGAATGCTTGTGTCGCCTGCGAAGCGGTTTGATTATTATTCTAGAAAGTGGAACAAAATTATTGGTATCAGTAGAAAAGTCTTGTCAAATGAAATTCATTTGAAATATCAGACCTCTTAATTACAAATTATCATTTCATCTTATCTCATTTTATCATGGTCATTCTCAAACTTTCAGAAATGAGTGTCAATCATCTAGGTCAAGGTCACTACGTAAAAATTGGTAACAAAAAGGTGTCATCATAAGAAATATTTAAGACCTATCACCTACCAGTTAAAAGATATATACAACCTTAAAAAAGAAGGTCAAATAGCAAGGTAAAGGTCAAAAGGTAAAAAATTATGGTATGTGTAGAATGGCATTGTTACAAGAAAAATACATGTGAAATATCAAAGCCCTATCACCTACCAATCAAAAGATATAGCCAATATTACTTTTCTTGAAAAGTAGGTCAAATATCTAGATCAAGGTCAAAAGGTCAAATATTAAGGTCTGTGTAGAAAGGTTTTGTCACAAGGAATACACATGTGAAATACCAAAGCCCTATCACTTACCAATCAAAAGATATATCCATTCTTAATTTTTTGGAAAAGTAGGTCAAATATGTAGGTCAAGGTCAATAGGTCAAAAATTATGGTATGTGTAGGAAGGTCTTGTCACAAGGAATACACATGTGAAATATCAAAGCCCTATCACTTACCAATCAAAAGATATAGCGAATCTTATCTTTTTTTCAAAAGTAGGTCAAATATCTAGGTCAAGGTCACAAGGTCAAAAATTATGGTATGTGTAGAAAGGTCTTGCCACAAGGATTGCACATGTTAAATATCAAAGTCCTAACACTTACCAATCAAAAGATATATCCATTCTTAATATTTTTGAAAAGTAGGTCAAATATGTAGGTCAAGGTCAATAGGTCAAAAATTATGGTATGTGTAGGAAGGTCTTGTCACAAGGAATACACATGTGAAATATCAAAGCCCTATCACTAACCAATCAAAAGATATAGCGAATCTTATCTTTTTTTCAAAAGTAGGTCAAATATCTAGGTCAAGGTCACAAGGTCAAAAATTATGGTATGTGTAGAAAGGTCTTGCCACAAGGATTGCACATATTAAATATCAAAGTCCTAACACTTACCAATCAAAAGATATATCCATTCTTAATTTTTTTGAAAAGTAGGTCAAATATGTAGGTCAAGGTCACTAGGTCAAAAATTATGGTATGTGTAAGAAGGTCTTGTCACAAGGAATACACATGTGAAATATCAAAACCCTATCACTTACCAATCAAAAGTTATGGGCTGTGACACCCAAAGTGTGACAGACAGACAGACGGACGGACTGACAGACGGACGGACAGACGGACAGACGGACAACGGACAAAGTGATCCCTAAGTGTCGCTGTGCTTCGCAGGCGACACAAAAATGAGCCATAGTACATTTTGTACGGATATATTCTATGATAGTGTGTCCACAATGAAAGCGTATGATTGTCTTGGTTTTCAAGGAGAAATAAGCCCCGATTGACCCTTAATGAGGTATCATACAATAACCTAGCCGATAATGTTCCAATTCAGTTATGGTCTCTCGTCCATCTTTTGATCCTTTTTTATCTTGTTTGTTTCAGGGGGTGTGTTAATTGTCTTGGTATCGATAACGCAGTGGGAGCATGTAGGTCAACCATTGTTGTGGACATATCTAAATAGCCTAAATACCAATCTTGTCCCTTTCAAAATTCTAAATGATCTAGATAAGCTGACCGTCTATATCAGCCAAAGATTGAAAATCAAGGTCTATGTCGACACTTCTTGAATTACTAAGCTTCTATTGTTGTGTTTGCCGTTTTGCGAGTAAACGAAGAACAAATGTTGATCCTCGTTTCTCCTCCACATATGACTCCAACAATCTTTAGGTCATCATTGATTATGTAACCGTGCAAATGATTTGAATATAGTAACGCACAGTTCGAGATTAAATACATTGTGTAAGAGGGGTTTATCAAGAACTGGCAAATTAACTCAAACTCCCACCTAAGACTTGACAAAATAAAAAGTTTCTCTATGATTTGGGTGATTGTTTACACAAAAAGGTGGTTTTCTGAAATATTGAAATACTCGGTTATTTTTTAAAGTTGAAAAATATCCGAAATAGAAATATTGGAAAATCCCAAATTATGACTGGGTGTTTCAACAGTGATTATCTAATATCTGCCAATTTATCTGTACTTAAATGATGCCAATTTATCTGTTCTTAAATGATGCTATTCAATGAACCATGCTGCCAATTTATCTGTTCTTAAATGATGCTATTCAATTTGAAGACGTTTAACATCTATCTTTACTTTTTGCAGAAGATCAATGACTGATCTATTTGTTAAACTTCCTACCTGCCCGAGTTTGATAAAAGTAAAACCCAGACTGAGAGTAAACTGAAGCAAAACTGTTTGAGACACTCGTTTGTTTTATACGTATGAATCCCTCTAACTATCGATTAAGCAGAACCTAGAATCTTTGCATTTATCAAAATTTATTGATACTATATATACATATAGTAATAAGGTAACAAACTCATAATCTCGGGAGATCAAATATATAGAACTGTAAACCCATCAACGTATGATGCATTGTAAATGAGTGAAAGTCAAGGGAAAAAATCAAAATTCAAAAATCATAGTTAATGGGCATATGAATCCAAGATGAAATAAAAAAAAAACCAAAAAAAAAAAAAACCAAAAAACAAACCAAATAACAAACAAACAGAACAAATGAAAAACAAAATAAAACGTTCCGCATAAGATCAAAATGAACCCCAAGTGAAGATGAGATCAGGTACACAGGGTGACCAAACATCTTCTGCAGGCTAACAACACCCTTATCTTTTGCGTTCATCTTTACTGTCCCATTATATATATATGACACATGGTTTCAGAGTTGATGCGTTTAGGGATAGCTTATTTCACTTTTTTGTTTAATTTTCATATATTTACATAGAATGGTGCATTATTTCCCCTTTATTATCAGTCATCACTCAAGCAAGGATAAACTTACAGTCCATTTTAGCAACACATTTTGTGCGGCACCCTATTTATTATTCTGCGTGACGTCACCTATACTGAATGTCGTGTTTAAGATTGGACTCTGTGGAGATGATTCATATATAATGTTGTTCTTCACGTTTCAATGATGTCTGTAACCGTTATCACGTCTCATGTGTGATCACCATCACGGGTGTGTTCCGCTGTTTTATTGCAGCGTCGTCATGTGGAGGATATTGTCCTTATCTTTGAAATAAACCAAGGGTTGCCACAGAATTACTTTTGGCTTTTTCTAACTTTAGATTGAAATGTGTCTGAAGTTCGAAGATTCTATATGGGAAACATGCATATCAGCAGTCTGTTTCACAAAAATACTTGCGAAAAATTTAAAGATTTTCCGTAACTTTTCATCGCTTAGTATAATTTCTTGTTAACGAAAAATCGCGATTATTTGTTTTTTGTTTCTGAATTTATGTTCAGTATGTAAAAATGATGTTAGAAAGCACATCATAACCTAATTTGAAAAAAAACTTTTATTTGATAATGAAAGTCCTGACACTGGTCAACGAAATCGAAATTTTTATTTCATTTCCAGAACGGTTCTCCTTTGCAGAGAGTTTTTTTCCCGTGATTTTTTTTTCTTAAAGAAAAAAGAAGTGTCCCACTCTGATGCCAGTGATCAGCCTTATGTACAGACATTTCTTAATACGGTACACCAGACATACAGACATACATGTTTCGGATAGTGTCCCACTCTGATGCCAGGGATCAGCCTTATGGAGAGACATTTCTAAATACGGTACACCAGACATACAGACATACATGTTTCGGATAGTGTCCAATTCTGATGCCAGGGAACAGCCTTATGGACAGACATTTCTAAATACGGTACACCAGGCATACAGACATACATGTTTTGGATAGTGACCCACTCTGACGCCAGGGATCAGCTTTATGGACAGACATTTCTAAATACGGTACACCAGACATACAGACATACATGTTTCGGATAGTATCCAACTTTAATGCCAGGGATCAGCCTTATGTACAGACATTTCTAAATACGGTACACCAGACATACAGACATATATGTTTTGGATAGTGTCCCACTCTGATGCCAGGGATCAGCCTTATGGACAGACATTTCTAAATACGGTACACCAGACATACATGCTTCGGATAGTGGCCCACTCTGATGCCAGGGATCAGCCTTATGGACAAACATTTCTAAATACGGTACACCAGACATACAGACATACATGTTTCGGATAGTATCCAACTCTGATGCCAGGGAACAGCCTTATGGACAGACATTTCTAAATACGGTACACCAGGCATACAGACATACATGTTTTGGATAGTGTCCCACTCTGACGCCAGGGATCAGCCTTATGTACAGTCATTTCTAAATACGGTACACCAGACGTATATGTTTCCGATAGTGTCCCACTCTGATGCCAGGGATCAGCCTTATGGACAGACATTTTTAAATACAGTACACCAGACATACAGACATACATGTTTTGGATAGTGTCCCACTCTGATGCCAGGGATCAGCCTTATGTACAGGCATTTCTAAATACGGTTCACCAGACATACAGACATACAGGTTTCGGATAGTGTTCCACATTGATGCCAGGGATCAGCCTTATGGACAGACATTTCTAAATACAGTACACCAGACATACATGTTTCGGATAGTGTCCTACTCTGATGCCAGGGATCAGCCTTATGGACAGACACTTCTAAATACGGTACACCAGACATACAGACGAACATGTTTCGTATAGTGTCCCACTCTGATGCCAGGGATCAGCCTTATGTACAGATATTTCTAAATACAGTACACCAGACATACAGACATCCATTTTGTGGATAGTGTCCCACTCTGACGCCAGGGATCAGCCTTATGTACAGACATTTCTAAATACGGTACACCAGACGTACATGTTTCCGATAGTGTCCCACTCTGATGCCAGGGATCAGCCTTATGGACAGACATTTCTAAATACAGTACACCAGACATACAGACATACATGTTTTGGATAGTGTCCCACTCTGATGCCAGGGATCAGCCTTTTGGACAAACATTTCTAAATACGGTACACCAGACATACAGACATACATGTTTCTGATAGTATCCAACTCTGATGCCAGGGATCAGCCTTATGGACAGACATTTCTAAATACGGTACACCAGACATACAGACATACATGTTTCGGATAGTATCCAACTCTGATACCAGGGATCAGCCTTATAGAGAGACATTTCTCAATACGGTACACCAGACATACAGACATACATGTTTCGGATAGTGTCCTACTCTGATGCCAGGGATCAGCCTTATGGACAGACATTTCTAAATACGGTACACCAGACATACAGACATACAGGTTTCGGATAGTGTTCCACATTGATGCCAGGGATCAGCCTTATGGACAGACATTTCTAAATACAGTACACCAGACATACAGACATACATGTTTCGTATAGTGTCCCACTCTGATGCCAGGGATCAGCCTTATGGACAGACATTTCTAAATACGGTACATTGTACACCAGACATACAGACATACATGTTTCGGATAGTGTCCCATTCTGATGCCAGGGATCAGCCTTATGGACAGACATTTCTAAATACGGTACACCAAACATACAGACATTCATGTTTCGGATAGTGTCCCACTCTGATGCCAGGGATCAGCCTTATGGACAGATATTTCTAAATACGGTACATCAGACATACAGACATACATGTTTTAGATAATAAATCCTCATCAGTGGTACTTGAAGCCAAAATGATTCAAATGGGAAAATTGTTTAGTGCGGTGCCTCTGCTGTCCGCGCGGCTCACTTCGGAAACTGGATAAACGAGATTTTGATAACTTTGTCATGCAGCAAGTAAAATAAAATCTATATCATTGAATAGATCTCGCTTAGTCGTAAGTTTTGGTAAATGTAACATGGTCGATGTAATCATATTATACAGACAAAATAAGTTTAGATAGGGCGGTTTCAATTTAAAATTTTCCCATGACGTCGCACTGTTTAACATTGAGCCTATGGAGAACGTCACGACGTCACGGGAAAAAAATAGCATAGGAAATGACCCATCTAAACTGGTTTTGTCTATATTGTTTGATTGGGTGTACTCACTATCATATAACATATACCAAAATTTATGACTTAAGGAGATATATTGAATGGTATCACTTTCATTTAAATTTTTGCATCATAAAGTAGTCAAAATCGCGTTATTCAGTTTCCGAAGTGAGCCGCGTGGACAGTAGTCTAATTCAAACATTCCTTATAATCTTTTTTGCAGCGAGTAAGCTGGTCCAAAAATGCGTAAGGTCTATACAGAGGCGTAATTAAAATGACAAATATGCATAAAATCATTGGAGGGATGTTGCAAGGTTGTTAACCTCCTACATAAAAGAAATTCTTGCTATGTTTAGATCTATGTATCTATTTGACTCGAATTCACGAAATGTTTTCTTCATAATATTACGTAAGCCCATCAGTCATATGCTTGTAAAAAGTTTAAAATTTTGTTTTCTATTTTTGCAGGAAAAGGAAAGATTTTATTTTATATATATTTAGCTGTAGGCGTGCAAGTCACATAACAATATGTATCTATTTATTTCTTCCGACTGTCGTAAAACACCTCTTGACGTGCTCGATTTGCTAGTATTCCTGGGTAAGTACCTAAATCACTACAAGATAAAGTTCAAGCTTTTCTAAGGTACATCTGCTCCCTGAGTAATAGAATCTTATTAGACTTTCTTTTTGAGAGCTCATAATACAAAGCATTTTAGTAGAGTCCATTCGATCAAAGCCTTTGATTTTTCGACACTTTACACTACAATTCCACATTCTAAATTGAAAGAAAGACTCGCAAAAATTATAAGTAATGCGTTTACAAGCAAGAACGGCAATCACAAATACAAATCTGTTTTTGTTAACTATGACAAAAGCTACTTTGTAAAAGAACAGTCCGATTCTGAAAATAAGTAAACTGAAACAGATATTATTCAAATGTTAAACTTTCTGGTCGACAACATTTTTGTGGTGTTCGGAGGAAAGGTATTCAAGCAAATTGTCGGAATTCCAATGGGGACCAATTGTACCCCACTCCTTGCCGACATTTTCCTTTACTCGTACGAAGCTGAATTCATTCAATCTTTGGTCTCTGAAGGGAAAAGATACTTAGCTTCTGACTTAAACTTCACTTACAGATACATAGACGATGTGTTGTCCATCAATAATCCAAAATTCGCGGATTACCTCAGCAGAATCTATCCGCTGGAGCTTGAAATCAAAGAAACTACAGAGACAAATAATTCAGCATCCTATTTGGACATAATGTTGCCCTACGACACTGATGGTCACATGAACACCTCACTCTATGACAAGCGTGACGACTTTAATTTCAGCATCAAAACTTTCCTTTTCTGAGTAGCAAAGTCCCTTCATCGCCTGCTTATGGCGTGTTCATATCTCAGTTGATACGCTATGCCAGAGCAAGTACCAAATATACAGATTTACCCTGAGAGCTAGGTGTCTTTCAGATAAGCTTCTCAGTCACGGACACGTTTGTGACCGACTAACATCGTCACCGAGGAAGTTCTACGGTCGATATGGGAAACTCGTCATACACTATGACGTCCCACTCTCCAGAATGGTGGATGGTATTCTGTCATAGACCATTTGTACCGTCCAACAAAAGATTATACTTTATATCATCCAAAATTGAAGTAACCGGATGTGACAATTCTACCGAATTGAAGCGACGGGTGTTGCATGCAAGCAGGAGATGCTGACTCTTCCTGGGAACCTGGTCTCACTCCCATTTGGTGAGTTCGCTTCTTTCCATGTGGTGGAGGTTTTTGTTTGTTTGCTTTGGTTCCTGTTTTATCCGGATTTTGTATGCCTTCGGTTTTTGATTTTCTGAATTGTCGATTTTGGGGTGTATATGGGGATATGATGGAATGTGGTGTCATGCCATGCTCGTATAAGACAAGATACAACATAAACTAATGTTAACAAATTCAGTAAAACCTGTAAATGCACACAAAAACAAAGGACATCAAGGCAGAGCTTTAATTAATGGAAAAAAAGGCAGAACTTTTCAGCACCAGTATGTACCGTTCCTTACCTGCAAACTATAGGTGTGGTTGATATTTCGTATTTGTCCTGTACAATTTTCCATCTGAGAGATCCCTCAAACAAGATGCGAAAGATCTGGTCTGGTTTAGCGCGCTCGCTTCTAACCTCATAGACATCGGGGTGGATTCCTTAATTCGACGCCGTATATTATTTGATATATGGAGGGAAAGGTGGTTGCCAACACCGTCCTTAGAGATTTTCTCCTCTTATTTCCTTATTCACAAATATATGTTGTAGAGAATCTTCCCTTTTTCTCCCCTATCATATCTCACCTTTCATTTTAAAAACCTTTCATATTCATTATATGTATCATCAAAATTTTAGGAGACAAATACGGAAAAACCATATCCCTATCAAGAAGTACAAAATCGTTAATCAAAAAAAATCATCTAACCAAGGGCATGCACAACCAGGATAAAACCAGAACTAAGGCAAAGGAACAGAAATAAAAAAAAATCTACGATATGAAGAGAAGTGAATTCCCTGCGAAGGAGTGAATTCAGATGGAAGAGTGAGCATCTCCTGCTTGCATGCAACACCCGCCACTTCAATTCGGTAGGAAGGTCACAATCGGTAACTCCCACAAAGGAAGACAAACGTATAAATTGGTATGTCATGGCACGAAAGGTAACGTCAGAATATCATTTATGACTCTGGATAAGGGGACGTCATGGTGTGCTACCATTTCCCCATATCGACCATAGAACTTCATCAGTGACGATGTTAGTCGGTCACAAATGTATCCTTGACTGAGAAGCTTAACTGAAAGCTGTCTACCTCTTAAAACAAAACCTGTTCAATTACAAAACTTTGGGTAAGATTCAGTGCTCAAGGAAGCATTACCTGTGGACACACCGCACGTGTAGCTCAGTAAAAATATACTCAATATAAGTAGAACAGTTCTTTTCATTCCGATGTATGCTAGTATTCTCCCAATAGCATTTGTTTTTCCAAAAAGAAGCACATTCATGAATGTAACTGTCTGTCGTCAACTTCGATTGCTCATTGTTCTCGTCACTATGTCTGTATTTTCAAGGTCTATGTTATGGTGATGTGTGGTGTATAAGGCACGATCGATTTCATATTCGGGGAGGGTGTGTGTGTTTCTTTTTTTCGGAAAAAATAATTTTGCTGAAAAAAAAAATTAATTTGCCTATGGTGTAACAGAAAAAATAATCTTGCTCTTATGATTCCATGTATACGATTTGAAATTGAAGAATTACCTCAAAATTATAATCTTTATGTTTCTGAAATTTTTCTAAAAACATTCAATTTGTCTCAAATTTTTTTGGCTCGCTTCGCTCGCCATAGTGCTCCATCTAAACATAATTTCTTTCATTGTTCACTTTTGAATATCAATAATTTTTAAACATGTTTATACATGTAAATGACATGGCTTTCTCAAAGGCTCCAAATAATCAGTTTAAAGTACTACATTGTATTAAGAATATAATCTTCACTGAAAATAGCTCTGTATTAATTGACCCTTTTCTATGTACAGTATAATCTGTGTAAACCGGCTTTCATTGGTTCCGGTTGAATCGGCCGGTTTCGGCAAGATCCGGTGTACAGAAAATCGATATATTTGACCCGAATAAATTGAAATAATATACACAGGAATGCTCACTGCTTGACCTTTACTGATGAATAGAATAATTGATCATCATATCAATACAAAATACAAACAGATTTAATCATATATAAACAGAGATTAAACAGATTTCATATCATTGTCTACATTTTGCGGAAAAATCTGTAAAGAATGAGTTTTTAATGATTTGCATTTAACAATTTCATTCTCTTTTAAAATGCGTAAAGTCTGAAAATAAGGTAACAGTCAGTCCTTTTTACGGACAAACGCATACACAAGTACCGTTATTACTTCAAGTTGTACCCATTGACTGACCACTTTTAAAAAATGACATGATTATTTTACGGACGAACGCATACACAAGTACCTTTAAGTAGATAAGATACGTAAGTGGACGTTGGAGATTTAAATCTCAGGCGCAGAACGAGGGAAAAAAAGAATGTCAGAGAAAAATCAATACTGTAATGTATCATAATGATTGTATTAATTGTCGGTCAACAGAAGAATGTTGTGCTTCTGACTGGCTATGTACAATAAGCTGTAATCACACATTACTTCTACTGATGAAGATCTACACGTTACAACGTAGATTTCAAAGCCAAAATGGGACACGAAGAATAATGCGCATCAGGACTTAGTGAGTTGTCAATTTCATGGGCCTTTTTTTTATCAGAATGGGGCTATGGCAAATGGCGCTTGGCCTTGCCAATCACTGCGAGTTTTTATTATGTCACTAACAGTAGTTGCTCCGATGCCATACTTCTGTGACTTTTTGTACTTTTTACGAATCGCCAATCAAAGATATTTTTTCTTCCAAGTTTAATTTTTTTGGCCTTTTATGAGATGGATATGCATTATCAACATTATTTCTTTTTCTCGGCATAATCGCCATGATAAACATGTACACTGAATAGATTTAAATTCTTTGTTATAAAAATTACGTTGCCGAAGGTATAATTACCGTTGTCCAAATCACACCTGAGTAGATGTTTATACAAGGCCGGTATACAGGTGATCAATTAACCCTAATTAGTGTGATCGGTACCCTAATTGACGGCCGGAGTACGGAATAGACAAGATACGGAATACACAAAAGATTTTACTATTAAACGTCACGGAGAATCGCTCGGGACCGTAAGAAAGAACCGATGTAGACAAGATTCCGGAATACAGAAGATCCGGTTTTCACAAAATATACTGTATCTTATACTGATATATAAGTTTTATGTACAGATTAATATTGTAAAAAGCTTTATCGACTCTCTTAAGAAGTGAATAGAACCAAATTGGCAAAAAATGAAATGTTTACAGTTTTGAGTAAAGTACTTTTTAGATAATTGATAAAATAAAAAAAAAATAGCACTATCTTGATCGAAAAAAAATTTCTTGCTCCAACTTTGCCTGAAAAAGTAATAATTTCGCCCCAGTCCGGGGCGAAAAGAATAAACTTGCCCCGACAAAAAAGCCATGCCCCTCTGAAAATCAAATGGACCATGCCTATTTTTTATTTGCTAATTCCTACCTTGATGTGGTCACTTCAATGAAAATTTTTGATCGCATACCAGAATTTATGACTTTGTTTATCAGAAATGTTAAACGTCTTCCAGTTCGATAGCATCATTTAAGAACAGATAAATTTACAGCATGGACCAGACATGCACGTTTGGGGTATTTAACCCTCGTCAGAGATCCTCAATCTAAATAATGTAATATGGCCAAAGAGTGTGAAAAGTATTATGTCCAAAAATATACCGAAAAACGTAGCGAGATGGGTGTGATATGATGCTACAGGATCCACGATATTAAAATTTCAAGATTTTTTGAAAACAGAATTTTTTCGAAATTTTCGAAACAGAAAAGAAATTTTCGAAACAGAAAAAAATATAAGGACATTAAACCTTTCCATCGCCTTGTTATATGTATATTCAAGGGTATTATAAAATAAGGATATGAACATATAAAATGTAAATAATCATATGTTCATCATGAAAGTTGACTATTAAAATTTCGTATTGATTTCAGCAATGTCGTGTCATAAATTTTCAACAATTTCCCCATAAATGATTATCACGGAAACAAAAGAAGAGAAATTAATTCCCTTCACAAACTAACAAAGTTTCACGTCTGTCTACGCTCATGTATACATGTTTGAAAGCGAATGAGTCATGCGGGAATAAATTTCAAGAAAATTGTTAATCTAAAATGATAATAACTCGAATGAATGTGCATGATCTTCAGAACTTATGATAACACAAAATTAAAGCATGATCTATCTTTTTGTATTAATGATACGAAATAGGCAAAAAGGTCGAAGAAATAATCTTGTTACCTTCTTGATTAACATTAATGAAAAAAAAATTGTCATTTGACATTTCTAAAAAAAAAGTCAGACAGAAAGACAGACAGACCGACAACCATATAACCAGAAATGCACATGCAACTGTGTATCTGCGTGTAAGAGACCCCTTAACGTCCTTTAAATGTGCAAACGCTTCCATGTAAACCCTGCATTCACATTTCCTTTAAATGTAGCGCCACTGGAATTTCAAAAGCAAATAATAATTAAAGATGATATCAAAGATAATATCAGATACGAATCTATATTTGGCACTTCATTTAAGATGCCTATCATAATATTAATAGATAATATTCCGCTTGGAGGCAGGTAAATGCCCCTACATTAATAAGCGAGTTTACAAATAAACATCAAAGAAGTATCCATCAGTTTCAAAGTCGAAAACGGGAGACAAAATCATTAGAAATCCCATAGGAACGGTTGCGAATTGCAAAATTAATACAATAAAGTTAAATATTTAGAAAAAAAATAAAAGAAAAAGAGAGCACATGGCAATCTTGTTGACAACTAGTACACCGAGCGACTAAGTCTTCTCGAATGTCACCTGGGTATTATGCAAATTATGATTCTTCATATTTAAATGACAATACGCGGGGATTTCCCACTGTCAAATTCCCACGTGTTTTACCAAGTTTATCTATAAAACCGTAGCTTCCGTACTTTTTATGTCAGACAAGCTATGTAAACCTGGAGCCGATGCACTCTAATCAGATGAATTGTAACCGTAAATGAAAGTCGCAGACATCGGACTCCGAGAAGGTAAGGAGTTTGATATTTTCGCCACAATCTATACGGCGACTGCTTTTGACAATTTTAATAAATTTTTTATTACGTTATACATAGATGAAGATATTAAGCAACAGAGATAAAAATGTTCGTTTTTATCTATTACTTAATTACTATCGACGGCGGATGCGGCTAACCAAACAGGGGATGCTTACTCCTACCAGGCACCTGGTCCCACCTCTAGCTTGCTAGGGATCTGTCGATGCTCCATTTGGTGCTCTATTGTGAGTGCATTTGAGACATTCGTTAGGATCTTCTTTATCTCATTGCATGAGCATCGATGCAACTTTCAGACATCTAAAAATATTCCAATCTGGTGTCATCAACTTTCGTACTGAAGTTGATATGGCCCACTCAAAGAACAGAGGTGTTTTATGCATTGCTCATGGTACTTGTTTATGATTTATTATAAGCACAAGAAAACGACATTTTTTTGTTTATTATGTAATCATGTTAAAAGAAGAAAAAAAGATAAATACATATTTTTTTACAGTCTGCTAGAAATTCATATACCTTCAGGTTTTATGTATGGTATTCATATTGTTTTGAATGAACATTCCTCAAAATAGTATGACGGAACAAATTCTACATCAATTTTTTAAAAGTAATTTTGCAAGCCTCACTGGACCCATTGTATTCCATGAATATAAACAGAGAGAGAGAGAGAGAGAGAGAGAGAGAGAGAGAGAGAGAGAGTTGAATGTCTTTTTAAAGTTTGCTGAGGTACTGTTGTAAAGTTTGTTATTCTTATTAGCTTTACTTCTTTATGATACAAATTTCATCGTAGCAATCTGAGCTTAAAAAAATCTTTATTGAATGAAACAGTGAAGTACATCATAAGCCTTGTTCTCCTTTTGGAAGAGACTTGACTGGGAAATCCTTGTAGATCAATCCAAATCTATAAAATCAAAATTCGTCGAAATCGAATGACTCATGTAGGTCATAAATGTGTTGTACATACATAGCTGATACTAGCCATCGTCGTCTCATCCTGATACTCGAAGAGATAACAACACTTGACCCCCAAACCCTTGTCGCGTGCAAGCCTCGTAGGGTTGCCTTTTCCGGATAGAGATTTGTGATAAGTATTCTGCAATGAAGGCGACTACGGCAGTATATGGTACAAGTTATCCGTCGATCTCACTACAAATAAAGTAACAGCAGTCTCTAGTTAAAACGCAATTTTTCTCCAAGTTGTTTGTTTTGATGGTTGACAGTTGTATGTTTTACGATTGCAGAATGACAACAATGTATCCCTCTTTTGTTGAGCAAGTGAAGACTGAATATGAGGTAAAATATGAGCTTTTTAGATCTATTTAAACATATTGTTTTGTTTTGAAAACGGTGTTATTTTTTGTCACGTTTTCAAGGTTGAACTTCAAACATCAGCAAAATTTTTGTGTTTTTGCGGCTTTTCTTGTGACTAACTAATATTTGATATTTTTGTCTTTTGTTATATTTCAGTTTGAAATCCAAGAGGAGATGACCCCAAGGCAGTTCCAGATTCAGGAGGGGATAGCATGGAGAGACATAATGAACTTTCCCTTCAACCAAGACTATACCTTCAATAATATTGGTAAGTAAAATGACAAATGAAAATCTTTTTTTTCAGCTATGGAAAACACTATGTGTTCTAGGTCTATTTCAAAAGAGGTCGAGGTTTTATAATCTTTACAAACGGAAAAGTTTATACATTAAATGTAGGAAAACACTTCTCTTAATCGCATTTCTTCACTTATCTTCTCTTGAATTTTCGTTACTCGTTACTAATTCATTTAGTACTGATATTTTTTTTATAACGAATCACATTTAAATGAAAATACGATCGAAACATTAAAAAGTTAAAGTGCCTAAACAAAAGACAGACTTTTTTCAAAGAAATTTACTCTTACGGTGCCTTATGCCGCACTCCGACTTTAAACATTTTGGGAGTAAAAAAATAATTTTAAAAACTGACAAAGGCAGTTTAACGTAATATCTTAAAACACACTTTATGTGCATGTCAGGTCCATGCTGAAAATTTATCTGCTCTTAAATGATACTATCGAATTTGAAGACGTTTAACATATGAACTTGCAATGCAGGGAATTTGATTAATAATCTTTGAGTGAGCATTTTTGCCACCCAAGAGGATTGAAAAATTTAATGACGTCATTGATGTTACAATGAATGAAAATGTACATTTTAATTGAATGCTTTGAAATATTTCGGCTTGCTGTTTCTTTCTTAATTCTCAAGCACTGATCTTCTTGCATGGTTATTTTTCCCTTCTTCAGATATATTCCAATGCAATGACTTAGATGAAGTTGACTGCGGGGATATCTTGCATGCCTTGTCTTCAGCAAACATATTCAACCCTTGCTCTACAGGTAAAACTAATCAAACTTATAGAAAGAAAGCATTTTTTTTTAGAATTATTCTTTATTTTACCGAAAGCATGTATGAAACTAGTGAAAGGTGCTGAATTCTATCGAAACGACGTCTCTATTTAATAATTTCACTAACAATAAAACATATTTATTTGCTCATTCGCCGTTTCGGCCGCAGGCCTTTTTCAAGAAAATAAACTTTTAAAATTTCTCAATCACATTTTGTCAATCGTTCAAGAAAATGAACTTTTAAAATTTCTCAATGAGCAAATAAATACAGTATCAACAACATTCCCTGTGGAATATTTATACAGAGAATTAAACATAGTCTTGAAAAAAGCAAGATTCTCAACATATTTCTATGTGAAAATGTATTTTGAACTATTTGATTTAGTACTGCCTTGTACAACTAGAGATATAAATATTGTATAAAGCACCGCAAATTTCGTATAGCTCAAAATGCATTGTGAATCAAGTACCGCAATCTACAAACGGAAAGTGTTTTCCGGAATTCCAAGTGCCTAAACGGAAAGATGTGCGGTCACAGATACAATCGTTTCATGCGGAGGCGCGTCGCGTATCTAATTCATGACAATATTTAAGAAGGATTGAAAATAATTTTTTTTTCTAAATTTGTCACTTCGTGAAAGTATATCATGCTTGCGTTGGCATCAAGTTTCCAAAATACAATTTTTGTGGAAGCTTGCAATTCTGTCAATACTTTACTGTCATTTTCTTTTTTACAGATTTTACCTACGTTCCATGTCATTCTGATGCCGACAGTGATCGGGACGACGTTTCTGGTAATTATAAGTTAGTCCATCATTAGACATGACTGAAAGTCTTCGAATATTCCGAAAAATGTTCCCCTGAACACTTCTACCCATTGCATTTTTTTTTCATTTGATTAAGAAACGTATTAATATATTTTAATTTTACCAACATAAATGCTGTAGAATTTGCTTTTCCCTCTGATGTCCGACCTGATTTTTCAATATACATTTCTTTATAACAGATATTCAATATAAGGCTTTTAGTTTAAAGCTTTAAGCTGTAATGTAGTTCTGATTTCTCAAACGATATAATAGCTTTTATGTTTTATTTCACAGTTCAACTAGATGATACGGGGGAGTTACCTGGTTTCAGTCCTCAAGACGAAAACTATATGTTACACTATGCAGCCTATTCCCCGCAATCTACAGAATCCGATGCCTCTTCGCCTGTAAACGATAGTAGACTACCAAGCTTTGACATTTTAGCAGCGTCTGTACCCCATAGAGCACCTAGAATGTCCACAGAAAACTTCCATGACTCTGATAATGATTCCACTCAACTGGAAAGGCCTGGAAAGAGAGGCAAGAAATTATTTGTATGAATTAAATCGTAAAACAATACTGTAACAATTTGATATCAAATTCATATTTCAGAAAATGTTCAGATGTGTACTAAGCTGAATTGCAAATTGAGTATGTCTACTGGCCTAAAGAAATATTTGCCAAGATATATTAGCAATTGTGTTGCTTCTTCACTAATCCATATGATTAAAAACCAATTGCAAATAACAACAACAAATAATGATAAGTCTTTAATAAATTTTGTATTATATCACAGGTGCCAAAAATATTTTGCTTTGGAAGTTTCTCCTAGAAGAACTTAAGTCGGATTCAGATTCAATACGCTGGGTGAGCAAGCAGGACGGGACCTTCAAATTTATGGACACTGTTGAAATCAGCAAAAAGTGGGGCAAGAAGAAAAATAAAGATGACATGAATTTTGAAAAACTCAGTAGGGGAATTAGGTATATAGTCATAATTTCAAAACTTCATTTTACAAAGAATTCAATAAACAAAACGTTAAATCCTTTGATGAATTGCTTAATACTTTAGTAAAAAAAACATAAATTAATTTAGTAGATGTTTAGAAACAGGAGTGAAAATTTCTCAATCAAACAATTAATAAGAAATCGAAGAATGAATAGTCACTTTATTTACTAGAAGTCGATGTTTATGCTCTCCTTCTCTTCCTATTATTCAGGCATTATTACAGAAACAAGTTCATGACCCGGATAGAAGGATGCAGACTGATGTACAAATTCAATTGGACAAAAATACCACGAAGGTGGCGACCATTTGATTTATAACTTTTGTTTTCAAAACCTGTTATGAAAGTATTGACTTCCTGCCCAAAAGCATGTCTCGATTTGCAATTTCTAGCTTTTGCAAGAAAATTTTTTTTGCAGATGGCTTAATAGCAAAGTGTTTAAGTAAAGCCAATGAGATGTGAAATCACATAAATCAAGTATGACATAATTTCCATCCATTTCAAGTTGTATTGTATGATCTAGACAAATTTCTATGGAATGTTTCTTTCTCGAAAAAAAAAATCAAAGTATGTGCATAATTGTGCGCGAAATGACTGAATCTCCTTTTCCAAGCTTTGGATGCAATAAACTGAAATGTGTTCACGCCAGAGAAGCTTTTACTGAATGCATCTGTGTTTTTGTTTGCTTGTGTGTATGGGAGAAACAGAGTGAATGCAATAGAGAGAGAGAGAGAAGTAGAGTGAATGCAAGAGAGAGAGAGAGAGAGAGAGAGGTTAGATGCGATTGTTATTGTTTTTGAATTGTTAATTTCTTTATAATTTTTGAATAAAGACAGTAAAACTTTGTTTGAGTTCTACATCTTCGTTAAAATAAGTCATCATGGACCAGGTTCAAATTTAAACTTGGATTCAGACAATGAAAAATGGCTTTAAAACCATTCCAACCAAGATCGATATTGACCCTTCTTTCAACCACATCATGGAAATACAAGGACAGCAGACATCACATACGCAATAAACAACACACAGACTACTTACAATATTGGTACAAAAATCATTGACCCCGTCAACTTGACCCTGGAGATTGTCTTTTATCACATGTGTAACAAAAGGTTTTAACTTGTGGCCTTGACCTACTTTCAAAAAGTCTTAAACTTTCATTGTGAGTTACTGGACTTTCATACTTCACATATGTGGCAATACCTTCCAATTCATACCGACATTTGTGATATCAACTTTTGACCTGCTACATGTCGGATAACAGCCTTATTTTTTCTTTCAAAAAAAGCTAACAACGGAGGAATTCATCTTTCACAAACACAGCGTTTTTGAAGATATTGGACAGAAAGTGAGAAAACAAACGGAAACATGGACCGTTTATGGAGGGTCCAAAGTAAGAATGACAAATGGCGTTAATGAAAATATGCGCAATAAGTTGTTTGGAAGTTAATTATTATGTAATTGTATCCAGTCTGTATCATTATTAAGTGACGAGGATACGTATTCGAAACAATGCGTATGATCTACGTTTAACTCGTAAGACAAGCAACATGTATAACCCGAAAGACCTTGAACGGGTACTCCAGGTTGCTTGCCATGTTTGAAGAATGCTGACCTCTAATCCAGATTCTCTGTTCATTCCGTACGTGTACTGGACCCTGGAAATCGTGCATCAGATGAAGCTGTCCTTCGTCCTTCTGAAAAGCTGTTTGTTTGTCCCTTTGTCTTTTCTCGTGGGAAGGTACTGTTCTATATTTTTTCCAAAAATTTGTAAGCCTTTAACGAGGCTGGGTCTAATTAGAAAATGATGAACTTCTACCCAAGGTATTTTGACTAAATTCGGATCATATAATTGCAGTATTATAAAATTCATTTTATTGGAAAGAAAATAGAAGTTGACCGTTCAGTATTATGTAGGGGTCATCTCAAAGCTAATTACATCTTACAATGAGACCTTATGGGGTTTTAATGCAAAATAATGATTTTTCTCATTTTTTTCATATTTCTATGCAAGAGATTTTAATTAAATTCATGTTATTTATTTCTTGTACTTCAAATATCATTTTAAGAAAAAGAAATTGAAATTTCACCGTCATCAAATTTTTCTAATTGTACTCAGCCTCGTTAATTGTGATTTGTGGAATCTGATTTCGGGTTGTGTGTTTGACTTTCACTGATGCTATGTAAGATTAACTTCGCAGTCAATAATTATGTTACAGATGTTTAAATTAAATTAGCAACATCAATTCTCCTTCGTAACATAGAAAATGAAGCACGAGGTTCACTAAAAGATGTAAAAAATTTTAAAGAGAATGATCTTTATTCGATTTTCATGTCATCATATATTATTTTTTCTTGTACTACAATACAATTTTCATTCCAAATTGTAACCATTCAAGCGCGTAGCCAGAGTACTTTTAAAGTGGAAACACTTTCAGTCAGGGGATCGCTTTGAGGCTCCTAATAATTCATGGTAGAAGCATCGGAATCTAATTGATTTTACACGACCCTTTGTACACTTGCGCGCCCGCCATTTGATTCAGAGAAAAGTAACGTCATTGACAAATATTTTGGATTGTGGCACCATCTAGAATCATTATTGCAGTTATTGACTGTATAATATATAACATCTTTAAGGGATTAGAAGTACAATTACATGCGATTTGTATCTGTCCATTATCTCGCAAAACTAGAAAAGGCAAATATATATAGGCCTATAAAAGAACTTGATGTATCTTATGACGGTCTTATTGACGGGCTATAAACATTATATAAATGTTGTAGAATTGAAAAGAGGGAGGTGGTTAAAACAACAAATTGAAACATGTTTTATTCAAGATGCGTCATGATTTCGGAATTTCATCGAAATCATGTAAAAGTTAAATGTTCAATTCTTACTTCTGAATCGTAAATGTGTTTATTTCATCGTTTGAAATGGACATTGGGGGATTGATTCGAAGGTACTTTCTTAATAGAAAATAAATAAGTGACGGGTACGCGATTTGATTAATTTCACTTTTTAAAATCTGAATAAAATCTCTAGAAAATCCAAAGGTTAAGTTCGATTTAAAATTGATCGTATTTAGAATAACGTTATATCCGTTATGACTAGTTTCCTTTTCTATTTATTTTTCCATTAATACTTATTATTAAGTAGATATAGGGCTAGTTTCCGCTTAGATGATTTGTTTATGAAATACAAAACCGGTCAGTTTCGGATACAAAATATTTCGCTAAATTTTAATTTTTTTTTCTAGTGGAGAAAGAGGGCATATTAGAGAAGGATGAATGGGATATTTTTTCTAGATTAATTGAACTATTTCTACACATTGAAAAAAAAAGAATAATGATAATATATTTACATTACTAGTGGATTCCCCATGTTAAACGCCCATTAGCGTGATAAGGCAACTGGAATTATATTCCAATAACTTAGGTTGCTATTGTGATCTCACGCTCATGTTTTGCATGTAGGGAGAACTTACCAACGTTAAAATACATTTGACGCTGTTACAGGCAAAATGCGCGATGTGCATGCAAATAAAAATGAACGATAATTAGAATAAATGTAAATATAAGTAATGACTGTCTTACTTTTGGTGTTTATGGGTGTATAATTCTGGTTGGACACGTGCAAATTTTCCGAGAATCGCTTCGCGATTCACGGAATTTGCACGTGACCAACCAGAATTATACACCCATGAACACCAAAAGTAAGACAGTCATTTCTTAAGAAAACAAAACCAACAACAAACTAAAACAAAACAAAACACCCCCGCTCCCAATAAAAAACCAAAAATTAAAAAAGAAAAATAAGAAACAAACAAACAACCAAACAACAACAACAAACCAAATAACAAAAACAAAAACAACCCCCCCAAACAAAAAACAAAACCAAAAAAGAAAAAAAAACCCCTGGGCTTTATGTAAATTATGTTATAATTGAAGCATCTTTCATGACATGACAGCCTATAAATTTGACTTCAGAGGGAAAATAAAAAAGTTAAGAAATTTTCCCTACCAATTAACAGTAAAAACACAGAAAAAATTGTGAAAATGGCAAATACATTATGGTATTGATGTTATTCTTCTTAAGATTTGACCATATGCTTACCCTGAAATTTAAATTGAAAACCTTTTATCCACACATTTTACGTTAAAGGATTTTTGTCGGTCAAACCATAAGAAAGGATATCTATGATCTCAAATAAAAAAAAAACTGTGTAGCTGTGAAAAAACAAATGCTACAAATCACTTTTACTAAAGTAGGATAGATCTTAATGATGCTTTCTCTCTAGTGAATACAATGATTGATAAAGGAAATACTTAAAATTGACATGCTTATACTTAAATGTAATATCTATACTATTCTATCTTTAGATTAACAATGTAAAAATTGAAGTTGTTATTTCAAAAAATCAACTAGGAAAACGCATTGTTCTTGTGATACAATAGATGTTTCATGTGAGCTAAAGTAAGTTTCGGCTGCGTTTTTTTTAACTCACCAACTTCAACAATTACACACATAATGCCACAATATTCTGTTCATGGTTCACTTGTCAAACATCCTACATTGTATCTTCTCATAAACATCACCTTTGCATAATCGATTTGCACTGAAAATCGCATTGCTCCATGAACGTTTTTCATTTCCCTTTGATGTATGCGACCAACTGATTGATTCACGGATCGTATGTGGTTCTTTCCATCTGTGGCACTTTGTACGTCAGTAAGCGACATGGCTCAACAGTACTTTTCATTTTGGATACTGAGTAAAAGCTGAAGGTAAAAAAGGAGATATGATACATGAGTACCAATTTTGAAGAGATATTCAAGTTGCTTCGGGAGTAAACACTGCGATTCAGATTGTTAGGCAAAGTTATGCTCAGTTGTACGTCAGAGAGTATAATGGAGTAATAAAAATGTTCGAACTCTGCTGCCGGAAAGCTTCCTATGAACTGGACAATAAAATCAAATTCGGTGCTTCAGACATGGACTTTTTTGGATGCTTTATCAGTTGTCAAGATATCTACCCATAATCTACCAAAACAAGAAATATATTGGAGGGCAGGTTGGAAAAAAAGATGAATCATTCCTGAGGCATTTCCTGACAAGATTCGACACCGGGGCTGTGTTCCATTTGTCGGAGCTTTCCAGTAGGATTCCATTTCGATTATGGAACGAAAACGGTACCGGAATAGCTTCAACATAGCAACAGTGGATAAAGGAAAATCTTAAAATTCACCAAATCCAGAAATAAAGTCTTAATCGATGTTGAAATTGTTCTATTTTTACTAATTCTAATCAAATGTTTATAATTTCTTGTGATATCCATACCGAAATTTCGAATTACAATAAATATCTTTGTAAAAGAGTTCCCCGCGACTTGGAGTTTGAAGTGTGCTTTTTCAATTACTTACTTTTAACGCTTGAGCTAGAGAGAATTTTTTCTTTGGAGAAAAACTTATGTAACAATACATCTGAAAGTCCATTTTAAAACAAATTCCATCTTTTAAATTATCATCAAAATGTAGGGGGGCACCCTTGCACCATCCCTCCATTGATTTTGGCCACAATTTTCTTTTTCATAACGCCTCTGAATAGACCCTACACGAAAGTTGGACCTACTCACTTTTTCCAAAAATAATAGAAATTAGACTGAGGGCGTTTCATTAAACCATTTTTTCCAATTTGAATCATTTTGGCTTCAAGTATCACTGATGAGGATTTATTATCCGTAACATGCATATTTATGAACAACATTTACTGTACAGATGGCTGATCTCTGGCAACAGATCGAGTGGGACATTGTTTTCTTTTTTGTTAAGGTTATTAAATGGTATATCAATTTTTCAAAAGGATGACAAAATGAAAAAAAAATGCCTCAAGGAGATATATACATCCTATGGCTTAGTGAGTGGAACTGTTTTGATCCCATGTGTGACGTTACATAGCCTTCTTAGGCAGGTAATTTTAAAAAAAAAGATACTCTAAATTATGTTGATTACATATTGCAATACTGTCTTCATCATAAGAAAATTCAAGAACTCCAACTCGTTGCCGTCTTGAACAACTTTAATGCACCAGACACGTATCTCAGACTACATGCAATTCTTAATCAGCGGCAAGAACAAAATTGCAATAGCGACAAGAAAGGCAAAAACATAAGGAGATTTTCTTCCAAATCAAGTGACTTCGATTATTTGAATATTTCCCTTCTTTTAAAGAACGTGATTCTGAGATGCTAAATATTAAAAAAAAAATAAAATAAAACGTTGTTTGATTACACTTACACAAAAAATATTGCACGCAGAAACCTTAATGATACTATTTCAGTTCTTTCTTTACAGAAAAGTATATTTTGTTGCTATGCTTTGATCAGCAATATCTGTATTGAGATATTATCAGGATATCCCTATCTGATCTATTTCGTGTAAATGGTCATATTTCTCATATTCAATGTCTTATTTCACTAATTATATATAAACTAAGCAGTATTTCGTCCAAAATTTCCGCAAAAATAATACAGTTTATGATATTTATTGATTTTTTCAAGGCCCAGAAGCCAAATTATTGCCACTGAAATTGCAATGCATATCATTTCTAATCTTTTGATATGCCGGGTTTAACCGGAATGTTTTCCTTCTTCCCCGTGCTATCAACCAATCAAATTCGGTAGAGATGGATTTACTTCCACTGCAAAGATAGCTTTAGAAAGACATATGCAAATTTGGTGAAAATATCTCAATTATCTCAAACATAGTCCTTTTATATTCGATACATGTACGTACGTGTGAAATTGAGAGACATTCAGAACTGAAAAAAAAAAAATCAAAAGATTATTTCTATTATAAGAAAATGAACAAATCGAAACTAATGGGAACAAAAAATGAGTGAATTTAGCGATAAAGAGATCATATGATGGGATGAAAAATACAAGATCTGAAATATATGCAACATAGTGAAAATATAAGTTATAGGGTATGTCCCTGTCATACTTCCTACACAGAGTAGGTGTGTAAATTTGTGGGGGTGAGGAATAAACACTATAACGACTTGATCATGCCGAGAACTATTTCGTATCGTTTTCTGTATAATTTTTGACGTTTGAAAATTGAGTGACCTACCTCGGCGTCAAGGTAGGACACCACGTGGCTGTAATACTAAGACGTCATTGGCTGAAATTAGTACGAGGCTTGGTAATTTTAGAAACGTGTACGTAATACCTGAGTAAATGATGGCGATGGTGAACCATATGCGCATTTCAACCAATAATATACCATCAGTGATTGTCAATGCCGAAAGAAAGGAAATCCAGATAGTGTAAATATGAAGAGCGTGACTTTCAATATGACCTTGTCACATGTATTTATTTTCTACCAATAAATACCGTTTAAACTAAATATGACCTAACATATTTGCCACAGAGCCAGCTAAGGACAGAGCTATGCCTGAAAGAGATATTCCTGAGTTTTTAGAAAAATTATCATACATGTATATAGTAACAAAAAATACAATTTCAAGTAAGTAGTAGAAGCACAGTAAAAGTAGACAGACGATATCCTAGAAGTACGATTTTTCAAGTGTCGTTGACCCGTCAGAAATGATGTGTATGTATGAAAGATTTTTACCTAAACACTAATATTATTTTTGAAATCATTTCCCGAAAGCCCAAATTATGTACAACATTTTGTGAAGTTTGAGCGAATTCTCACCAGAAGTTATGTGTACCACCTTTAGAGAATTGGGGTACCCAATTCTCTATATTACAAAACAACATATCAAAATTTGTACTTATATATGTAAAAAATCTTCTATCTAACCCTAGAGAATAATTGTGAACAATGTAATCAAATTCTGATATATATCCCCAATCGCTTATGTCAGTTACTGCAGATGCGAAATAGATGTTAAAATCAAGCAGGCTTACATTCATTAATTTACTATTCTAAGATTTCATTCTAACTTTTAAGAAGTTTGTATTTCTGTCTTTTTTGTTCTGTCTACGTTTATGTTTCAAAGAATTTGAAAAGCGTTAAGAATGAAAGGCCACCACTAATTAAGTGAATATTCTGTTCTTTCGGGTGCACAATGTATTTCAGATTAATTCCTTATATGTACAGTATTATTGTACTGTATGTAAATATTGACATTTAGATGGTGTTAAGGTGTTTAATATCAGACGTGATCAAGGTTTCTGGTTTCTACTGTGTACTTCCCGTTCGTGTGTGGTAATATGAATATGTAAGTCGCAAACTCATGTAAACACTGAAGGGGGGGGGGGGGGGGGGGTGAAGCAGAACTAAACATTGAAACTAAGATTACTGTTAACCGTCTTTTATTCGCGGTGTCTTTAGAATGGACATTATCAGAAGATAATTAATAGTTTCCACCATAAATAGTTTCAGGGCGCTACTGAAACTATTTATGGTGGCGCCACTGAAAGCATCACTGATGAGAATTTAATATTCGAAACACGTGTCTGGTGCATGATAATTGATTTGGAATTTTCTTCAAGAAGGTAGACAGTTGGAACCCTTCGACATTATTTATCCAAAATCTTCAAAAGCAAAAAAAAAAAAAAAAAAACATGATGATGTGAAATGTTTCACTGGTACTTCTAGGTACCTGGATGATATTCTTACTATCGACAATCCTGTTTTTGAAAAGTATAAAATGTTATTTATCCACAAGAATTGATTCTAAACAAGGCAAACGTTTCAAATACAGAAACACCATTTTGGACCTTAATATATTTGGAGAACATTCAAACAGAAAATTTTGTATCTGTCCGTGCACCATATCATAACATGTGGCGAGCATTGAAAAAATTCTGTTTAAGTGTTCTCCGAATACACGTCTATTCTTGACCAGAATAAATTACCATCATATAATTGATAATAATGTCCATATGATAGGCCTAATTAAACTCATATAAAGTAGATTTAGACAGTATTAACTTGGTTCAATCAAAGGGGATTCCCGTGGAACATATCATTTGTGTATCACGTGATACCCCACGGTGAACGGTGATGTTCCTAGATTACCGTCCTATGGTATCTATATTTCACAGCTAATCCGGTATGCTAAAGCATGTACTGATGTTTCGGATCTTCATAGTACAAATTTACAAATTACCAAGAAACTTTTAGGACAAGGCTTTCGCTTTCACTAACTAGTAAAGACTTTCTGGAAATTTTACAAAAATTATTGTAAACTTCTTCTGAAATTCGGACCAATACAGGCAATAGAGTATATTACTTTGGGTATTTCACAACCTGCATTTTACGGTGACATAATTAAAAAGATAAAAAGGATCAAAGATAGACAACATCGCTATCGAAAATGCGTCAGAATCATCAAACGCCTTTTATACCATGGATATGATCCTAATGTCACCAGACGGACACTAGGCTTGGTACTTGACCAATCTACAGTCTTGTACCAGCGCATTCTTAAAACTTGCACTCTTACTGACTGTGACGACGGGACTCCATGACGGACCTGTCCAAACCTTTTTGGAGAAGACAGGGCACCGACTACCTGTCCTCTCTGAATGTTAGTCGGACTCCTCGGGTGATAACATACATCAGCTCGCTACAGCCGGCAGAGCACGGACTTTATTACGTACGCCCTCTTTTGATGTCCATTTACATATTCATATGTGTTGCTTGGGCCCCTGCGTTTTGCGGTCTTGTTTGTGTGTGGTCATCTGACAGTGAGGAGGTTGTTTTACACCACAATTGTACGTTCTTCAAGACCTCAGGGTAATCGGAAAAGTGGGAGGGTTGTGCGCACGTAATCCAGGATAACCACACCTTCTGCTATTTCCGTGGCAGATGGTCGTCCTTAGTCGGCACCGGTTGCCCATTGGTCTCGTTGGTATATGTGTAGTCCTTTGTGTTTGATGTTTCTGTGTTGACGTTCATTGTCCCTTATGTGTCTCTTTCTGTGCTTATCTGCTTTGTGATATTGCATTGGGTGTTTTGGGGTTTTGCTGTGGGTGCTGCAAGCCTGGTGTTGTTGGAGATCCCCTCCTTTGTTCGGTTGGAGAGCACGAGTGAGATGACTGGTTCGCGGCGTGTTCTTTTCGCGAATCGGAGGACCTCGCAAATATCGCGAAAATAAATACACATACATTTGGTCAGTTTCTATATAACATTGCATTAGATGAATATATCATTACAGTTATATGAAACCAAATAAAAATTCAAAAGCCAATACTAACGGACAAATAAAAATCAAAAATAAAATAAAATGTCCATTGATTGTAATTTAAATGTCCATTGTTATAATTAAGATGTCCATGGTTATAATTTAAATGTCCATTCTTATAATTTAAATGTCTATTGTTATAATCTATATGTCCATTGTTATAATTTAAATGTCCATTGCTATAATTAAAATGTATATTGTTATAATTTAGATGTCTATTGTTATAAATTAAATGTCCATTGTTATAATCTAAATGTCCATTGATTATAATATAAATTTCCACATTTATGATAGTAATGTCCATTGTTATAATTTAAATGTCCATTGTTGAAATTTAAATGTCCGTAAATTATAATTTAAAGGTTCATTGATTATGATTTAAAGGTCCATTGATGATAATTCAAATGTCCATTGTTATAATTTAAATGTCCATTGTTATAATTTAAATGTCCATTGTTATAATTTAAATGGCCATTGTTATAATTTAAATGTCCATTGTTATGATTTTCGAATTCTAATTTTAGATTTGTGTTTGACTTTCACTCACTGTATCAACTTGCTTACTAAAGTGAACCAGCACAAAAATTAAATATAATAAAAATGAAAATGTATTTTTCAATGCATGCTTCGCATTTTACACATTTTTAAAATGTATTTTAATTTCAATATTTTCGTAGCTTCACTGTGTTAATTTGTTATAAGGAGTGAAAATGAAAATATTTTACCTTTAAATTTTCCCTTTGTTATGGTTACAAGAAAGTGTCAAGTGCTCCATAACTTTTATTTAGTTGTACGTGTTTTTTTTAATCTAAGTTTTGAATGTATGCGCATTTAAAAACGATTGTTTAATCTACGATGTTTCATGCTGTAACAGAGGAAAGCCATAAATGACTTGAATTGCACATCCTTGACTTTGATCTCATTGATAATCTTGAAGTGAATAAAAGTGATTTTAATTTTGAAAATTTTCCCACGATGATTTATCTATTGATTGATTTACAATTATCGACTCCTCACATATGCAAGTAGATATTGTCCTGTATATAACTTTCAACACCTAAGTGGTCTAATATACATAGTTGTACAATTGACTTTGAGTAGGATGAAGAGGGATGTAGAAATAACAAAAATAGGGATGAGAGGTCGGTCTCAGTAATGCACACTTCATGGTAAAAAGATATTAGCATTCATACAAGAATGTTTTGTACCATTTAATCCACAGAGTAAATGACCACACCTTGCATCACTCGTGCGACTACTCTTAATGTGTCACCCTCGGAAACCCTATATCAATTGCCTTTTGAAATTTGATTATTCTAAATTCATCTCATTTCATTTTAGACCTTGATTGTAGAATTCTAAAACGAAGAAGTAAAGGAAGAGATATGATGAGCGAATATGTCAGCGAATAAATATGAAATGATATACGAGCAAATGAAAGTCAAATACAAATTAAAAACATACTTCAAAGTACACAGTCAATGGGTATATGGTACTGTTGAAAATACAAAATGAAATTAAATAATCGAAACATTCTGCAAGTAAGCAAAAGTGAATCTGTAATTGAGATGAGGAATCGGTGACTGGGGAGATTAAGTATATCCTGCTTGATATCAGTACCCGGCACTCTAGCTGTGCAGAAGAGGTCAAAAACAGTAAATGTATCATACTCGACATTTTTGGATGAATTTAATATGAAATATATTTCACTTCACGGACAAGCACATGCTATAGTGTTTCATTCCATTCAAAACTATCATCGAAATTAAAGGAGGTTAATATCTTAGCTTCATCCTTCCAATGTTATTTTGAACATACATTTTATTTGGTTATGCTACTGAATCGACCCTACAGGATATTTGGAGCCGCGCACTCTCTGTAAAGTAAATGTGCAATTCTGAATTCAAAAATTCAAGAGGGCGCTACTGAAATGAATTTTGGTGGCTCCGCTGGAAGCATCACTGATGAGAATTCAATATTCGAAACACGTTGTCTGGTGCAGGAAAATTAGTTTGAAATTTTCTTCATGAAGGTATAGAGTTGGAACACTTCCGTATTATCATTATTATTTCTTCATGAAGGAATAGAGTTGGAACACTTCCGTATTATCATTATTATTTCTCCATGAAAGTATAGAGTTGGAGCACTTCTGTATTATCATTATTATTTCTTCATGAAGGTATAGAGTTGGAAAAATTCCGTATTATCATTATTATTTCTTCATGAAGGTATAGAGTTGGAACACTTCCGTATTATCATTATTATTTTTCATTGTATCGTCCAAAATATTTCTGCGATGACAAATAAATTACTGATAAATATACTCTTGGTTTATCGTTACTATCGGAACAAAGTCGATGAATGTGCTTCAAAATATCATGCCCAAATAAACAACACATTAACGAATAATGATGGGCAACTCCAGGTTTTATATAATAAAGAAATACAATGTTTATTTGCATGTTCAAACTAAATATCGAAAAAGTACCCATCATTAAATCAGTGTCAAAGTCGAGAAGATAAGTCGAAATGATTAGAATCTCCATTGGAACGGTTGCGAACCCCGGAATAAACAAAATTCCGAAGTGAGACCAGGTGCCCGAGGAGATTATGCGTCTCCTGTTTGCATACAACATCCGTCCCAACAGTTCCATGAAAACTTGTTAATTCGGTAATTGCCTCGGTGTACATATTGATGTTTATATGAGGCAATATAATATTCTAGACTTTATGTTACATTGTCCAATATAATGCATTGTCCATTTAAAGAAAGAAGGAGATTTGTGTTCAATTATTTTTTAAAAGTTTTCCTTTAATTTCTGTCATCGTTGCGGATTTCTTGGATTATTTTTAAAATTCCAAACTACTCAAAGAAAGGGGTTCACAATGAGCTATACTTTCAATGTTTCTTGTCTTTATATGATCATCCTGTCTGGAATAAATTTCTCTTTTCCAATGTGCGACCTATTACAACCAAACCGTCGATGATGCGTCTGTGCTTTAGGAGAGCGCCTATACCAATGAAGAAGCCATTTCAAATGAGACTCTGTTTCAATATCAATAGCAAAACACAACAAGATTATTCAAATGACATCCCACCATGGACTCCTAACAAGAAAGCAGGAATTGACACACAACTCTCACAGCAAGATATATATACACCAAATCAAGAAAAGAGGACAGGACAGTGAAACATAAAGGACAACATCTGGTCAAACTAAGCAGATCCAAACTTATATATTATGAATAGTCACGGTATACATTGTTTATCACTATGATAGCTATTTCTTTCTTATTTCTTTTGATTAAAATTTACCTTATAGGGAAGTGATTTTGGCCCCTGTTGGAAATTTCGGAAAACGGAAATGACTTTTAAAATCTTAATTTAACTGAATTATTGTGAACCGGAAATGCACTATTTCCCGCGAGTCTATAATTTCTTTTAATTTTTTTATCATAGTATCTGAAAATATGGGTTATTTGCTTTGTACCAAAACTTCCCTTGGGAGTTCATAAATAAGATATCAGTGACATTATGCAAATAAAAGTAACTGTCCTCTTGTTTTCTTTCGTTTTGTTTAACGTTTTCTTAATTCACTGGAAAGGTGGAAATTATTATATTCATATTATTCCTATTTTCCTATATTCCATTAAGAACAAAGAAGGAAATATTTTACGAAAATTTAATTAAGGAAATGGCATAAGATTGATGATCGTCTTTATAATTTTTCACATTGACAGCATAGCGGATTAAATGGTTCCAGTGTACTAAAATGTAAGTTCCGTTTTGTGTATTCGTGCTGGTAGGTTTTGAACCCAAAGTCATAAAACAAAACCAAATTAAAACCATGGAATCTTTTGCAAATGGGATGTGTATTCTACAAAGAGGATTTTGTTTAATCTTTCATATTTGATATACATTGCATTATTCATCTCTTTTTTTCTTCTTGAATAGAAACTTTTTATTAATCAAATGAAACAAGTTATGTCAGATTTCACAGTCAAATAATATGAAATTGAAACATTGTATATATACTTATTGTTTTTCTCCCTGACTTGCTGGTATCTTTCGGACACAAAAGAGAATAAAAACAAGATATGGCGTATAATTATATGCCTTTTGCTTCTTCATACAAAATATGTTTTCTGAACACTATAACGTCCGCGACTTATTTCTGTATATATTTGTCCGATTGCATTACTTATTTATACCCCAGATACAGCCTATTCAATGTGTAACAAACCCATTCCTTTAAGAAGAAAGAAAGGGATTACCAACCAGATTCTGTTGCTGCACTTGCAGCAAAATACCGAAACGACTATACGCGAAATCACAGATTAGACAAGTGCAAGAAGGGGAGCGAACGGGATAAGTAATACAAAACAAGAAATCAAAACACCAATGATTAATCGGTGCCGACTTAGGTAAGTGGCAAATATTCCATGCGCATTACCAGGGCACAACCCTCCCTGTAGTCTCGAAGAAGGTGCACTTGTTGTGTATTGTGTCTTACTGTAAGATGACCACACAAACAAGACAGCAGAACACACTTCCCCAGTAACACGGAGATGGATATGTAAATGGATAGCAACTACACAGTGCATACGAAAAACATTCTGTGCTCTGCCGTTTGGAGAAAGTTCATGCATGCAAACACCCGAGGAGCTCGTCCAACATTTAGAGAAGATAGATGACTGGGGCCCTGTCTTCTCTTATAAGTATTAGACAGGGCCCATCATAATGTCCCTTTGTCATAGTCAGGCAGAGTAAAGTTCTTCCGAATCCGCTGATACAAGGTTCTAGATTTATTACAATGTACCAAGCAGAGCGTCCTTCTGCTTATACATGTACATGTAAAACTTTGTTTTTATGCTTGTTTGTTGTTTAAATCACAATTGATCTGAAATCATCCAAAGCAAGTTTTAAGGATACATGTTGACATAATTACATACGTGAGTGAAATTCAAACACCAAATTGGAATCCAAGAATTCAACATCAACAGACATACAAATTCTTGAAATATATAAAACAAAACAAAGCTATAGGTAGGAACTCCAAAACGGCGAAAACAGCGTTGGCATAAATTATCATACATCAACTGACCAGTACGTTATCAGTCAAACCTTACGTAATTTCATAATCTTATTTATTTCATGAAGATTCCATACTTTCATGATTATATACCTTCATATGTACGATGATTTTGTTTTTTTTTTTACTTTTTTTATATTCTTCAGGTTTAAACAATTATGATCAAATATTAACAACACTGCGTAAGTTTTGGTGTTCTTTATTATTACCAAACACTCTCTGTGATTGATAAAGACAGGTCAAGTTAGACTTAGCATTTACATTTGTCAAGATTTTTTTTTCTTGAACGTGGACATACAAGTAAGAGCATGTATAAACTGGAAAATACATTTTTGACTTCTGGGTAGATCACATGACAATTCTGTCACACGTGATATATGTTTATAAAGTATGATTTTCTTAGCTTACGAATCAGAGACCGTCAAGACAGCTAGAGGGAAGATTTTGATGCCAGTGTACACAAAAAGAAGGAAGGTAATGATTAAATTTGTTCGTAGACTTGATACGTATACAAGGACAAATTATCTTTCTATATCTGACTTATTTTATTTTATTTCATTGCAAATGACAAACAATATGCTAGTCCATATTTTTAAAACTTTTGTAATGTTTTATTTATAATAAATTCACATAATCATCTTTGCAAGTCTATGCATGTATTTTTTTTTCGGAGAAAAATAATATACTGTGCCGTTCTCTAATATGCTCAATAAAATGACTCTTTTAAGATATATCGTGCTTTCGCATTTTTAGACATTTAAGGTATTCATTGAGTAATGAAGGAAATTAAGCCAATAACATTGAAATTCAGTTTATTCATCATTGAATAACTTTCTGTGTCAAATGATATTTTAACAACTTTTGTACTAGCCTAGTAGATATCGAAATAAGACATTTCATTTTAGGAGTTATCTCCTCTTGTTGAAAAATATAGAAAAAAATTAATTGCAGTAAAGCTAAGTGGTTAACTTTTGATTTTTCAGCTAAATTTGATGAAATATATTTTTTAGAAAATTTTTACCAAGCGATTTTTGATGCTCCATCGTTCTGTTGAAAATTTTAGGAAAAATTAACTATTTCCCATAGAGTTCTATGTATACTGTAAGGGTCAATAACTTTTAAAGTAACCAATTGTTTCAATATCTAAATTGGTAAAAAAAATTCAATTAATGTTTACATCATAACTACGCTGTGATTTAACGTTTCAACATTCCATAAATGGGTTCCCCAATTACCTCTCATTACCCATTGAATACCTTAAACTAAATGCATTTTTATACCGATGATACAAATCTTTGAGTACTTAGAAATACAAAATCGAAAAAAAAGAAATATGCTGATTCACCGATAATTAAAGAGTTATAGCACCGACACTTTTACAATGACAAAACAAAAATGTTCGGAGACATATCTCTTCCAACATTATCTGGTCTATGATAAACCAATTGAAAGGTAGACAAGAAATTCTTTCTTTGACAGATTCAGGCAGACAAGTCATAAGATTATGTTTTTGTACTGTTCCACGTGTAATTTTGTTAAAATCAAGGGCAAAGCCGTTTAACATGAAACTTGAGTAAAGAGAGAAAAAAACACATAAATGTGAGAAAGGTACCTTGTAAGATCATTACATGACTGTCCATCTCTCGAGCGTTTGAATGTCAATGTCATTGTCATGATGCAATTTCTCTTTGCCGTAACATAAGGATGGTCGCTTTCTTTCCTGAACTTGCGCGAATCTTGAAAAAAAACTTAGGGGTCTGCTTTTCGGAAAAATGAAATTGGAAGAGGTGTTCCTGGTCAACCCGGCACCTCATATAGTAGCATCCTATTTTTTATGACATTTTCCTGGATAGTACCTGATATTTCGTGACATTATTTACGGATGATCTGGTCAATGCTATAAATAATTCAATCATCAAATAAATAAATAAATAAGTTTAAGATAAATGATAAACTGATAGAATGTTTGCTGTTAAATAGTATTTTTCTTGATCAGGTTGAACATACGATAAATTGCAAAGTGAAAGTTTTTTTTAAATTGCTTTTAACATTGTTGCAACAAATGAATTAAGTTCACTGATTTTCTTCTTTTCAGTTTTTACAGATTATGTGAAATATATTACAAACGTATAAGAATGGACGGCTTTCACTGTGGCAGGGACTCGGATTCGGTAATGTCGATTGCTTATCCAATAATTAAAAATCTGATTATCCCTGCTTGTCATCTCTTTGAGAAAATTATAGCGGCTTACAACTCAGAGAAATTGAAGCATTCAAAGTGTTATTTCTTTGAATGCATAAGAATATCCTGTCTGACCTGTTACTTCCCAGTCTTCAATTACACTGGAACAGCAACCCTTATGTAGACTCAAGAAATATGATGTTTCGACGACCGATACTATAAACCTCAACATTTGTCTTTTCAGTGTCAAGTATCGTATCTTTAACCTCATTGACAAAGTATTTTTTAAATAATTGATTAGATAAATGTAAATGCAACATGCCGGGATGTTAAAGAAACATTCGAGATGTTGAAGAATGAAATAATCATCAAAAAAGTACCTATCAGTTATTCAGTCTCAAAGTCGAGAAGACAAAGCAAAATCGTTAGAATTTCCATAGGAACGGTTGCGAACCTCAGAGTAAATAACATTCCGAATTGAGACCAGGTGCCCGGGGAGGGTCAGCGTCTCCTGATTGTATGCAATATCCTTCGCAGCATCTCCATGAAAAATAACAGTATCTGCTGACCATTCCAAGTCATTTAAAGAAAAATCAAATTACCCCCAACTTTGGGCAGACCGATTACACGTAGTGTTACAGATTGACCTAAATATTGGAGCATTTTCGGTTGTCAAAGTGTCACACATTTGTATAACTTGTATCACTTTTGCTTTGTTATCCTCCACGTATTTTGTTTAAATAATCACTTCAGTTTAGTTTAAATATATCCTATTTCCATAATTCGAAATGGGATCAGGCAAAAGTTAATTTTTACTTTGATGTCACTTAAATAATTTCTTTCTCATAATACAGTAATAGCATGTTTGCCATTTTTTATCGAAAATAAAAACTGATTATAGCCAACGAAAAATAATCTATTTTGAATAAAATTTCAATGATATTTTGTTTTAGACTTTAGGAAATGCGCTACTACAAGAACATCTTTCGGCTCCACAGTGTATTGAAGGTAAAGATCTTTTCTGTACTTTAATTTGAATTTTTCATGGATCAATCTTCAAAGTATAACTTCCCACCTCTAGCTTGCTAGGGGTCCGTCGATGCTTAATTTTGTGCTCTATTGTGAGTGCTGTTGTGATTATCGTCAGGATCTTCTTTAACTCATTTGTGTCACACTTATGCCCTTTGCCGTGTGGAGCTCGTAAAAAAGTTCCCCGCGAGGGGTTTGACAGTAAGTGTTTTGAATATATTTCCCTGACATTGTCGCCATAGCGCTCTCTATATAGACATAACGTCAGACTGTGCATGGATTTTATATACTGTTTTCATTTTCGTGCTTAAACATCGACGGCGGGTGCGGCTAGCCAACAGGGGATGCTTACTCCTCCCGGGCACCTGGTCCCACCTCTAGCTTGTTAGGGGTCCGTCGATGCTTAATTTTGTGCTTTATTGTTAGTGCTGTTGTGATTATCGTCAGGATCTTCTTTAACTCATTCTACTTGTTGTTAGCAGCAATACTAAAGTTTTGAATTCAATTTTGTATTTCTTGCAGATTTAGGCCTACTGGTCAATTCGACAAGTAATGATGACAGTCATTTTGATTTATCCGAGCTTGAACCGCTGCAACCATTTCTTTTTCAAAATGGTACGCTTGACATACGTTTTGTTAAACGTCTTCAAATTGAATTTTGTTTTTGCAATTAAAAATCCATTGTTTTAGTGATCTATTTAAAATTATTAGATTTTGCGTGTATTCTTAATTTTGCAAGTAAACATGGACGGACTAGCAAATCAGTTTTGAAAATTTGAAAAAAAGAAAATAGATTAAAATGGCCAAGCACAATGAAAAAAGTAACAGAATAAAAGGTTGTTTGGTTTCCATATAAATTAATTAATTAACTTATAAAATTACCAATACTAATGATATCTCTTCAGAACAAACACAGGCTCACTTGGTACAACACAATCTTCAAAATCAAAGTTATGAAAGTGAGTAAAAAATACTTTTGAAATGTTTGACCTTGAAATAACTGCACTTGGTCCCTCACTATCGCCGAACCAATTCTTATTAAAAAATCTATCGAGTTCTCTTGTGAATTCCAATGATTCATTCTCGTTTTCATTACATTGGGGTTTTGAGCTGGCCAATGGGGTATCCCCTTGCTTACTTTCATTTACATATTCAAAAATGACCCAAAATATATTTGGTTAAAGCACAGTACTAACCTTGGTAAATGTTTATTAATCCGTTCCTCTGATTTGTTGGTTTCTTTATTATAACTTTTATGACATCATTTCCTTTTACTGTTGAAGTTATCTATTTTGAAGGGATTTTGAGAGAGAGAGAGAGAGAGAGAGAGAGAAAGAGAGAGAGAGAGAGAGAGAGAGAGAGAGAGAGAGAGAAATCATAAATTCAATACATTTATGGTAGGAGGACATTTGAATATTTACTTTACACGTTTTCTTCCTCTTGCATAGCTTGCTTGCACGTTTACTCGAGCACATAATCTTTTACGATTATGGAATGGGGTTACTACGATTTGTTGTGGTTGTAGTAGTACGTTAAAGCCTTCCGGGATCCAGATCAAGTGGCTGACATAATCAAAATACGATATTTTGAACCCTATAAATTTGCATTTTATCATAAAAAGCGATATGATAAGGTATCTCATCTCAGTGCAATATGATATGCCAGGCTTTTTTTTAATATTCAAGGCTCGGATACTACTGAACTTGTCCCTTTGTCCCACTGCCAAACAAACTATGACTTCACTGCCAACACCCAAAGTACATCGTGTGAATTCGCATTAAACAATTCTGGAAGTTGCCAATACGATTCCATCAAAACTGATTCTCCAAAGCATCCCTGTCAACAGTTGCCGCCCTTCAGTAAATGGGTCAACAAGTATTTAGGTCAGAAATCTGACAGCTACGAGGAAGCTAATCTGAATCAATATCAATCTTCAATTTCATACCAATCATATGTACCCAATCAAACATTTGAATGCCTAACAGACGAAAGTCATGTGATGTGTCGGAAAGGAAAGAGGGGTAATTATGGCGATTTTATCTTAATTACCAATCATTAGCCAATGAGAATTCAAAGATTGTTTTTAAAAGTGTCAAAAAACTCTGTTATCGCTATCTCGTCAATTGTCTCTTAGCATAAATTTGAGAGGAAGCTTTTTATCAATACATATCATGTTTCGAAATCTTGAAATCTCATTTCCAATTGCATTATTACAGGAGCAAAGAATATACTTCTATGGAAATTCATACTCGATCAGCTGAGGATGGAAAACAATGATATCATAAAATGGGTTGACAGATCAAGTGGAACCTTTAGATTTGTAGACACTTTAGAGATTAGTAAAAAATGGGGAGAAAGAAAGAAAAAGACTGATATGAATTTTGAAAAATTGAGTAGGGGAATAAGGTATGATCTTCTAAAGATAACTGTCTTGAATATCTATTTGATAAACATTAAACAAAAGAATAAGATAGGCTTTAAGTTAAAAAAATATTTGGCTACAAAATGTGCACTTTTATTCCCGAAGGCACTACTACAAAAGTGGGTTCATGAGTAGAGAAGATGGCACACGACTTGTCTATAAGTTTCATTGGTCGAAAGTACCACGTGACTGGAGACCACCGGAAGTTCAGAAGCTGTATGATTGGAGGAGGCATTAGAAGTCTCGAGAACGTTTTAAAGATTAGAAAATAAGACTGATTAATAACAAAGACAGTAGAATTGTACAGAAACCTTCAACATTTACAATAGGTTCAAAAAATATATTTTGCATTGAAGACGAAGCAGCAAAAAATATGATTGTTCACTATATTTGAGAAATATTTTTATTGCAGCATTTTACCAAACAATATGCTCAATATGCAATCTGCTCAAACAATACTTCCAATGATTAAAGTCCTTCATTTTATCAAGGTGCTGTAAATGACGTTTGACGGCAAAAACCTACATAACAATATGTACAAGAATAAGTGCAATATGAAATAGTTCTATTTATGACATGCTTGTCATATGTTTTGTAAATTTTGTTTAAATTATTTTGATCATTTTAAATTGTTTTCTTTATATTGCTTATTCCAAGTATATTACTTATGAAATAACTAAGCAAACAAAGTATAAGTAACACAATAAAAAAGGATAAAGACATTGTATGGGTCCGTTTGCGTTTTGTTTGTTTGCTAGTATTGTTGTTATTGTTGTTGTTTGTGCGGTAATTTTCGATAGTGTAATACAATATATATATAAATATATTGTTGTTTGCTCTGAAGTTTTGGGCAATGATTTTGAGGGTAATATGAAAATGATTGATCATATTTTCGATTGAGTGGTTACTTGAAGCATATAATTGGAATGTTAAGAAATGAGTTTGAATCGTGAACTTTGAATTGTACTCTGACACTGGGACGACAGGACTCCATGACAAACGCTTTCTAAACCTCGTTATAGAAGAGAGGGCTCCGACCTCCTGTCCTCTCTGACACTGATGATTGCAAGTATGAGCTCGGTCCAGCCAACAGACTAGGGTTTTTTGTTACTCCCTATATGTCTCTGCTGTGTTCTGTGTGTAATGTGGGTCCCTGATTTTTGGTGTCTGGTTTGTGTCGTCATCTAACAATGAAAAATCTATTATTCACCACAATTGTTCGTTCTTCGAGGCCACTTGGTTACCGGACAAGCACTGATGAGAATTTAATATCCGTATTACGTGTTTGGTGCATGATAAATTGGTCTCATTTTGGAATGTTATTCATTCTGAGGTTCGCAACCGTTCCTATGGAAATTCTAATGATTTTGCCTTGCCTTCTCGACTTTGAGACGGAAAAACTTATAGGTACTTCTTTAATGTTTATTTGAAATTTTCTTCTGGAAGGTATAGAGTTTTTTTTTTTCATTTCATTCTTTATTTCCTCCATTACAGAGATTATGAATTAAATATACAGAAATAATAGAACATGACACATAACATTTGTACAATCAAAAATGGGGAAAAAAAAAGAAAAAAGATAGAATAGTGTATATACAAATCAAAATCAATGTTTAAATCAATGTCAGTCTGCACAATTATATAATGCTGAAAACACATTCTCACCAAAAGTTCAGAAAGACATCCTGACAAATCTGTCAAAGACAAAAAATCATTTCTAGTATGAATAAACCACAAAAAAATTTATCTCATTCTACATATTTCATGTATATATACCATTCGCAAATCGTACAAAAAAAAAAAATAAATAAAAAAAAAAAAAAAAAAAAAAAATTAACAAATTAACAAATTAGCTGACGAACTTTCTTAGGATTTGATTGTAGTGTGCAGCACAATCACGTACCAGACTGTAACATGAAAGCCTGAAGTAACGTACATCATCCGAATCAAGATTGGCAATATTTTGCCCAAGTAATACATGAAAAAGATCAGACTCATCTAAGGCGCACAAATCAGCAATAAGCTGGATATTGAAATGTTCAAACACGTAATCCCACCATTGGTGTCTGAGATTTGTAGTTATAGGACATACACAGGATGCGTCAATGAATACGTCACAAAAAGTTGTTTGACAAATAACACAGATCTGGGTGATCTGACTAGGTGGTTCTGCGCAAATTTTGACTATATATTTACACAAACTTATTTCGTAGCAGTTTGTCGGAAGACTCCATAATCTTACTGCATCATCGGGAAATATAGTACGAAATCTAGAAAAATCGGTGTCATGTGACATGCGGGTAAATCTCGACTGTGTAAATGAGTCATTTACAGCGTTACGGACAATACGTTTCCAAATGAGCTTCGACGGAAAAGATCCATGTATTATCCATTCAATGAAAACTTCAAATAAATCAAATTCTTGTAACAAGCTAAGTATGTCTGGTATAAATCCTATTTGTTTTTCTGACAGATCTTCTAGGTAAGAAAATAAGCGAGTCATGAACACTTGTTTTGGGAGCATCCTGTAATTCAGGCGACACAGTCTCCCAAGGAATAAAAGTTTTCTAATAACTATTTCTGATCGGATGGGGAGTAACCCTAAGAGACTTTCAGCTATATCGGATCTTGAATATCTGGGTAGTCCCATAATATTCATGCAAACGAAATGCTGGAACACATTCAAACGTTGCATGTCAGTATTATTGATGTGTCCCCAAATCTCACAACCGTAAAGGACAGACGGCAGTACAATAGTTCTGTACAAGTGTACCATAGACTTGGGATTTAAATATTCTGACCCAATATCCCTCAGAGCAAAATATGCTTTGCGACCTTTATCGCAAGCGGAGTTAATGAGATTTGTCTTTCGATTTTTGTCATTAATTACATTACACACCCAAATGTGTACACGAGTTTTCGCATTTTATGAGCGAATCTCCTAAATACCAAGCATGGTCATTTTTCACTTTGTTCCCTTGCGCCCGAAATATCAATATGCATGATTTGCTTGTGTTGAACCGGAAACGCCACTTTATAGAGTATTCATACGCTATGCTTAACATGGTTTGAAGACCCTGTGGGGTTACCCCAATAAAAGGTCATCAGCGAGTGTAGGACAATTACTCGTTACATTTAAGATACCTGTATTGATACTTGCTCTTCTAGAGTTATTCTAGAGTTAACTCTAGGTATAGAGTTGAAACACTTCGGTATTATTGTTGTACTTGTCTATTTTATATTTTCCCAAAGGGGTGCTGCAACCGTGTCTTGTTTGAGATCTCCTCCTTTTTTGAGCTCCTGTTGTTTCGAGTTGCCATTGATACCATTATAATAGTTTAATTTAAGGATAAATAACGATTTCAAGTAAATAATCTAAAAAAAATCTTATTTTTTATTTCAACTCTACTGCTCTCGTAAAATGCAGTCACTATTACTCTACAAACAGTAATATACAATAATACATTCGAAAATATCTTTATTTATAATCAAGAAGTATTGTTGGACCGAAATAACATGTGAATCTGTTGAATCTCTGACGAGTGTTTGAGTTTTGTATACACTTTATGTCATTTGAATCAAACTTTGACAGACATCTCATTTCAGCATCCAGTCATCTCTTCCAGCTACAGAAATTAAAAAATATCTCTTTACTGCATAATCTTTGCAATTCATTTAATATGTTTAAGATATTTTCTACATAAATCTAGAACCTAAACATTTATAAAACCCACGAGAACTGCAAAGACTATTGTTGTCTGTATACCACCGCGTGGGATCGAAACGTATGATGTTGTGATTATTTACGGGGATTTTTGATTGAATTTCATCATTTAAGTTATACTGCATAAAACCGATGAGAGGTTGCAGTAGGGCAATGCCTAATAAGTAAGTCCATATTGTTTATATATCTGAAAAGTCTATTATAGTTTTTGCAAACACTTCAAGAGTTCGTCAAGAGGAATAGTTTTCTGTCGTCGACAAACTATTGAAGTGTTTGCAAAAACTATGAACTTTTCATATACCTGGACAATATGGATTGATTTATTAGGCATTGCCCTACTGCAACAGCCCATCGGTTTTGTAAAGTATTGTTTAGAAAATGCAAAAAATACCAAAAAAAAAAAACTATGCAAGGAATCACAACACCATATGTTTCGGACGTCCCATATCATAAAAAAAAGACCCGGAAAATCCATTTATGATAAATATAACGTATGCTGATAGAGATATACATAGGCTTTCTCTAGACGCTCGCATACAGATTTTTCCATGGAGGGGAAACACACAACCAATATACCATTATGAATACTTGCCAACCAAAGACTCCAAATATACGCTGTAAATGCCAATATTTGCATACATGAGTAATGCACAAAAATACTACGTATTCGGGACTACCCCTTTAAATCGGTGATAGTAACAAATTAGGTAAGTCTACGTTCTTATACCCCATAATCAAGGTCACTCCATATTAGGAAATTGGGCTATTTTTATGTGCACCTGTAAACACAACCGAGTTTTAAACTTCCTCTTCCTCTATCCATGCAGAGTGAAGAAGAAATTACGTTTATTTCTGTTTCGAATCCCACATAAGATACAAAAACATTTTTGAAAATGGATCATGTTGATTACGTAATATAATGTGCTGAAAGAATTCCTTTTTTTAAATCTACTTTCATATATCTACCTACAAGATAATAGACAGATAGGTATACATATCTAATTTGAATCTAAATTAAAAAGACCAAAATTAAAATAAAGGAAGTGCATTTAATTTACAGTAGCTGCATGTAATTATCTATACATTAATGCAGTGTCATAACGATATTTTTGTATTGAATGTGAAGAAGTAGGTACTAATGAGATAAAAAGGTAATTCTTTGACAAAAATTGCAATTATCAATTAATTTTTTTTTTTTGGTCGAAGAGATAAAAATAATAAGGAAATGTTCCAACCCCTCACCTTCTTGTAGAAAATTTCAAACCAATTTATTATGCACTAGACACGTGTTTCGGATATTTTAAAATCCCCATTAGTGATGCTTCCAGTCAAAGTACTTTTCATAAGCCACCAAATTCATTTCAGTAGCGCCCTCTGGTTTTTATTTCTAGAATTTAAATTTGTGCATTTACTTTACAGAGAGTGCGCGGCTTCAAATTCCCTATAAGTTCAAAATATCATTGGAGGGATGGTGCTAAGATGTTAATTCCTTTAATTTCGTTGAAATATCTTTGAATGAAATGAAACGTTTCCGAAATAGCCAAATAATATTTATGATGTCAAATTGATAAAGTGCCAAAAACAAAGCTTCTTTCAGTCGCCAGAGCTGGAAAGATATAATTAATACATGTACACTTGAAAAACATCTATGTCACGGGGAACGAGTTTAACTCCTCCACACTGCAACAGGAAATACTTGTAAGTGTTTATATTTAAAATACGGATGGGTTCCAACCCTTTACTTTCTTGAAGAAAATTTCAAACCAATATATTATGCACCAGACACGTGTTTCGGATATTGAATCCTCATCAGTGATGCTTCCAGCCAAAGTGTTTTTCATAAGCCGCCAAAATACATTTCAGTAGCGCCATCTGGTTTAAACTAAACTGGTGCATTTACTTTACAAAGAGTGCGCGGCTTCAAATTTCCTGTAGGGTCAATTCAATAGCATATCCAAATAAAATCTATGTACAAAATAGCATTAGAGGGATAAGATGTTCACCTTCGGTAATATCTTTGAATGAAATGACAAGTTTCCGAAATAACCAAATAATATTTATATTGTCAAATCGATAAAGTGCCAATTTAACACTTGAAAAACATCCATGTCACGGGGAATGAGTTTAACTGCTCCACACTGCAACAGGAAAGAAGTGTTTATACTAATAATACATTGATAATATATATTCATGTATATATATCACAAAACAGAGAAGAAAAGTTTTGCTTGCTAGTAACCTTTGAATCGATTTCAATATTCATTTTACAATGTATTCGATATAAAAACTTTAGAAAGTCTAAATGCCTGCAACAAGACGATGATAATGTAACTTCAGCGGTATCAGACAAAGGACAGGACATACGATAACACATCAACAAACAGACAGAGAATATTTACACCAAATGGCCAACGATTGGGTAATATCAAGATTTATAAACATTTAGCCAACTTGGACTGAGTTGGAAATGACAGGATTGGATTAAAATGTACTTTGATATAATAAGTTCTGTTTTGTTTTATTTTTCAAAAATTCGTAAGCGTTGGAATAAGATTTAGGTGTTTGTGTTCATTCATTCAATGATTGATAAGAGTAAAATTGGAATGAAGTGGACAGGAAAGACTGGACATGATGCGATTCCATTGGATGTTATTGGATAGAATTTGATTGGAAAAGATTATATGAAATATAGCAAATTAGATATTAATGCAATACAGAAAAGAAAATGGGCAAAGCCAATAACTAGAAAACGAGTCACTGGTGTTTTGTGTGTAAGTTGCAGACACACTTTTGCATAGCAAACACACCTCATTCTTAAATTCAATAAGCTCCAAACATTTATAATTCGTCAAACCAGTTTAGACGAAATAAACCGACCTCTGAAATACAAGTTTCCATATTTCGATATTGAGAAATGTGAATGAAGCAGTACAAATGGTCCTCTGATATATCATGTTGCATTATGTGAGAAGAATTAACCTTATAAGACAGATCAAAGTATTCAGGTTCTGGAATCTTATAAAAAGTTATCATGAAATGATAAGGAAATGAATTAGAATGGGCGACTAATACCGATCTTACACATTTGACAAGACACATGTACATCATCAACCTGACTCGTTAGAAATGAGAGTTCAAGATGGTGGTATACGGAAATGTATGTTCCCTATTACTTTTGTTTTGGGAAAAACACGGTCCACACTACTCTTAAAGGATATTTTCAATGGCAGCATCAAAAAGGGTATTCATTATATTATCGAAAAAGAGGAAATCCAATACGTGAATATTTGTACGAACTGCGAACATGACCATAGGGCTAGCTAGAGAGAAAACTTTACAAGTTCGGTGAAAACTGACTTCTTCCGAAGATAACACTCTCCTTAAAGAGACCAAAATGGCATTATTTAAAAGTAGGGTATGAAAATTAAGGCCACGTATGATATAAGATGAAAGATTTATCTTTTCGTTTACGATAAGTTATAAATCTACATGATCTAGGAAAGTCGTTTTCTTGATATGCGTACTTGTAATCGTATAGCATGTCATCAACCTTGTAAATATAGAGTTATTCCTCTTTCGTTTCACCATTTCCGCCATTCAGAATAAAGGTTAAATTTGCTCGGAGAACGCGCATAATACATGCCTTCCTCCTGACATTTATAATATAAGTATCATATATGTATATTTCATGGTACTCGACAATTTGAGGAGGGTCTTGAAGTTAGAGGAGAATTTTAAGATTGACTTGATCTTGTTGTCTGTGAGGTACGGAAGCGTATACGTGCCAAATAATTTTTTTTTATTTTTTGATTTTCCGACTTTTAATCTTGGAATTTCCAACTTTAATCTTGGAATTTCCAACTTTAATCTTGGAATTTCCAACTTTAAAGTCGGAATTTCCAACTTTAATCTTGGAATTTCCAACTTCAATCTTGGAATTTCCAACTTTAATCTTGGAATTTCCAACTTTAATCTTGGAATTCCACTTGATCTGGAATTACCAACTTTAAAGTCGGAATTTCCAACTTTAAAGTCGGAATTTCCAACTTTAATCTTGGAATTTCCAACTTTAATCTTGGAATTTCCAACTTTAATCTTGGAATTTCCAACTTTAATCTTGGAATTTCCTACTTTAATCTTGGAATTTCCAACTTTAAAGTCGGAATTTCCAACTTTAATCTTGGAATTTCCAACTTTAATCTTGGAATTTCCAACTTTAAAGTCGGAATTTCCAACTTTAAAGTCGGAATTTCCAACTGTAATCTTGGAATTTCCAACTTTAATCTTGGAATTTCCAACTGAAATCTTGGAATTTCCAACTTTAAAGTCGGAATTTCCAACTTTAAAGTCGGAATTTCCAACTTTAATCTTGGAATTTCCAACTTTAATCTTGGAATTTCCAACTTTAAAGTCGGAATTTCCAACTTTAATCTTGGAATTTCCAACTTTAAAGTCGGAATTTCCAACTTTAATTTTGGAATTTCCAACTTTAATCTTTGAATTTCCAACTTTAATCTTGGAATTTCCAACTTTAAAGTCGGAATTTCCAACTTTAAAGTCGGAATTTCCAACTTTAATCTTGGTAATTCCGACTTTTTTTCAATACAATTCCCTTCCTTTTTAATAGTTAACTTTATATACTTTTGTTGCACCTGGTCTTTAGACCAAGGGGGCATATTGCGTTGGATTCGTCCTTTTGTCATTCCTTCCGTCCGTCAGTCTTTCTCCCTTTCAATGAAAGGGCATAGAATTTTAAAAAGAGATGATATGGCTTTCATATTTTGCATGTGTAAGCACCTTGAGAGGACCCATCTTTCTGTAGTATTTTTTTTTTTGGAGCTTTTGACCTTGTTCTTGACCTTTGACATACTTTTTCCTATTTTTGTAAAATTATTTAAAAAATCATAAAAAAATTATTTCTCCGTGATTTGCCCTCAAATTTTGTACAGCTCAAGTGATGCATATGTTATGTTGTATATATAACGGGATTTTAGACGTTTTGTCATGCTTTTGAGATATCTCAACGAAAGGAAAAGGGATGCAAACTAATAAGTTTAAAAGTTGGCTAAATCTCTTGTACCATTAGTGGTAGAGCTGACATATTTCACATGTAGATAACTTATGGCAAGATTATTCATCTTAGACCATGACCTTTGACAGTGTGACATTAGACCTTGAAATTTGATCTTCTTTTCTCAAATTTTATACTTGGTATAACATTGGAATAGTAAATGATAGAGCCTTTGTATTTCATATATGCACTCATTTTGGAATACCATTGCCATAAGTATCAAAAGTTTGACCTTGTGACTTATGACTTATGATTTTGACCTTCTGTTTGGATAACAGGTTAAATATACAAATGTATTCTCAAAGCTGCCACCGGGGACATTTATATGTTTCACAATAGTCCATTTTCCAGAAAATATATATGACCGTTTTAAACCTTGATTTTATATGTACAGACACCAGACATTACATCATTTGGCAAAATTTTCAATTGTGACGTCACATCTGATCGCACTGTCTCGAAGCACCTTGATGTGTTGTCATGCTTTCTATTTTGACGTCACAATGAAAATATCGCCAAATTTTGTGATGTCTGGTGTCTGTCCGCCTTATGAATCTATTGGAAAATCAGCTATTAAACAGAGCTTGTATTTGTTAAATTTATAGATCTCAACAGTCTAGACTACGTTGGATTGTCAATGCCAAAAAACTAAATTGGGGGGGGGGGGGGGGGGGGGGGGGGGGGTATTGTATCCTCGGAATGTCGTACTAAACTTGATAAAACTCGTGTAATATGTTAACAATATACTTAATCTAACTAAGGCACGGTCCATTTGATATTCTGGGGGGGGGGGGCTTGGTTTTTTTATCGAAAAAAATTATTTTGCTCTGAATTTTGATGAGATAAATAAATTTGCTTATGGTGTGTCAGAAAAAATAATCTTGCCCTTACAAGTAATCTGAATTTGAAGATTTACCATAAAATTTCGCTTAAAACTACTGAAAATTTTCCGGCTCGCTACGCTCGCCAGCTAGTTTTCAATTTATATAAAAAAAGTTTTCGCTCACCATATGTTTCTATCAAACATAGTTTCTTTAATGGCAAAGTTCCTATTTCAAGAATCAAAAGAAAGCATATTATCAATACATGTATAACATGTTTAATGTATTACTATTGCTTTTTTAATAAACATGATAAATGCATATCACCATAGAGTCTAATTTTATATACAAACTTTGAAGGAGAACTTAAATTTTTCACCATTTTATATACATTGTATACAATAATTCTAAATTTGAACATTTGTCTAGAAGACCCTCCCCTCCGACCCTCTAACTTGTGCCTTAATATATAAATTTTGTTTACGGAGGATTATATTGTCAAAATTTTATATCTCTGTTCCTTAGAAGTGAAGTGAATTTTTGAATATTTAGTAATATTTCATATTTCAGAGTTTTAGTAAAAATAAAGAATTTCTATTGATAAAACACAAGCATTCTTAACATACTGCACATCACTATTGTTTGAAAAAAAATTTCTTGCTCCAACTTTGCGCTAAAAAAATAATTTTGCTCCGGTCCGGGGTGAAAAAAATAATCATGCTCCGACAAAAAACCCAAGCCCCCCCCCCCCCCCAAGCCCCCCCCCCCTGAATATCAAATGGACCGTGCCTAACACATGTATGCATAGAACGATCTCTCTCTCTCTCTTTTAGATGTTAGAGACATATATACTTTTTTGTATCTGGAAAAGAAATAATATTTCAGCAGTACATCTTGCTACGTTAAATATAATACAAGACAACATTTCAAGGGACTTGGTGTTTTTGGAGACTTCAAATTTATATTCAGAAGAGAGGATGATTGCATACAACGCATATGATTTTAGATGTACTTTACTGTTGAAATTTTCATATTTTAGCTTTGAGAGCACTTATGTAACGAGCCGGACAGTTTTACAATGGAAGTTTTATTCTACGACTCGGCGAGCGGAGTGGAGTTACTTTCCTTCTCTCAAGACCCCCCACCCCCCAAAAAAGAAGAAATTAAAATCTATAAAACGATCGATTGATGACACCAAATGGACGGACAGAAGAGGATTTCTTTCTTTCTCGAGATCACATTCTCTTGAAACCTCTTGGGGTTTCGCTGTTCAATTTTTGGTCCTACATAGAAGAGGGGGGATCTCCTATACACCTGATAATATTTGAAATGCATTGATTAGTACTACATGTAATAGGCAATGATGATTATTATATAAGCCCTTGTATTAACATAAGATTTTATTCTTAAATTTTGGAAATGGATCGCCGAGTGCGCCCCTCCCTTTTACAACTGTAAAATTTGTCATAATGTCTCAGAATCCATGATTTCCATTGCATAACATTCATTATTCTGGTCGCATTATGAGAGCATTGGAACACCCGCGACACCCCTCTAGATTCACCAGGGATCAATTCGAATACAATAGCAAAAAAAAAAAAAAGAAGAAAAACCCAAGCAAAAAAAAAAAAAAAAAACCCACACACACAAAATAAAAGGTCAAAACAAAAACACCCCAAAAACAAACGAAAAAAAAAAGAACAATAACAAACAAACAAATACACACACAACACAACAGCACAGAAAGCTGAATGCAAAGGGTACATTTTCATTAGCCCATTCATTAATTGTGTATTAAACACACAATTAATGAACGGACTAATTAATGTACAATTTTTCACTCTTTGGCTGAATGTAAAGTGAGCTATAAAATCAAACATGAAATATTTTCCTCAAAAGTTTAATGCTTAAAAACACACACACACACAAAATAATGTTGAGTCAACTTTGGGTGGAAAGGGGGGCACCCTCCTCTGAATCCCTCACTGATAAATCAGACTCATATTTATTTCAAGGATTAATTATATGAAACATTCACGATCATTTAGTTAACGATTGAAAATGTTTTCTGACAGACTTGAGAATCGGGATCGAACGTTCCTCTGGACATTGGTTACAGAATACAGTTTTTTCATGACGTCCACAGTTGACGCGCACCCTAAACCCAGCGTCATATGATACTTTCATAAAATATATACCTAACAAAGTATATGCATGGTAAAAAGAATTACACTTTACCATGCTTACACAAGATTATACCTATAACTTAGAATAAGATTTAGAAATGTGCTCGACATAGGGGAAAATAGTAGAACTTTGGCAAATTCTATAGCGGAAAGTACATCGTTTCGTAAATGTTTGGAGAGTAAAATTTATATGAAATAAAGAGTTTATCTATATCAACAAATATAAAAGAGAATTAGATGGACTCCCTTATTGAGCGCCAGCTCATTGCCAATGAACACGCGTTTCAAAAAAATGAAAATTTCCCATAATCTTGCAAATTTCTTACAGATTTTTATACCTTGTAATATGCCATGATTTTAGTTTTCATGCATACAGTATGAAGATTAAAGCCCCCTTCACACTTCCAAGGATCGAGCCACGACTCCGCTATGACTCCACAAAAGATATATCCGTGGCGAGTCGGGACGCAAAATGTTCGATGAACCATGGACCCACAACTCCAGTACAGAATGCTACGGGTTGATACATGAACAAATCGAGAGCGGATAGCTACGGTTAGCTAAGGATTGCTATGGATATCGTCCTGACATTGCCACGACATAGGTACGGATAGATACGGATTGCTACGACACGCGTACGGATAGATACGGATAGGTACGGATTGCTACGGATTACCACGACTCGGGTATGGATAGCCACGATTCGCACAAGGCTAGCTACGGTTCAGTACGGATTGGTAGGACATGGGCGGATCCAGGATTTTTTTATCAGGGGGATCCTAAATTCAGAATTTCTTGAACAGCAAAAAAAAAAAAAAAAAAGAAAAATGAATAAATAAAAATGATAAAAGAAAAAAAAAGAGTCCTTGATTAACGTATGTCAGTTCTGTTTCTTATTATGAATAAAACAGATAACTGGCGAACAATAGCGAACATAAAGCTTAAAATCTTGAATTTTCACATTAATGGCGAGCGATAGAGAGCCAGCCATTTTTTTTTTTTCAGAATTGGAATGAAATCCTCTATTCGTGTCTTTTTCAGTTACCCTTGATTATTGACCAAGTAGGTGAATGCTGATTTTACGGTTACAAACTGAGTTTTTCTGGCGTAGCCAGTAAAACGGATGTTGCACCCTAAAAAAGATGTATATTCATACATTTAACTATGCTTCGAAAATTCCAACGGGGGGGGGGGGGGGGGGTCTGGATCGATCCCCAACCCCTCCGGATCCGCGCTTGTAGGAATGGCTTGAATTCCTGTGTACTTAATTTAAACAATAATTATTTACTAAAACACCCAATGTTTTCAAACTGATACAGTGTCAATTGTTTAATAGAAATGTTGAGGTTTTATATCATTACCTGAAATTGAATAGTTGAAGTATTAACTCGTATATTGACCGAAAAACGCATAGAGTACTGATAGATTTGAATTTAATATAAGACACAATCCGTGGCTATCCGTATAGTAATCCGTAGGTCAGTCGTATCAATCCGTAGGGGAGTCGTAGCAATCCGTAGTAGAGTCGTATGGCTATTTCATCACAAAAAATGGTACCGGATTGCTACGGATGCGCTACGGGTTGCTACGACACCACTTTTGGTCGCTAAGACACCCTACGACAAAATTATCCGTAGCAGAGCCACGGAAAATTTGTAACATGTTCAAAACATTCTGTCTCATCCCGGATAGCTACGGATTGCCAAGGATAGCTACGACTTGCCACGACGATCGAGCTACAGATTCCTTTGGATAGATAAGGATGTAAATTTTTTCTCGATCCGTAGCTATCAGTGGACCGATCCGTGAAAGTGTGAAGTGGGCTTAAGGCTCAGGTCTTATCATTTAAGGGATTGTCATACCTTCACTTTTTTGGCCAACGCACGAGTAAACGAATTGACCGGGCTGAATGAGGTTAGAAATTATGCGAAACTGTTTATTGAAACCAGAATTTCGATTCCCTCGAATTAACCCCGATAAACCACGACTAACTCCGACTTCAAATAAGACTTTGCCCAACTTGTCCGGTCAACGCCCACTATCGTTGCCGTGCGTCAGGGCGTGTGTGGGTGTGGATGCGTGTGTCCGAATTTTCTTGTGAACAGCATATAAGACAAAGTAAACATCAGAGAAATATCCAGCCTTTCATAGATGTTTCTAATTGAAAGAGGATAAACCCTGTTGATTTTAAAGGTCAGGGGTCAAACTTCAAGGTCACAGTGGACTTCGCGTGGACAGCATAGACGCCAAAGAAATTATAAAAGAAACATCAAAACATTCGCAAATGTTCGAGTCCATGGGGAGATAAGAAACCTATTTATTTTCAAGATCAAGGGTCAAAGGTCAAAGGCTTAAGCTTAAGATATTTGTGAGCAGAATAGAAGGCATAGCAAATATCAAAAGATCACTGAACCTTTCACAAATGGTCCCTCAGGGATGAACTCTTATAGTTTTTAAGGTCAAGGGTCAAAGGTCAAGGTGACAGTAAACTTTATTTTAGAATCTAGACATACTTTCATTGTGCATAAGAGATGCTCATGGATAGCAGATGATGCTTTTACGAGATATTGAAAAGAAAAAAAATATCAAAAACAAAACTACCGAAGATAATGTTTTTACACATCCGTTCTAATTACTTTTGTGCGTTCATCTCATTTCATGAGTGACTACTCGAAATTAATTTTTTTCAGTTAGCACTGTTTATCAAATAGGTAGAAGATAATGGAATGGGGACTTAATGCTATTTCATGTATTCTATTTCAGGGGTTGTCCCCTTCCTGAAAAAAGTGCTAATTTCTGCACAGCAAATCAAAAAGTCTTTAGTACTATCGTTTGATTACCTACGGTCCCGCATAGAATTAGTAATCACTGTGTCTGTCTGTCCGTCCGTCCGTCCGTCCGTCTGTCTGTCCTTCAAAAATTTAACATTAATCAGCTTAAAGGGCCCCGCCACATGGCAGTTGCCCTAAAGGAATAACCATTTTTGTCTGTCTGTCGGTCGGTCGGTCGGTCGGTCTGGCTGGCTGGCTGACTGGCTGACTGTCTATCCCTGTTTTCCTGTCCGTCAAAAAACTAAAATTGGCAATAACTTTTTCACCATAAGATATGACTCATTTTTGACATGTGTACTGTTCGGGTGGTGTCATTTTTTTTACCATTTGACATTGACCATAACCTTTTGACCTACATATGAGAAACATAACTACTTCACCATAAGAGACAGGGCTCTCATATTTGGTATGGGTGCTCTCTTGGTACTATTTTATTTTTAACTTTCGATCCTGACCACTGACCTACATTAAAAAAAACTTTAGCGAAGACCATTCACAGTTTTTGCAAGTGTATTCCTTGTATAGCCATACTAGTAGTAAAACTTGTTTTACGTCGGGCGGGTACCTTTTGCTCAGACAAAAAAAAAAGAAAAAAAAAAAACCACACACACCCTCACAAACATGCATTTTTTTGGGGTAAAAAAATGTGTAAATGATATTTAATCAATATATGAAATGCCTATTCCATCTTTAATTTTAGGAGATAATAGTGAGTTTTATAAAAAAAATTAAGGGTTACCGTACCTTAATTATAGAAAAGGTTCGGGACTTAAAACAGAATATTAAATTACTATGGCCTAACAAGCTTTTCTGTTCGTACTAATATTTCTTATCGCATGACCTTGACATTGACCTTGGACTATATTAAAAAATTTTAACATTGTTCATTTGTAGTGAACCGTTTGAGGTATGATGATCATTTTCGGCATGTGTTTTACTTGTGACAAGATCTTTCTCGTACATATAGTATCAAAATTTTAATAATGTTGCCTTGACTGTGACCTTCCCGAAATTAGCTGTTGGCCATAACTGCTGTAACATAAGAAACGTGACTCCTACGCGTAACGTAAATGGATCTGTCGGGAGTTTGGCAGTTTACGTTAGATTTGCACTTGTTGATATATTTTTTTTCCAATAGATCCTTTAATATCTATCTTTTATAATTGGATGAATTTAAATGTCACAGCATGCACATTTGCCGATTTGGGCTGGCTATTTTTATATTGTATTCAGATAAAATCTTGAGCGGTCGTTATCTATCTGTAAGATCTGAAGTGTCAATACACAAACACGTTGAATGGTTGTAATGGACAATAAATGCGGACTAGTCATATAATGTATTTCACCGCCAAAATAAACATTTAAGAACGTTCAAATCCTATTCAATTGTACTTCCAATAGAAAACTCTATAATTATTAATCAGTTGTGATAACAAAATGGCATTGTACACTTAATATAAAGGCGTTGACCACATAGTAAAACCTCTGAAAAAAGTTTGAAATTCCGACTTTAAAGTTGGAAATTCCAAGATTAAAGTTGGAAATTCCAAGATTAAAGTTGGAAATTCCAAGATTAAAGTTGGAAATTCCGACTTTAAAGTTGGAAATTCCGACTTTAAAGTTGGAAATTCCAAGATTAAAGTTGGAAATTCCAAGATTAAAGTTGGAAATTCCGACTTTAAAGTTGGAAATTCCGACTTTAAAGTTGGAAATTCCAAGATTAAAGTTGGTAATTCCAAGATTAAAGTTGGAAATTCCAAGATTAAAGTTGGAAATTCCGACTTTAAAGTTGGAAATTCCGACTTTAAAGTTGGAAATTCCAAGATTAAAGTTGGAAATTCCAAGATTAAAGTTGGAAATTCCGACTTTAAAGTTGGAAATTCCAAGATTAAAGTTGGTAATTCCAAGATTAAAGTTGGAAATTCCAAGATTAAAGTTGGAAATTCCGACTTAAAGTTGGAAATTCCGACTTTAAAGTTGGAAATTCCAAGATTAAAGTTGGAAATTCCAAGATTAAAGTTGGAAATTCCGACTTCAAAGTTGGAAATTCCAAGATTAAAGTTGGAAATTCCGACTTTAAAGTTGGAAATTCCAAGATTAAAGTTGGAAATTCCAAGATTAAAGTTGGTAATTAAGTTGGAAATTCCAAGATTAAGTTGGAAATTCCGACTCAAAGTTGGAAATTCCGACTTCAAAGTGGAAATTCCAAGAGTAAAGTTGGAAATTCCGACTTTAAAGTTGGAAATTCCAAGATTAAAGTTGGAAATTCCAAGATTAAAGTTGGAAATTCCGACTTTAAAGTTGGAAATTCCAAGATTAAAGTTGGAAATTCCAAGATTAAAGTTGGAAATTCCAAGATTAAAGTTGGAAATTCCAAGATTAAAGTTGGAAATTCCAAGAATAATGTTGGAAATTCCAAGATTAAAAGTCGGAAAATCAAAAAATAAAGAAAATAAAGTGGCACTTATACGCTTCCGTAGTGAGGTGATAAGGATAAAGATGTAGCCAATTTCGTTATACACCACTGGGGGCTTAAAATACCTCCCACGATCATTTATGCTAGATCAAGAGTTCATTAAGAGGATTTAACGTTCAATCGGATAACCAAACAGCCAACTTCCCAGTTTCCTGTCGTTGGTCCATTTACAGTCCTTTTGTACTAACTTCAAATATACATGTTTTTGCCATGTCCAAAATCTGTTATTTATTTTATATATCCCTCATGGCTGTCTCTCTTCTTACATGTATATGCCTTGATCCCTCGGTTGCTTGATAAACAAAAGGTAGATATGGAACTTAATTGAAAACAATTCGCCTTCTCTACGGAGTACATGTTTCCAAACAATAGAAAAAGGATCCCCAACACAACGATTTTGCAGTGTTCACTCCGAAACATACACGTAAGATGAGCAAAGAGGGGAAACATATAAAACTATCACATCATTAAACAGTCAGATAAAACAAGAAAGGGACCATATTTATTTCTTTAAAACGTCTAGAAAAATACAAGTCGGTATAACGAAACCTCAAGCATAAAAGTTGTTTAAGTCATTTGTTTATTCTTAAACTAAAGTCTATCGTATTTGATAAGTTGAGAAATATAAATTCCATAAGATAGCAGTTAAGGAACAAGGTCGCCAACCAAGGAAGTTTTTATATCACAAGAGCGATGCTCAAGTGAGCTATTGTCATAGCGTGCCGTCCGGCGTCTGTCGTCTGTCGTCCGTCCGTCGTAAACTTTTCGACATTTTCGACTTCTTCTCCAGAACAGCTGAAGGGATTTTTATAGAACTTGGTAGGTATTCAGTACTAATGAACTATTTCTTTAAATAACTCAATAAGTGTATGATTTTAGACACTCATTATCTGCAATTTTGTCATATTTAAGTTACTGAATGCTTTGATATGTATTTTATGCTAAAATTTTATTCTTTTTGATTTTTTAAAATAATTTTTGTCTCATGTGAGAAGGAAGGGGTTGATTTGCATTTTCAGCTTCTTTTCCATATCCGCTTTTCAAAATTTCATAAAACTTAGTATGCATGAAGTACTCATGGTCCCCTATAAGTAATCATGTTTTTCGGCCGGATCCGTCAATAGGTGACGCCATCACAGGCAAAAGAAGTTCACAGGGGATACCCTCCTTCAACAAACTTCTTCAGAACCGAAGCACTTATGGATCAGGATAATCTAGAGAGTTGTATTAAGAAGTGTTGTTATTTTGGGGGCCTCTTTGAAGTAAAGTTGTTTTCCTTTGACAAACTTCTTGTTTGATGTCCTTAGTTAATGTAGTTTTCAGGTGAGTGATCATGACCCTCTTGGCCTCTTCTTTAAGATTAATCCCTGTTGAAAGTACTAACGGCATCCTTCCGATCGTACCATCGTTGACTCAATATCCGATAAAATTCAATAGATAAATAAAATTGTTTCACTTTCAAAAGAGAAGGAGAAAATATATCCTTCCAATGCTAGATTTCTCATCTTCACGGGTCTTGTTATAATGTAAACGATACGTTGCGTATGCCTTACGCTCAAGCTTAAAAATACCAAGGAGACAAAGGTCATACATTGCATGACATATATAATAAGAAAAGAATCACTTTCTCACCTTGACATGTTTGAATAAAAACAAGACAACGCCCTATAGCTATCACATAAAGAATAATGGTTTCTTTAGATTTAATTTCGGTTTTCCACATTTTCATAACTGACAGTGAAAATCAAGAATTTCCAGATTTTTTTTATTACGGATTATCAGTTACTCGACTCACTGATGGGACATTACTTGATGTACGAAAATGATGCACTGAATTGTTACAGTTATTTCTATACTAATGATTTTAACCTTTTTTAATCTATGCTGGTGGACTGTTATGCCTGGGTGATATCATTCGCCTAGTTTCAAAAATGTTTCGGCGCTTGATTTGAAATAGACTTGTAAACGCTCCGTAACTAAATTTGATAAACTATCCTATTCCTAGGGTAACTCACTGAAAGCTGAATAGTTCAGTTTTGATGAGAATTTGATATTCGAAAAACGTGACTGGTGCATAATAAATTGATTTGAAACTTTCTTCAAAAAGGTAAAGAGTTGGAACCCTTCCACATTATCATAAAGTTAGGTCATGTTAAGAATTTCGCCCGACAAAGGACAAGGTACAGTAAGGGCCTTATTTGGCCCCTCATAGAAATGAATGAATTTGATCTAAAACAAAGGAGTATGAAGCCTACTTACCGAAAAACCTATATATCATACCATGCTTTATCGTTTCTATATATTTTAAGGTCAATTTTTAAGGTCAAGGTTATGGCTTAATTAATCAAGGAATAGAACGTAACCATTATAGTATGGGATGTATCACTTGATTGGCTGCAACCCTTCCACCTTCATCCTCCAAAATTGGCCTAACCTTGCAGCATTTTTGTGTTCTTTCAATTGAAAAAAAGTTTCATGGAAATTTTTATTGAAAAAGTGATGTTTTTGGAGGAAAAACATGTATTTTAGTGCAAAATCACTGAAAATCGGAAAATTTTTATGATTTGTAAATGGACGATGATTAAAAAAATAGGAAAACGTAATTATAAAGTATTTTTCGTGTTCTTTCAGATGTAATAAGATTTAAATTTCATTTTTTATTCTTACAATATGTTTTTGGGGTAAAAAATCAATTTTTTGCAAAATTTCAAAGAAATTTGAGGAAATTATAATTTTCTCCTGTTCCTCAGTTCTAGAATATTGCCTATAATTGTTTATTGAAAGGCTAAACTAATACTTTAAAGTGTTGCTCATGAATCATATATTCAAAGTAAACACAGCATATTTCCTACTTCGTTTTGAGGCAAAATTTTATTTTTTTGTTTTAAAATCACAGATTTCTGGTAAAATTTAATGAATTCAAGGTCTTACCTATAATAATAAATTCAAAGCTGTCGTTTACTAAAAAAATGATTTATGTTATCAAATGCAAGTAATATGAAACGTTTTAGATAATTGAAGTCTAAATTTTGGGTAAAATATATACTTTTTGCGCAAAAACCACTTCTTTTGAGAAAATGAGTACAAGTTCTTTTCCCTTGACAAAATGGACAGATTCTAGCTGTGATAGGATCTTGTTTCTGATCATGAATGGAAAAGAATATCATTTGATAAACAAAGTTCAAATTATATCCTATAAATATTCGTACCAGTTACAAATATCTGCGTAAAAATTGACCAAGATATAGGCTACTAAGGCTTATTATTAAACAATACCAAATATACATATGTAGTTCTTTTTCACTTTAGAAAGTGATAGTCATTTAAAAAACACAAATATACGATGACTGATTGATATGTTGTGAGTCTCGGTTTTCTGGAATGCAGAAGGTATTCTGCTGATAGATTATCTCCAAAAAAGGACAAACAATGAATGGTACATACTATGCCTCACTTCTGACACGTTACACTTACTAGCGCCGTGGAAAGCTCACTAGTTCAAGGTGTGTTGTTCCATCAGGACAATGCTCCTGATCACAAGTCTGTCACTGCCATGAATGACTGTGGCTTTAATTTGATTGAGCATCCGCCTTATTCACCTGATCTTGCTCCATCAGACTTTCAACTATTCCCAAAACTGAAAGCAGCTATTTCTGGCTCCAACTTTCAGTCCGATGATGACGTCATACTCAGTCATATGCAGTGAATGGTTTTCTGACCAGCCAAGAAAATGAGTTCTTATTAGGTGATATTGAGGCCCTTAAACACCGCTGGCAAAAGATTCAAATTCTGCCATACGAGGCTCACAACATATCAATCATCCCCTGTACTGGCTAAAATGAGTTTATCATGTGTATTTTTGAGTACCGTACCTTCTGAAAACTGATTCCGTTTACCCTTAAGGAAAACACAGTAAAAAGGAGTACAGAAGAGGGTACAAGGGAGCGCACTTGGCCCCCCTTACCGTCGACTTTTATGTATTCAATGACAAGGGACAAGGTCTGCGATTGTGCGATTGATTCAATGACTCTAAAAACGAATACTATTCTAAGAGCTAAACTGAGATTCAGGAGGTCAGACTCCACCCCCCCCCCCTGGAATTTGCCACAACATGCTGATCCCCCTCCTCTTTCATGGATGAAAAAAGTTTCTAGATCCGCTTATGCATACAATGTCTGAAACAAATGCTTAAAGGTACGGTGTCCCTGAAAATTAATTAATTTTACAAAACTCTATAATGAAAAATCTTTCTTTTGATATGAAAGCTTACATTCTCATTTACATAAATTCAAATTTTCAGGCTAATCTAACGCATACATTCGTAATTGTAGCCGTCATTTTTAATTTGGGGTGCGCAGCTCTAATTCATTCCACTAGCGCCACCTACAATGTATTGCGTTTTTACAACCGAGGTATATGTAGATTTAATTTTACAAATCCGACAATATTATGGTAGCTGTTGCATATTTTCAAATAGCACTTTTTATGGCTCCTTTTTATCTTCAATCTAGACCCATCGGAATAAATTTTGCGTTTTCAGTAAAATTTATTTTCAGGGACTCTGTATCTTTAATGTTTGTTAAAACATCTGTATGCGTCGTATAAATTTACAATCGATATTCTATTGCAATAGACACATTATTGGTTTTTTTTTATGTGGAGATAAGGGGGGGGGGGTTATTGAAGACATGATTTATCGAGAAGGCGAAGAGATGTTTATTGTTAGAATTACAATTCATTTACAAAATTGTGATATTTTTTTTTTTTATTTTATTCCATTTTTGCAATTTTGAAATTTACATCTATGTTAACCGACGGTGCGAGCCAAAAAAAAAAAAAAAAAAAAAAAAAAAAATGAAAGAAATAAAAATATACAATTTGTCAGTGTAAATTCAATCAGATTGATGAGATCTACCAAATTGTCAATTAAACATAAAAATAAAAATAGTTTTGTCCTTTATTCCTTTGATCATGGAAACTTTGGGAATGTATGATTCTGAATCTATTCGGGAAAATTTTGGAATAAATGATGCCAGTTTTATTGGGAATAGCGTTTGTAAAATAACAGTAATTCTTTTTTTAATATATCATACCGGCAAACCATCAGTTTTCACTACCTAGAACAGAAACTTCTTACACAGTTACAGTCTCCGTAAGAACTGATTGACTCTGGCCTATCATACAAAAAAGGGTGGGGGTTACAACCTATATAACCTGACTAGATCTGCTCATTTGTTATATCAGAGAGGTATATTAAAATATACCCCCTGGGTATATGTACTTTGTGGCAAGTAAGTTCCTATACGAAGGTCTCGTAACTTAGTTTTTTATGTTTACGAAAATTGTAAGAGTTGATGCCCTTGTGCTGATTTTATTGTTATTTTCAAGAATTTATGATTAAATTTGTACTTTTGATACTAGATAATTTTATCAGTTTATAAAACATAAAAATATAAAGTTATATTTTTTTTCAAATGAAATAAAATGAACTTTTATAAAACAAAACTTTAAATTTGATATTTATTATATATTCCTATACACATGATCTTTTTTTCTCAATAAGTATATAGTTTGCAAAGCAATCTTGACTAATTTTGCGCGCAAATGTCATTGTAGCAGGTGATACTGACGTAAATTACTCCAAAACGTCAATGTGAAAATCCCGATCCCGCGAAAAAAAAACGTCATAATTGCTAGAGGAAACGTTACGTTTTTCGTTATGACAAGTGAGCACAGCAGGGCCTATCTGAGAAAATTTGCACATCAACTCGTAAATGGATCACAAACACCATATCAAAATATGAATGATAGGCCAGAGTGTGCTCATATCAAAAAAAGAAGATGAGCACATGAAAATGGTGAAAAAAGCAGAATTTTCGAGAAATCAAGCAACTTCATTACTGTATATATAGGCTGTTATGATTTTTCTTGCAAAAATTACTCTAGATATTAAAAATACAAACCTTAATTGATTTAAATTTATTCCTATCAATACTTTTTAGAGAGCTTGAATTTTTATAAAATGAGTGGGCCAAACTATAATGACAAGTGTCCCTTGTCCTTTAAATCTTTCTCTTTTTCGTCATCGAACATCACTGCACTGATGAGACATTATTGGATATACAGTGTTTTTTCACGGAAATACAGAAATATATTGGTTCGATTAAAAACAAAATGCATGGGTCAAGGTAAAGTACAAGTCCAACACAATTTTTCTATAGACTCATTATATATTTCTGTATCCAATCTTCCTGTTAAAGATTGTCTCACGGAGTCATCCCGCCGATGACTTTTGGATTGTTATAAACTCATGATTAAAGCGTCGTAGCAAAAAGATATTATTACATAATATTTCATTCTTTTCATCCACTCAAATTGCAAAGAAAAAAAATTAGCCAGATACTAGGGTTGCACTGATTCTTATTGAAGGAAAAATGAGTAGAAGAGAAAAAGCGACTAATTGGATTTGACCAAAATAGATAACGAAATCGTAGCATTATTTAATCAACAGTTTTATCTTTAATTGTGGAATTCTGTCTGGGGAAAAGAATTTGTTTTACCTAAGGTCACACCAATTTAATCTTTAGTTCTTCGTTACCTACCGCTCCCGATTTTTTTTTCGAATTCAAATTTCAATCCTGCCCCTGAAACGGTAGCGACTGATCCGTGAAAATTCCAGAACGTAAATGTCCGTTTCTGCTTTGTATTTTTAACCGCTGAACTGCTGAAAATGAAAGTACAACGGCGAAATGGCATAGAAGAAATGGTACAATATTATTCCTTAGATGGCGTTTATGCCTTCAACATGATTTTGGGGGGAAAATTCCGTTCAAATAGAGCTTTTAGACGGATGAGTAAGAAGTTTACCTTTGTGAAATAAAAGTGTTACACAAATTTCGACACGATCTTGATCATTGTGACTCGACCCGGTGAGGGTTTTACCTGAGACCAGTTTTTTTTGTAACATTGTAAGGAATTATATCTGTCATAAATTATCAAACATAGAAAACTCATAACAGCATTTTGTGATCTTCAGCATTTTTGTTTTTTTCTAAAAACATGTTTTGCATATTATCTATTAAGATTAGAAATTTACTGCAAAGGAAATAATAAAGAAAGCTAAAACAGAGCATATATCTATGACACTGGAATAAAATAAAGATGATCCGGAAAAACAAACCCCAAAATTTTAAAATTGGGTTACAGAAATCAAAAGAAAGAAGAGAAAAGAGTAGTGTTAAGTAAAGATGACAATATTTGCCACGATGAAGGTGAAATGTCAAATTATATCAATACATTTTTTACTTCGGTAGCTTCAAAGCTTGTTGAGGTCCTTCCTACAGCCAACGTTATATACAATGTTTTAGAAAGAAATGTTCATAGAAATGAACGTGTTTACCAGGAAGTGTCGGAACTTTTTTTATATTTCAAATGTGGCTAAAAGTACAGGTCTTGAAATTTCTGCCATTTTTTTTTAAATTGAGGGCTAATGTCTAAAGTGCCTGTAGCAGCAATTATTAACCAATCTGTAAGGACAGGTATTGTACCAAATAGTATGAACGGCCACTGTTCAAAAAGGGTAGTCCACTTCAGATGAGAAATTACAGACCAGTTCGTATTTTTAAAAGCCTAGTATCAAAGTTCACTTATTAGATCAAATCAGGAATAATAATTCAAAAGGTCTATTTACAGGTATGATTATGCTTGACTTGCAAAAAGCCTTTGATACAGTGGGCCATGATATTTTATGTAATAAGTTCGACATTATGGGGATAGATAGCACTTGGTATAAATCATATTTAAATGGTAGATTTCAAGTAGTGGGTTGAAGGAATGTTCTCAGTTTTAAGGAAATTTCATGTGGGGTGCCCATGGGAGTATTTTAGGCCCTCTTTTATTTTATGCTATGTCAATGACATGCCTACCAGCATAGATGCTGCCTGTTAATCGATACTCTATGCAGATGACAGTGTTATTCTATATACTCATAGAGATCCCAAGGTCATATCATAGAACTTAGTGAGGTCATTGAGAACTGCTCTGATTGGCTGATTGACAATACTCAGATGACAGATGGCCGTCCTAAGTCGGAACCGGTTGCGCATTGGTCTCGTTGGTTTATGTGTAGTTCTTTGTGTTTGATGTTTCTTTGTTGTGCGTTGACGTTCCTTGTCCCTTGTGCGTCTCTTTCTGTGCTTGTCTGCTTTGTGTTTTTGCATTGGGTGTTTTGGGGTATGCTGTTGATGCTGCAGCCTGGTGTTGTTGGAGATCCCCTCCTTTGTTTCATAGAGATCCCAAGGTCATATCATCGAAACTTAGTAAGGTCCTTCAGAACTGCTCTGATTGGCTGATTGACAATGAGCTGCCTTAAATCATGGCAAAACTCAATGTACTTTGTTCGGGCCTGGTCGCAAACTCAAAGCAACTGATCGTGTGAAATATCTGGGAATTACTATTTTAGTACCCGAAACGTGCATGTCTGGTCCATGCTGTAAATATATCAGGTTTAAAACGATGCTATTGAATTTAAAGACGTTTAACAATTGAACTACTTGGTGAGTGTCACTGCTGGTGGACCAAGAGTCCCCGGGGGCACATGTAGCCAAGTTCGATCATCTTCGGTTGATCGTCTGTCTCTTCAACGCATTTGAAATTTTCTGTTACAAAATTTCTTGAAATTTCTAAAACGTGGGTTCTGTAGCATCATATCCCAACCATTCTGACACGTCTTGTTGGAACATTTTTGGACATACTAATTTTCATACTTTTTGGCCATATTACATTGTTTAGACTGAGGATCAGTGACGAGGGTTAAGTACACGAAACGTGCATGTCTGGTCCATGCTGTAAATTTATCAGGTTTAAAATGATGCTATTGAATTCAAAGACGTTTAGCATTTGAACTACTTGGTGAGTGTCACTGCTGGTGGAACAAGTGTCCCCGAGGGCACATGTAGCCAAGTTCGATCAACTTCGGTTGATCGTGTGTCTCTTCAACGCATTTAAAATTTTCTGTTACAAAATTTCTTGAAATTTCTAAAACGTGGGTCCTGTAGCATCATATCCCACTCATTCTTCCACGTCTTGTTGGAACATTTTTGAACATACTAATTTTCATACTTTTTCGCCATATTACATTGTTTAGACTGAGGATCAGTGACGAGGGTTTAGTACACGAAACGTACATGTCTGGTCCATGCTGTAAATTTATCAGGTTTAAAATGATGCTATTGATTTTAAAGACATTTAACATTGATAAATATCTGAGGTGTGATCCCATTGTAAACTAGATCATCAAAAAGGTCAACGCAAGTTTAAAATTCCAATATAGAAATGGATCCTGGTTGAACAATAGGTCAAGGTCAACCATGAGATCTGCTCCTGTACAGTGCTACATGTACTGCAATTATTGTTCATCTTCATAATGTACATGGTATGAAAGTTTGTCAACATATCTGAAAAAAAAGAAGCTTCGGATTCTTAAAAACAAGACAATATAAGATTTGTTCAAGATGTAGGTCCTAGAGATTCTATTGATTACAAGTTCTTTGAAGCAGGGAACACACTTTGTGTAGCTGACAGAGTACGTCAATTGAGAATCAATCATGTTTTTAACATTGTTCATGGGCTAGCACCTGCAAATGTACATGAACATTTTACAAGAAATGATACAACAAAAGGGAACATCTAATCTAAATTTTAATGTTCCAAAGGTGGGTGCATATGATAATGATTCAAACTTTTACTATCATGCTATTTTTTACTGGAACTCTCTTCCTCTTGGAGTAAAGTCTGTTATTAACAAAAGCAGCTTCAATTCATTAGTGAAATCACACTTACTACAAGAAGATAGTAAGCTCGCTCCATGTTTGGTCATTTGGAAATTTAAATATTCAAATTTAAATCATCACTCGCTCGCCCCTAATTTTGTTTAAATTTACGAAGGACTTAAAATTAATTTGGTGTGGCCTAACATTGATCAATGTTATTTAATAGAGATTTGTTGACCGAGGCAGAAAGCCAAGGTCAACAAACACATGACGTAGTCAGTTTTGTCTCGAAAAGACCGTTTTCAATGTTTGATGAATGGAGACAATAATTAGACATCGCTTATTAATCAATACGTCGACACTCCGCCCTTTCAAATGAGATGTGATTCGTTTGTACGAAAATTTCGCCGTGGACCGGCGTCCTGTACAAGTCAACATCATTCATTGTCATGTCGTTCTTATGGCGCCACTACAGTGTTGCTCGCGTTTCTTTTGCACTCAAACGGCGTTCTTCGTATTTCTAGAACTCCAAGGGAAAGCCCTTCTAGTGTTAAGGGGTTTTAGTCATAAAAATTGTATGTACTATCAATACAAACGGAAGGATTTAGTGCATGAAACATACTGTGCCATAGACCTATACACAAATTCAAATACTTACAATTATACATGCATGTATACATCATATTTTTTCTTTAACAATTCTAAAATAACTATTCAAAAGACATTTGAACTCATGATTTGATTTTTATATGAAACGAATTTTGTATCAAGAGGAAGTTATCAGCAAAAAATATACACCGATGATAATGTATTAATCATCGGTCAAGTAAATTGAGTGTAGAATGGATAATGGATTAAAATTCCCCATGTTTTCCCTATATTTTCAGTAATTTATAAAAGTGAATATAAAATACATTCTAAGTCGAAAAGTTGAATAATACATCAGGAGCATGTAGACTTGTGAGCAGATTTTTTTTCGTATACTGCATGACAATGCATTGAACTAGATCTTTAGTGAAACAGTGTCTGAGTGGGGCGTCCCCTTCATAATGGGGAAGTCTGAGAGGCCTTCCCATGATCATTCAAGAAAGAAAATATAAATTGTGCAAATACCATTATTATAGCAAATATCAAGTATTATCTGCTGTTAGTTTTAAAAGCTTATTCGACATTTTGACGATTTAATCCATAAAAGATTCTTAAAGGAGAGGATTTCTAACAATGAGTTAAAGAAGATCCTGACGATAATCTAAACAGCACTCACAATAGAGCACCAAATTGAGCATCGACGGACCCCTAGCAAGCTACAGGTGGGACCAGGTGCCCGGGAGGAGTAAGCATCCCCTGTTGGCTAGCCGCACCCGCCGTCGATGTTCATGCACGAAAATAAAAACATATAAAACATGAACTGCACTGTCTGAGGCCATTTCTATAAGAAAGTGCTATGGCAACCATGTCAGGGAAAATATTAAAAACACTTACTGTCAAAACCCTTGTGGGGAACTTTTTACAAGCTCCACACGGCAAAGGACATAAGTGTGACACAAATGAGTTAAAGAAGATCCTGACGATAATCTCAACAGCACTCACAATAGAACACCAAATTGAGCATCGACGGTTCCAGTACTCACAACAAAACATCGAAACACCCGTATGTGTAAACACAAAGTAGACAAACACAAAAAGACACAGGCAAGGGTCAAGAAACACCAAATACGATATCCAAGCACAAAAGACCACACAAAAACCAACAATTCCAATGGACAATTGGTGCCGACTCAGGACGGCCATCTGCCACGTAAGTTGCAAATGGTGTAGTTATCCAGATTACGAGCGCAGAGCCCTCCCACTTGTCCGGTTACCCAGTGGTCTCTAAGAACAAACAATCGTACAAAATTGTATAAAAATCTCCTCACTGTAAGATGACCATATAAACAAGACAAGCAAAACGCAGGGGCCCAAAACACATCATCGAAACATGACAAATGAATGACAAATCACAAATTCAGGGAAACAAATGTCCACATGGTGCTAATTTTTGACGGCCACCATTGGGAAACGGCGAAGCTATCCCTACGTATAGACGTTTGTTATCGTCTGTATTTTAAACAAAATGCCTTCTGACTATTGTGGCATCAAAACATGACATTAAAACAAAGGGTTTAGGTAACACGATTGCATATGGAAAATATTGCCCTGTTGATTGAAGCATGAATAAAATCTATCACCCTAAAGTGCGACCAATCATTCAATAGGACAAGGTATCCGGCCCAAATCTTTTCTATCGAAATATTAACAGCGTTTTTCATAGAGTCCCGTCGTCACGGTGTATCATTGTGCAATGCTGAAAAAATATGCTATTACAAAATTATAAAGTTCATTACAATGTCTCATTATTGATACTCTTTTAATCGATGATCGAGTCCGAAATCAGATTTATCAGTTAAAATGCAATTTTCGTATTTAAATTTAGGAGAAAGGAGGAGGTCTCCAACAACACACTGTTGCAGCACCCAGTGAGCTACCCACAGCAAAGCTCGAAAAGACCTCATGCTAAAAACACAGAGCGGACAGGCACAGAAAGAGACGCAAAATGTACAAGGAACGGCAAATTCACAAAGATAAACCAACGAGACCAATGGGCAATCGGTGCCGACTTAGGACGCTAGTAGCAGACGGTGTGGTTATCGGGATTACGTGCGCACAACCCTCCCACTTTTCCGATTACCCAGAGGTCTCGAAGAATGTACTATTGTACTGTAAAATAACCTCCTCACTGTAAGGTGACCATGCAAACAGACAGCATAACGCAGGGGTCCAAGAAACACACAAATGAACATGTAAATGGATATAAGAACAGAAGGCGTACAAAATATAGTCCGTGCTCTGCCGGGTGTAGTGAGCTTATGCATATTATTACACGAGGAGTCCGATTGACATTCAGAGAGGACAGGTGGTCGAGGCCATGTCTTCTCTAAAGAGGTTTGGATAGGGCCCGTCATGGAGCCCTGTCGTCACAGTCAGACAGAATGCAATTCTTAAGAATGCGCTGGTATTAGGCTTTAAATTGGTCCAATGCCAATCAAAGCGTGTATGGTCTAAACTAGACTTCCATTTCCGGCTGTTGCTAATTCCTTTCTTCATATGAATAGCGATGACTACTGTTTCATTTCGATAAATGGCAACGATGTTTTCAAAATTCGATTTAGAAGAACCTCTGAACATTTTATCTCACCATGGACAAATCTAAGATTCGCATATATTTGTATCTATTTCAAGTTTATTACTTTCTTCCAACTCTGTCACCTGAAGGAAGCTTTGCTTGGCCCTTAATCAATTTGACATCATATGTCACTCGAAAATCATCGAAGACATCCTAGCACCATCCCTCCAATGCTCTTTTAGTCATACATTTTATTTCAATAAAGAAAATCAACCCTACAGAAAAAAATGGAGCCGCGCACTCTTTACAAAGTATTTACACAAAATACGCGGGCGCTACAAAAGTCGTTTGATTGTCTTATAATCTATTTAAAGTACCACTGATGATGATTTACAATCTAACAAACTTGTATAGTGCATTGAAATTTGGTTTGAAATATTACTCAAAAGGGTAACGAATTGGTACACCTCTTTTTTCTTTGAGTTCATCGTTCCTTTTCAAATTAATAAACTTCCAATTTAAGCCTTTCATATAATCATAGAAATAAATTAAGCAAACGACCAAAAAGATTATAACCTTCCAGTGTTACTGTATCTGTATAAGACCACTTGATTCTAAAGATTTGATCTATTGAGGACTGTTGAAGTTACTCTTGTACTAAATCTTATAGGGAAGCAATGTCAAAAATTCCTTGTATTTTGACTTAAAGGAAATTCATTGACAAGTTAATCGAACGAAACATAGAGCTTTATCGTTGATTTGAACAAATATTGAGAGCATTAAAGTCATTTACAATCTATCAAAAAGGGGAAAATATTTTGGATATGATCACAATGCAATACAAGGACATTTCCTCAATTAGCTCTTCAATCTCACATTTATATCTTTGATTTTTTTTCTCTTTCGATCTCGTAATTTCATCTACAAAGAAGATTCGCTGAAATATTAAAAAGTATCCCAGTATTGTACTAAGACCTTCCTGTGTGATTGTGTACCTGAATAATTGTTTAAATTGTATGCAAACCTCGTTCGAGGAGACATGGTCCTAACCACCTACACCTTGATAATTGGTCGGACCCTTCAGATGATTGCATGCACTACCTCTCTTCAGTCGACAGAGCACGGACCGTTTTTAATACGCCCTCATGCTCATATGCATCCGTTTGTAACTTGGGCCCCTGCGTTTTACTGTCTGTTCATGTCGTCATCTTACAGTAAGATGACAATTTCATACAACAATTTGGTGTTCTTCAAGACCACTGGGTTATCGGGCAAGTGGGAGGCGGATTGGGTGTACGTAATGCGGATAACTACACCATTTGCTACGAATGCAGCGTACGGTCATTCTGTTCATGTTGGCCTTGGTCTAGTTTGTTTCTGAGTAGTATTTTGCGTTATGTATTTGAATGCGTCTTTGACGTTAAGTGTCATATCTTTCTTGTCCTTTTCGTGCCGGTTTAGCTTGTTTCCTCTGGTTTTTTCTACATCGTTTTCGTGTTTTGTTGTTGGTGCTGCAATCGGGATCTGACTCTCACTTCTTTCACATGTCCACTTAGCGCGAGTCTCCTCTTTTTGTTCTCATGCTGCATAATGCCCTTCTTTTGAATATGTGCAATGTCATTAAACAAACAATTTGTAGATCAACCCCTATTTTGGGCACTTAACATATCTATTTATCTTCGTTTGATTTTCACAATAGCTTGATAAGTGCGTCAAATGGTTGCCGTCAAAGGAACTTTTTTCAGAAACCTTCAGATACCTTATTTCCAGATTTGAATCATTTCATTTCAGTGGAGTAATGTGCTATAGCTTCAATTATCATTTGTCTTGTTCTCTCTATTTGTTTATATTTTATAAGGTATTTGTTGCAATTTGTTTGTTTTTGTACCTTTGCATTTCAAATGTCCGTCATATAAAAATTAGTGAAACTGAGGGCTCAGAGACGCATAGAAAACAAAAATGTACAGAACAGAATGCAAATAATGGTATATCGAGCAAAAGTAAAACTCCCAATTAGGAATCGAACGTAGATTCGTAAGCAGTCAACAATCAATCTAAATTTCTTTTATGTTGTTATTAGTAGTGTTCTTTTCCGTTTTTATAGAACCTGGTTTTAATTCGTTACTTACGTTTAGTGTCACATCGGTTGCCAAAGCTTTTACTTACTTTCCAACGCTTGTGTCACAGAGAATTAATCTCTTTTGTATCTTTTAAAAATAGTAAAAACGGTTCTAACTTATTGGAGGTGTACAATCTAGCACCATCCCAATACTGATTCATTTGATTTCTTAATAGATATTACTTAAAATTTGGAACTGCTCACTCTTAGCATTATAATGCTTGAAATTGAGGAAAATAAATTTCTGATCGCCGAGCGATATAATTCCCCTACCGGCATATATATATGTCGTGCAACTCTGCCTAGAACAATTTAATTGATTATGAATGCAACTTAAGCTTGACCTGTGCTTTCACCAAAAGATGAATACCTACATAAAAATCAGTTAAATATATGTATTGGAAAAGGTTGGAAAACTGAAAAATTCATACAAATAGCTAATTCAAAGGGCCATAAATTTTGTAAAAAATACGTCATTGAAAACCCAATTTAAACTTGTACTATATCACGCTATGATATATTCACATAGCAAAATTCAGTTTAATATCTATAACAACAGCTAAGAAAGCTCCAGAAAACTGAACATTTCATGAAATGTGTTATGTCCAAGGGAAATAACTCTTGTAAAACTATGTCAATCAAAGCAAAACTCAAACTTGATCTATTACAGTAGCTCTTTTAAGATGTGTTCACATACCAAAAATCAGTTCATTATCTGCAACAACAGCGAAAAAAGTCCGGAAAACTGAAAATTTCATGAAATTTGCTAGGTCCAAGTGCCATAACTCTCGTAAAAATGAGTCAATCGCAAGCAAACTCAAAGTTGATCTGTATCACACAAAGATGTACTCACATACCAAAAATAAGTTCATTATCTGCAATAACAGCGAAAAAAGTCTGGAAAACTGAAAAAAAAATCATGTAATTTGCTGAGTCCAAGGGCCATGACTCTTGTAAGAATAAATAAATCGCAACCAAACTCGAACTTGATCTGTATCACACTAAGATGTACTCACATACCAAAAATCAGTTCATTATCTACAACAAGTGCGTTAAAAAGTCCGGAAAACTTAGCGTGGCAGACGGACAGACAGACAAATGGGGTGGAAACTATAAGTTCCCTACGGTGAGCCGGTAGGGGACTAATGACGGGAAGGGCGTTTACTTAAATAGTTTTGTATAACTGAGGATTTAATATAACTTCCGTGTCCTGTACATAACATTTGGCATTTCTTATACAGAATGCTCTATGGCGAATGTAACGGAAAATATCAAATGCGCAATGATAAATAAGGTAACACGGAAAACGATGACCCGATCGAAAGACAAACACTGTCACATGACAAAAACGAAAATTCTTTGCACTTGACATTTTGTTGGGATATAACATATCGCTAGAAGTGGTACTTAATTAAGGCAAAGCATAATACCAAAGTCGCGACAGCTATTTAAATCAGTAACTATTTGGAAATTATGTAATATGTTAAAACGATTCAAGTGATAACAAAAGATGAGTTGATAAACCTTAGAAAAGGCATACAAGACAAGAGGCCCATGCACTTTTCTAAAGTACTTTAAGCTATAAGAGATGAAGTTCATAGGAGTAGTTTGCCCTACTTTAAACCTCCGGTAGGAATAAAGCTTAACCATACATGATGACAAAATGATTAGTAGGACAACTTTCAGAAAATTAACTGAGTGGGATGTAACTTATTTGACCTGCATCAGTATATTAAAACCAGAGCAGAAAACTGATGACATATACAGCACTTTCTTGTTGTCACCTTGATGGTATATGGATATTGTATGACTAGTACATCCATGTATATAGATGTGACGATATATTTTGTGGAAACATAAGTACATGTAGATAAGAAAAGTCGGTGAAAATATGAATATATAGTCAAAATACATGTTTATATGTTAACCCCAGACGGGAGATCTGTCAAACATTGTTTCCAAGAATAGATACTTTTCATCACTTGAGTAGAGTTTCTCAATCAACGTAGGAAATTTGCCCTTGTGAACGCAAAAGAGCAATCTAAATCACTTTCATCAATCATAAGCCCATCCTTCGTTCAGACATAAAACATACAAATGTACCTCAAAAGCCTGAAAAGTATTTAGTATAACCTCCTCACTGTAAGGTGACCATACAAACAGACAGCATAACGCAGGGGCCCCCAAGAAACACGCAGATGGAGATGTAAATGGATATAAAAAAGAAGGCGTAAGCAATTTGAAGACGAACTTCAGATATATTTGACAGCCAGCGATTGGCTCAGTTTAAACGTTGACATCTAAGCCAAAATAATCAAACAGTTCATTACTTTTGTTCTGTCTCCATTAAAAAGAATAAAAAAAAATCTGAAATAAAGGGTCACCTCAACTATTCTATGATTTTTTGTGATTCAGCGCTTATATGTTCAACGTCACCGTGAATGTGTTTCAATGATAATTTAGTTTGACACGCCTCAAATACAAATCTGATTCAGAATGTGATGACATATCAACTGTAATTAGACGAAAGGATGGAATCTCCGACAAGATTCGGTTACAGCACCCACAATAAAACACCAAAACACCCCATATGTAAACACTGAATATACATATACAGCAAAACACCCCATACGTAAACACAGAATATACATATACAGCAAAACACCGAAACACCCCATAGGTAAACACTGAATATACATATACAGCAAAACACCCCATACGTAAACACAGAATATACATATACAGCAAAACACCGAAACACCCCAAACGTAAACACAGAATATACATATACAGCAAAACACCAAAACATCCCATACGTAAACACTAAATATACATATACAGCAAAACACCAAAACACCCCAAACGTAAACACAGAATATACATATACAGCAAAACACCGAAACATCCCATACGTAAACACTGAATATACATATACAGCAAAACACCAAAACACCCCAAACGTAAACACAGAATATACATATACAGCAAAACACAAAAACAACCCAAACGTAAACACAGAATATACATATACAACAAAACACCAAAACACCCCATACGTAAACACAGAATACACATATACAACAAAACACCAAAACACCCCAAACGTAAACACAGAATACACATATACAACAAAACACCAAAACACCCCAAACGTAAACACAGAATATACATATACAGCAAAACACAAAAACAACCCAAACGTAAACACAGAATATACATATACAACAAAACACCAAAACACCCCATACGTAAACACAGAATACACATATACAACAAAACACAAAAACAACCCAAACGTAAACACAGAATATACATATACAACAAAACACCAAAACACCCCATACGTAAACACAGAATACACATATACAACAAAACACCAAAACACCCCAAACGTAAACACAGAATACACATATACAACAAAACACCAAAACACCCCAAACGTAAACACAGAATACACATATACAACAAAACACCAAAACACCCCAAACGTAAACACAGAATATACATATACAGCAAAACACCCCATACGTAAACACAGAATATACATATACAACAAAACACCAAAACACCCCAAACGAAAACACAGAATATACATATACAGCAAAACACCCCATACGTAAACACAGAATATACATATACAGCAAAACACCGAAACATCCCATACGTAAACACTGAATATACATATACAGCAAAACACCAAAACACCCCAAACGTAAACACAGAATATACATATACAGCAAAACACAAAAACAACCCAAACGTAAACACAGAATATACATATACAACAAAACACCAAAACACCCCATACGTAAACACAGAATATACATATACAACAAAACACCAAAACACCCCAAACGAAAACACAGAATATACATATACAGCAAAACACCAAAACACCCCATACGTAAACACAGAATATACATATACAGCAAAACACCGAAACATCCCATACGTAAACACTGAATATACATATACAGCAAAACACCAAAACACCCCAAACGTAAACACAGAATATACATATACAGCAAAACACCAAAACATCCCATACGTAAACACTGAATATACATATACAGCAAAACACCCCAAACGTAAACACAGAATATACATATACAGCAAAACACAAAAACACCCCATACGTAAACACAGAATATACATATACACCAAAACACCCCATACTTAAACACTGAATATACATATACAACAAAACACCAAAACACCCCAAACGTAAACACAGAATATACATATACAGCAAAACACCAAAACATCCCATACGTAAACACTGAATATACATATACAGCAAAACACCAAAACACCCCATACGTAAACACAGAATATACATATACAACAAAACACCAAAACACCCCATACGTAAACACAGAATATACATATACAACAAAACACCAAAACACCCCAAACGTAAACACAGAATATACATATACAACAAAACACCAAAACACCCCAAACGAAAACACAGAATATACATACACAACAAAACACCAAAACACCAAAACGTAAACACTGAATATACATATACAACAAAACACCAAAACACCCCATACGTAAACACTGAATATACATATACAGCAAAACACCAAAACACCCCAAACTTAAACACAGAATATACATATACAGCAAAACACCCCAAACGTAAACATAGAATATACATATACAGCAAAACACCAAAACACCCCAAACGTAAACACAAAATATACATATACAGCAAAACAGCAAAACACCCCAAACGTAAACACTGAATATACATATACAACAAAACACCAAAACACCCCAAACGTAAACACTGAATATACATATACAGCAAAACACCAAAACACCCCAAAGGTAAACACTAAATATACATATACAACAAAATACCAAAACACCCCAAACGTAAACACTGAATATACATATACAACAAAACACCAAAACACCCCAAACGTAAACACTGAATATACATATACAGCAACACACCAAAACACCCCAAAGGTAAACACTAAATATACATATACAACAAAACACCAAAACACCCCAAACGTAAACACTGAATATACATATACAACAAAACACCAAAACACCCCATACTTAAACACTGAATATACATATACAACAAAACACCAAAACACCCCAAACGTAAACACTGAATATACATATACAACAAAACACCAAAACACCCCATACTTAAACACTGAATATACATATACAACAAAACACCAAAACAACCCAAACGTAAACACAGAATATACATATACAGCAAAGCACCAAAACACCCCAAACGTAAACACAGAATATACATATACAGCAAAACACCCCAAACGTAAACACAGAATATACATATACAGCAAAGCACCAAAACACCCCAAACGTAAACACAGAGTATACATATACAACAAAACACCAAAACACCCCAAACGTAAACACAGAATATACATATACAGCAAAGCACCAAAACACCCCAAACGTAAACACAGAATATACATATACAACAAAACACCAAAACACCCCATACGTAAACACAGAATATACATATACAGCAAAGCACCAAAACACCCCAAACGTAAACACAGAATATACATATACAGCAAAGCACCAAAACACCCCAAACGTAAACACAGAATATACATATACAGCAAAGCACCAAAACACCCCAAACGTAAACACAGAATATACATATACAACAAAACACCAAAACACCCCAAACGTAAACACAGAATATACATATACAGCAAAACACCAAAACACCCCATACGTAAACACAGAATATACATATACAGCAAAGCACCAAAACACCCCAAACGTAAACACAGAATATACATATACAGCAAAGCACCAAAACACCTCAAACGTAAACACAGAATATACATATACAGCAAAACACCCCAAACGTAAACACAGAATATACATATACAGCAAAGCACCAAAACACCCCAAACGTAAACACAGAATATACATATACAACAAAGCACCAAAACACCCCAAACGTAAACACAGAATATACATATACAGGAAAGCACCAAAACACCCCAAACGTAAACACAGAATATACATATACAGCAAAACACCAAAACACCCCAAACGTAAACACAGAATATACATATACAGCAAAGCACCAAAACACCCCAAACGTAAACACAGAATATACATATACAGCAAGAGTCTCAAATGTGACAAGAAACACCAAATGACTTCCAAACACAAAAGACACACATAAACCAACAAGGCCAATGGGAAATCGGTGCCGTCTTAGGGTGGCAATTTGTCACGTAAGTTGCAAATAAAGTAGTCATTCGGTAGCAAATAAAGTAGTCATTCGGTAGCAAATAAAGTAGTCATTCGGTTGCAAATAAAGTAGTCATTCGGATTACGTGCGCACAACCATTCCACTTTTCCCGGTTACCCAGAGGTCTCAGAAGAGCACACTGTTGTTGTGTATAGTAATCTCCTCACTGTAAAATGACCACAACAGCAAAAGAGATAGGTCTTTTTCGGAAAGTATAGAACAACCCTATGACCTTTCATTTCGTGGTGAAGTACGTTTTACATGCACGTGGTATAATAGGGAAACATTCAGAAATGTAGCAAGTTGACCTAAAATGTCATGTATACATAAAGGATGTAAAAAAAAAACACACCATTAAGATATGCCTCAAGTTTTTGTATTTTAATCTGTTTACAAATATCAATTAGAATTTGATGCATTCATAGAAAGAATGATAAAGCTCTCAATTCAATAAAGATATAATAATCTTTATATGGTTATAGTAAGGATATACTTATACAGGAATGGTACTGGAAAGATTCGATAAAGAGTAACGAACTTTCACGTTACTATAATCTGTATTCATTCATTATAGATTAAGTCATCTTTCCTTCTGAGTCTATTCATTATCATGTTAACCTTGTTCATTCTGAGAGGAACGGGTGTTAATCATCCATCATCAAAATGTTACATCTTTCAAAACATAATAGGAAGCACGTAACATTAGAAATATGCGCCTTCACTTTTGTTCTATGAGGGGCACTGCTTATTATTCTGTTTTGAGGTGTTAAACATTTTAGTCAGTACTTGTTTGACTTGCTGAGCAGAGCTTCTACGCCTTGGTTTATTTTCTATCATTTTCCGTCTTTTCACTTCCCGTGATAGTTCCTGAAATAGTTCGTATATTTCCTCACTTCCGTCGCTGGCGGACGTTTCAAAGAACGCACATGCCATTTCCGTAGCAAGTTTCATGCCCTCCCCAGTACTAACTTGTCTCTCTCGCATCAAATCAACTTTATTACCTACTAAAACACATTGCACATTTGTCTTTTTTATGTCATCAAGGTATTGCTTTAAATGGAATAAGTCTTCGAAACTTTCTTTGTCTGTTATTGAATACACGAGAACAAAACCGTCTGCCCATCTCACTTGACCTTCTCTCTGAATAGTATCTGCCTGGAAAAAAAATTGGGGTTTTCCATGACTGAAACAATAACATAACCTTTTTGTTTGTTTGTCTTTGTTTGTTTTGTTTTACATGTTTCTTTTCCTTGAACAACATAAAGTCTGAACTGAAAATTGAAAACATATAATTAAAATAAACTACGCAATAATTTTGTAATTTAAGATTAACCTGTTGTTTTTATTTATATTTAGCCTATCATATCATTCCAATTTTGTAATATGGTAACCATGGTAACCGATACCTACATCTCCAGCAGTATCCAGAATTTCTAGCGTGGCTTGTTCGTCATCAAGATTCACTGTATGTCGATATGTACATTCTGTTAAAAAATAATTATACACAAAATTAGGTATGAAAATAGAATATTGAAAACAAAAGGGCATGAGAGGATCAAGGTTTTTCAGATTAGAATCGAATCTGTAATTTAGGCAGGGGGCGTTATAATTAGCCAGTCTAAAGATCCCTCACTCTTACGATAATGAATGTATTGCATTATATTGATGAATTAGTGACAACCTAAAAACTGTTTTCATTTTATCTACATACCCAGTGTTGGATCATATTCCCAGATGAATCGCTTGGTGAGGAATCTAACAACCAATGCTGAAAGTAAATCAAAATACGTTTAACAAAATAGAGAGGAGAAAAGAACGGTGAAAGAGGGATAACTCTGATTTATTTTACATAGACACGATGAATGTGTTTTATACGAATCGTAAAAGAATTTATTTCTTTGAAAATTGGTCTTTTAAAAACTATCATTCTTTACTTATGTTTTTTTTCTTTCTTTATTTATTTTGCACTTCATTTCTAAACCGAACCTTCAACATGTTCAGTATTGGATCACTCAGCTTATAATTAATCTTGAATTTTGTGGAGGTTTTTATACTCTTATTTTCCTGGCAGATAAAATTCTCTATTGTTATCTGAGAAACCACCTTTCTACTTCACTTTTCATTTCATTTATCAAAGTCACGTTAACGTTTATCTAGCCAAGGAATCTTTCATCTAATCATTATAACTGATAGCGTACAAAGTGCTTTGAAATGCATTTTGAAATAAGCATTCCCAGTGGCAATTACATTGTCTATAAATGTTCCCCGTTAATGAAAGGTCAACTCCAAAGTCCACAAAAGACGAATTCTTTCTTTTCTAAATTAACATTATTTTTAAGAAATCGGTACACGCAAACCTTTTTAATATCACGATGTCAAATACATATACAAGTTTTATATATAGAAGGCAAATGAAGAAACACCAGTCACCAAACCTTCTATGAATTTAGCATTGCAGGGAGAGGACGAAGCCTAGAGTCTACCGAGTGGTCAAGACCAAGTCTCTGGAACAAGTATGGAAAAGCCAAATGAACGAATCCTGACCAACATCAAATTCACAAACGCCCCCTACAAATGTCAGACACTGTTTAATTAAGAAGAAAGGAGGGTTATATTACCAACTTGAATATCGAAAAGCATTCGGATAATGAGAATGGTTGTAATCATGGTAATAGGACATATACATTTTTATAAATACATTTGTATTGGGGTTGGGGCCGGGAGGGTGGGAGTGTGTGCTCTGCACTGTCCATGTTACATGCGAGCCATTCTATTGGATGAGTTTAATAACTTTTAACAAATTCAACAATGTAATCTTTTTTACAATCCAAATGAAGAATATTTCATTGCTGTCAAGTGGAACCCCTGTTGTTTACATGTAGGCAAGCTTCAAGATCGTAGTGAAATACCCTTGTTTGAAATGTAACATGTGAGGATTTGAGAACTTTCAGTTACCAGACAAAATGTTTAAATGCTTTAAGAATGAGAGTGGAAGTTTGGCAGAGAAAATAGAAGGAGATATATAATGAATCTGACATAGAAACGGTATTTAGTCTAAAAACTTTTTTTTATTATAATTGAAAATAATGTAAAATTTCATTGAATGCGAGAATTCCATTAACAGGATGTAAAAAAGTATACAATACATGTATCGTCCTAGGTACAAGAAACAGACTCAAACAAACGATTTGCGAGCATATGCATTTATTAAATGTCTGGATAATGTGTACATATACATGTACCCTCTGAAAGTTAGATCCGGGATTTAGAATTATCGTCCAAAAGACAGTGGAAGGGGTGATTCGAAACAAACCTTCTCTGTTTGCGCCTACATCTGCTCAATATGACATGAAGGACTTGTAGAAAAGAAAATGCCATTATTTTGTAAGATCACATTAACTTTTGTCTGCACCATCACTGGTAGTTCCTCTTAGAGACCTTGCTTCTTCATGTTCTTGAACTTGTCCTCTTGAACATTCCAAAAGATTTTGGTTGGATAAATTATTCCTCTCAGATCAAATCTCGGAGAAGTGGGTATGCAATCGCATTTTGCATGTACATGCAAACGAAATTAAAAAAGGGATAAAATAAATGTTTATCAATATCAAGCATCCTCTCTCTCTCTCTCTCTCTCTCTCTCTCTTCTTCTTCTTCTTCGTTTTCTTTTGTTTTTGATAAACAACTGAAAAATTCTGTTTCATTACAATTATGATACAGTAAACATCAAAAGTGCATGATAAATTTATCAGAAATTTCCTAAAGACTTTAACAATCATTAATCGGCATCCTGCATTCTGTTGCATGCAGCCAGTTTTGACGAGCAATAAACTTTGTCTTAAATTTACTACAACCTGTCGTACGTTGTTAGGTATCAGAGATAACATGGGGTTTACTGCAACTGAATTCTCATAAAGTTTCCAGGTAACGTTTGACACATGTCGGTTTAAGTATTCAAGATCTTTTGAGAGCGAAGGAGTCTTAGATTGAAACTTTCGAGGTGGTCTTAACATGTTCACATTAATCATATGCGTGCGCATGAATACAAAATCCGTAATTTTGCTCGATAAAGTAGTATATAATATACATGATTATATGATAAGCTGACAAAAGCATCAACAGAGTTAGATGGCCAATTCGTTTAATCTAGTCCATCGAACTGTCCTTGCATCAAGTTGGCCATGCAGGGGCGTAGCCAGGAGTACGTTTGTACGTAAAAACGTCCACATCGTTATCGCTAAAAAAAAAAAAAAAAGAAAATCCCTCGGCAGTGTCAAAAGAAGGGAGCGATAAGACGTGTTTTAACAGCCCCAAGGCATCCCAGAGAGCACCAAGTTGAGTACGTTTTTCTTAAAATATCCTCTTCATTTTTCAAAATTTTCTTGACGAAGGCCCCCCAAATCCCCACCATCGAGAAGGAAACATACCTCAATACTCTCCCCCGGCATTTCGAGTCTCGTATTTATCATCCCCAATAAAAAGTGTCTATCCCCCCTTTTCGGGTGTTGAGGTACTGGGTGCATCCTTTTATAGACGTCCACATCAGCATCATCGGCGCGTGAAACAAGTGATGACATTTTCTCTAAGACAATGTTTTTAATATAGTGAATCATGCTTTTAAATACACACTGTATAGTTACATAAAAATGTTAAGAGGTCCTTTCTTTTCTTTGTTTTGCAAATTTTCCTTTGCTTGGTCTGAATTTTTATGACAATCATATGTTTGTAAAATGCAACAATATGTGAACTTATTTTTTATTTCCTCCACATATTTAATACCAGACTTTTTTTTATTGCTGAACATCTGCACGTTAGTCATCACAGTGTATCTGCACTTACATCGGTCAAACACACCCTAACCATATCATATACATGACATTCAGTATACCATTTATCTTTCACGCATGCTTGCAATTTGCCCAAAAATCTGACATCCATAGATTTTCAAATAGGAAAATTTCTGTCAGATTTTATGATAAATCGTGTAAAATACATAATTTATATTTCTGAATTATCTACTCAGAAAAGCATGGAAATATCAAGACTACCGCAGATATTAATACATGATATATGTAACCCCCCCCCCTCTCTCTGAGATTTATTTATACATCAATATACTCATATTTATCTGACTATTTCTAAAATTGATTTATTATAATAGTTTATTTGTCGGTATATCTGTCATCAAATTGAATGAACATTGAAGTCTTATTCGTTACTTTTAACACATTTTTATCGTATAAAAAATCTTTAAAATTACAAAACTGTACTGTTTAATGCTTTCATAATTAATAAAAAAAAAATGCTATCATAATTATACTTATTTTAGTGAGTACAGGTACATGTGCGCTCCTTAGAATGAATGATTAGTGTATATTTCATTGGTAATCAGGCCTGCACTTAACTTTTATCAGCGTTACTAAGGTTCACTGGGACCAGCCTGATTTTGATGTTTGCTATAATATAAATCAGCAACATTCCAATACTAATTGTACGTACCGTATCGATGATTTGTCGAGAGGGAGTAGTGATCCAATTTGTTATTCAAAGAAAAACGTTTATATACAATGTATACATGTAAGAAATAGAAATAAAGTCAGTACCTAATTTTGTAAAACAGTGGTGTTATGTGCAATCATGATATATACTCTGAATTCCATATTGCCCCGTTTTATTCTCTGTACCTATTTTTGCTTTACCCAGTATGGGTCTTCACTAAAATATCAAACATGATGCCCATACTGGGTAAAGCCAAACTATTAATAATGATACTTACACTGTATCAGGCAATTTCAGGATATTCCTTCCACACAATTTTTAATTTTGCGTATGATTTCTAGCTTTCAATCGTTTGAAATGCCCCCCCCCCCCCCCCCGTCCTCTGTGTTGTATTGTACAGTTTGTCATAATTAGTCAGTTACATTCTTGTTTTCTGAAATCGCGTAAAAGGGTGACGTTAAAATTTAGGTCACCAGCGGGTTCATGTAGTTTGCAGATTAGAACAGCAGTCACTGTATGTTTCTGTAGAGTTAATGCATTGTGACGTCACGAGCGTTTATATGCAGAGATGCAACAGGTTCCTTTCAATAATTTCATCTCAGGGAATTACATTGGTTGTGCATTTATACATGTATGTTAATTGATAATTCAGATTGAAACATTCATCCGCTTTACATTTCTGAAAATTCTGAAATGTTAAATATTGACCGATTTGGAGTAAAACATGTCACAATTAAGAATATTCAGTGATTCTGCATATTTAATTAAATGACGAAGAAATTATTTTACCTTTCAAATTAAAAGTGGGGAAAGGGAAGCTCTGTATATATAAAGCGATCCTTGAGTTAAAATTATATAAATGATATCTTCGTGTCTATAGTTTTACTTTGATTTGCAATTTATATATACATGTAAAATGTTTTAAGCAGGTAGAGAATGGGAAATGCTTAAAATAATCTATTCCATTACTCATACATCAGCTCTTATCTTCCTTGTACACTTTCCTTTGAAATTGAGTTTTTTTATATTGAATTATCAATGAACATATGCCTTTCTTTATACATTCCTCTTTGTTATAGACGAATCAAACCCTCTTACCCAGGCCCCTATGTGACGCCCAATTACTTCCAAAAGAATAAGATGTATTTTCTCCCTTTATCTGTGAAAGTTTTTAGATCTTTGAAAGAGCGTATAAAATTTGTTTCTGATCGTAAGAAAAGCGGAAAATTACGTTCGCAGATTCCCTTTGTAAAAAGAGATCTATATGCATGTACATGTTTCCATCTAAATCTTGTATATATAGACAGTTAGAACAATTAGCTGGAGCCTCTTTCATATCAGGCGCACGATTTCCCCCCCAATTTTTATTTTTTTTTAATTGGGGGAGGAACAGGCGGATCTAGGGCCCAGACAGTCGGGGTAGAAGGGAGGAGGTGTTCATGTAAATGGTTTTGAAAAAAAATACACGTTAAAACGGGAGCAATTGGGAAAATTCCAAAGTGGGTGGGTGGGGGGTTCCAGACTCCCCTGACCCCTTTGTGTGCCTTATAATCCGAATACACTGTGTATAGCCGTACACCGGATATTGGTACTATTTGTCGGCGTATTGGTACTACCGAGGCGGTAAACAAGTATGGCATAGGTATTACCTTAAGCATTTGACAATTATTTGTGAAGAAAATATGATCTTATATGGAGTGTACTTCAAGCAAACAATTCTGTGATGGTAAACTCAACATCGAAATCCTCAAAACAAAGGATTTGATCCGACGATAATAGTAAAATAACACAAAATGGGGTACCTAGTACACATAAAATTGCACATGTATGAAGTTTATATTCTTTTTAACGGAAGAAAGTACTATTGCAGATCATGATTCTGTGCACAGTCTATGTAGAAGTTCATAACTATTAAATATTAATCAAGGGTAATGTAGAAATTGCATCTATATTTAAAATACGAGCTAAACAAAGAAATTGTTTGTGTACGGCATGTTATTAGCTAACTGTACGGAGTGTTGAAAAACAGGTACTAGGATTCTTGCAGATAAAATCCTCAAGCTAAAGACTCTTGCAGATAAACTTATAGTTTTAAATTTCTTTCGTTCTTTAAAGATGTTTATACATATGCGTATGAATGCTATATACAAAGCCCCAAAACCACGTGAGTATCGAGTACTCGTAAGATACATGTATTACGTACACTTAACTCGAGAAATTGCCATCTGAATAATTTGCATCATGGTCATCTTCATGTTGACCCAATATTTTGTCGGAAGATATTTCATCGACCAATTTTTTATTGGGAGGGGGGGGGGGGGGGAATCGAACATAGTTTCGGCTTTTGTGTTTGTCAAATTGACTTTCATTTCCTGATTCGAAGCAGACTCGACAAGTTTCAACAAAAAGCCATCATTGCCTATATTTCGCGTCGACGAGGTGATTTATCGACGAAGCGCGATGCTTTGTTAGTTTTGAACTTGACTTTCATTTACTGATTCGAAGCAGACTCGACAAGTTTCAACAAAAAGCCATCATTTGATATAAACAATGACCCCCCCCCCCGGAAGAAAAACTGGAAAAAAAATGCATTGAAACATTTAATTTGTATAAGTACCCCAAATTTTTTCGACATCCTCTACTGGGCAGATGGACAAGTTACATTATACTTAAAATTGACAAAAGGAAAAAAAGTATCCTCCTCCGGGATTCGAACCCAATCGGAAAGGTGTAAAATAAAATGCAGATGCAAATGTGATAACCACTACACTACGAAGCCCTGGTGGGGGACCATGGGCGAAGCCCCCTGAAGCTCATGGATTTCCACATTTTAATCGCATGTAAACAATGCGAACTGAATACCTAAAACTGAATATGCAAGCTTATGGAAAGTATGGTAATTAACACAACTGATAAAAGTAATTTTAATATCAATTAAATTTAAGTATGTCTTAGTTGATGTATCCTTTCATACAAGAGTTTTATGTATTTGGCGAGCGAAAGCGAGCCGGAAAAATCCATATGAAACAATTTAATCTTATGTCGTATTTGGACAACCCCCCCCCCCCCCAGATCTGTCAGAGGTGGGGACCATGGTCCGTGGACCCCACCTCTGGCAAACCTCCGGTCCCCCTTCTGGATCCGCGCATGGTAGAAACAATAAAATTAGCATATTTGGGTTCTTGTCCTGCTGTGAGTACCAATGTTTTATGAATACATTCACACCCTTGAACCCTTTCGTAACAAAAATGTGTACAGACCGATGATGGTTCAAGTGACGGATAGGTACACATAGTAGGTGCATTGTCATCTTCGTTCCATAAGCCCCGAAATTGCTTTGAAACTCCGACCCCAATAGCAAGTCGCCGTACACTACCTATTTCAACATGCCGTACAGTAAATTCTTTTTCGTCCAGCAAAATGCCGTACACCTAGCGTGTAGCTTTTTGGGAAAAATACACGTTGTTCTTAGTAAGATCTTTACAAATCCATGAAATCATGATACAGTGATCAAATCGTAAAACATAGATATATTGCAAGTCTAGAAAAAAGTGCAATATGCGAATTCATATCCAAATAAAGTTCTCAGTATGGAAAATTTTACGGTACTAGGTTATGCATTTTGCTTTTAAAAGTTAAAAAGTCTTCTACTTAGACATATATTACTCATATAACTTCAAGGATGACTTTCTGTATAGGAGCTGCCAGATTCAAATAAAAAACCATGCTAGAAAGGGACACTCACACCTCATTTGTTAAAATCTCTCGCCTCAGTAGTACCAATACGCCGACAAATAGTACCAATATCCGGTGTCTGCTATACACAGTGGAATATGTCTTTAGTGGTCGTCCATACCTTCGGGGTCAGCATGTAGCCAAGTTCGATCATCTTCGGTTGATCCTCTGTCTCTTCAACGCATTTGAAATTTTCTGTTACAAAATTTCTTGAAATTTCTAAAACGTGGGTCCTGTAGCATAATATCCCATCCATTCTTCTACGTCTTTCGGTCTAGTTTTGGACTTAATAATTTTCACACTTTTTGGCCATATTACATTGTTTAGATTGAGGATCACTGATGAGGGTTAAGTACCCGAAACGTGCATGTCTGGTCCATGCTGCAAATTCATCTGGTTTTAAATGATGCTATCGAATTTGAAGACGTTTAACATTTGAACTACTTGGTGAGTGCCACTGCTGGTGGACCAGGAGTCCCCGAGGGCACATGTACCCAAGTTCGATCAACTTCGGTCGATCGTCTGTCTCTTCAACACATTTGAAATTTTCTGTTACATAATTTCTTTAAATTTCTTAACAGTGGGTCCTGTAGCATCATATCCCACCCATTCTGCTACGTCTTTCGGTACATTTTTGGACTTAATAATTTTCACACTTTTTGGTCATATTACATTGTTTAGACTGAGGATCACTGACGAGGGTTAAGTATCTGAAACTTGCATGTCTGGTCCATGCTGCAAATTCATCTGGTTTTAAATGATGCTATCGAATTTGAAGACGTTTAACATTTGAACTACTTGGTGAGTGCCACTGCTGGTGGACCAGGAGTCCCCGAGGGCACATGTACCCAAGTTCGATCAACATCGGTTGATCGTCTGTCTCTTCAACGCATTTGAACTTTTCTGTTACATCATTTCTTTAAATTTCTTAAACGTGGGTCCTGTAGCATCATATCCCACCCATTCTGCTACGTCTTTCGGTACATTTTTGGACTTCATAATTTTCACACTTTTTGGCCATATTACATTGTTTAGACTGAGGATCACTGACGAGGGTTAAGTACATGTACCTGAAACGTGCATGTCTGGTACATGCTGCAAATTCATCTGGTTTTAAATGATGCTATCGAATTTGAAGACGTTTAACATAGAGTGGCTGGTTTGGTATTGCACGAGATCGTCTAAGGATCAAAGTTGGCGACGTTGTTTCAAAGTTTCACGGATAAAACGCACTTATAATGTAACAGTGCATGGTGATGTTCACGACTGTGGCTCTATTATGACAGTCGTCAGTGGACAAACGCAAGAAGGTGAAGAAACTCAAGTCGTAAAGCCTAACGATTTACAGACTTTGCCACAGTAAAAACAATGATAAGGTACATGATTAGCAATCAGCATTAAAATTGAGAATGTTGCAAGCGTTCAAATAGCAGCCCCCGTATGAAACATACCAAAAGCTAAATGTAAATGACTGTGGTCGGCATTTTCATACATTAAGGCATCTTCTCACTTACCATGGATTGAGATCAAACATGTTTGATCACAACCCATTGCCGATGTGAAGATGATATTAAAGAGATTCCCATAGAAAGTTAATTTTTGATTGACCATCCGCGAGTTTATAAATAAGTCGATCTTGCATCGATTTCACATTTTCAACTTACTCACCTTCACTGTCACATATCGTATTAACCCCCTATCTCGACCTAAAACAACTTGGTTAAAACTAACTGTTTTGTATGTCGTTATCATTTTGATTTACCTGATTTTCCGACTCCGGTATGTCCGAGTACCGCAAGCCTACAATCCACTGTTGGTTTATTTTTCCCATTGGATGTCATTATAAGGCTTTCTCTGGATTCACCGATCTGTCCTACTCCAGCAACTTTAGACCATCTCACACTATATCACCATTCACTTTCACTAAAGTTGGTTGTATTCAATTCACAATTGTAAATTTCAGACTACATACAGACAAGTTTAGATTTAAAACATCGATCCATAAGAAAATGTCAAATACTTCTTTGGGATATATATAACGTGTGATAAATTACGTAATATTTGTATGATCCAAATAAATAGGCACGGATATTATAAAACGTCTCATGACCTTCTCCAATCTACATTGTAGTCTATAATCCAATCTTGAGATCAGAACTAAGATTTTCCTTTTTAAAAATTGAACAGGAAAGTGAAAAAATCACCTGAAGCGTTAAAATAATTGGTAAAATCACTGATAGTATTATCCTTTTTAAGAGGATGAAAATTTTTATTCGTAATTTATTCCGTTTTCGCAGCAAACTTTATAAATCCTCTGTTTAATTTTCCCCACATAAAAGGATTTCGCACTCCAAAGTCTGACCGATTGTTATTATGGATCGTTTGGCGTTGTTTTGAAATAAATAATCCTTAAAACATAATGTAAATAAATTTGTTTATGATACACTCCTCCAAACTAGAACTCCAGCACTATTTAATGATAATACAACAGAATTCTTTCTGCTCTTTTGATGTCACGTGATTTCTTAGGTGTATATTGCTCTTTAAATATCTTTATCAACTGTAAAGGTTAACATTTGAAAGCAGTATAATCCGTGCCTCAGAATAAATCTATGTGAATTCCTCAGAACCTTTCATTTTTCAGTCTACTTGTACATTATTTAGTGTAAGACCTTAATTTAAGGAATTCTAATCATTTCCCAAATTTAAGTGCATCGATGCACGCTATGTTGATACCGCCCAGGTGCTGTTCCATCTCCAATTTTAAGACACTATTTCATATACGTATTTCCATAGATTACCTGTGTAACAAAGTGCTTCCCCCTAAACTGAGGTTAAATTTGTTAGCACCTTGCTGAAAACTGATACTGTGTGCATATATATTACACGTCAATAGCACTTTATAAATCTTTCAATTTTTTGAATAATTAATTACATGTAGATCTTCGTTAGATACGTATACATATAAATAGGAAGCATCCAATTTCAGGCTATTAGGTTCTGAAAACAGTTAAACATTACAGCAAAAGAAATTTTGTAGTATCTCCTTGCAATTTTCATGCTTTTATGATGCCTGAACTAGCATTGCTACATACAGCTGAATTAAAAATAATAAAATTCAGCTTTACAACTTGTATATTCATTGTTGAATGCACTTGTAAATTCATTTCGATCTCTGTTATTAAGATTACAACCTAAAGTTACGAACACAAAATCTGAACTCACTCAACACCCATTTTCTTAATGTATTTGTACTCAGGTCTCTTTTTTTTGTACTCAGCATTCTTGTATATGGATTTGAGCACTTTACACGTACGCTAACGTGCACTCCAGCTATGCAGTATTCACGACTATCGTCGAATGCCGTGCAATAAGTAGGCCCTAAATTCGGAATAAATATTATGCATTTCTATTCTTTTACATTGATAAGAAGATAATACTATATGGATGGAAAACAATGACGAAAAAAAAAAACCAATCTAGTGCACAAGACATGTACTAGCTTCAATATTTCGCCCGTCTCAAACGTTCTTTCTATTCGGTTATTTTTGTGAGTGAGAACAGGAAAAAAGTATACATAAAAACAGGGGAAAAGTATACCTAAAACTGACGAAAAAGTATACCTAAAACTGACGAAAAATATACCTAAAACATGATAAAAAGTATACCTAAAATAGGAGAAAAGTATACATAAAAAGAGGAGAAAAAGTATAACTAAAACAGGAGAAAAGAATACATAAAAACAGGAGAAAAAGTATAACTAAAAAGAGGAGAAAAATATTCCCCAAAACAGGAGAAAAAGTAATATACCTAAAACAGGAGAAAAAGTATACATAAAAACAGGAGAAAAGTATACATAAAAACAGGAGAAAAAGTATAGAAAAATCACTAAAAACTGGAGAAAAAGTATACCTTATAAAGGAGAAAAAGTATACCTAAAACTAGAGAAAAAGTATACCTAAAACAGGAGAAAAATCAGCATTTTTGCGAATTTCAGGAGGAGGGGGTAGGGTGCCAGGACCCCTCCCCCTTCTAGATCCGTGCCTGATTCTCTTAGTACAACTTTACACATTTATTTCTTTGTTATTATTTCTCAAGCCAATATACTTTGGAAAAAATTTGAATTTAAATTGATTTTTTATGTCACTAATATGATATTTTATTGTGAAGTTTGAAGTTCATGATGAGCTGATAATAATCTTTAATAAACATGATAGCTGTCTGTTCTTATCTCATAGACTTAAATGTAAGATGATGAATACAGGTAACCGATATTAAACTAGTTGACATACGTTTTTATGTGTTATATCGGAACATCATCTTTAAAGTTGCATAAAATTTCCTTCGTTTATGAGTTTATCAGCAAATCGCGACTCCTACTTTAACAAAATGTTGTCTTGCTATCGCATAATCATTTCTTTTGGCGTGGGACCTCAAGAAATCCAGATACATATGAGATCATCTATATTTCGTTATGAGTGTTTTTGATATTTATGTAAAGTATAAATTCGTTTGTCCATTTGTAACTTACAGACGTAAAAAGTAACTATTTTAAGAGGTTAATTTTTGTGTCGCCTTCTAAAGAGCAATTTTGGGAGTCTTGACTGATCCCAATTCATTTTAACTCATTAGAACCATTCGGTGACATGTTTTAAAAAATACATCATTGCTTAAAATACGTAATTCAATATAGTACAAAAATTTGTCTTGTTTCTCATCCTATGTTGACATCAGAAAAACGTACGAAGAACAGGCATATAGAAGCACCGCCTAAAATTGAAGACAAATTGTTCCTTAGAGTTCCAATATTGCTTTACTATTTGAAACTTCATTACTTTAATTGGACATGAATCCTGTTCATGCCTGGAAAGTCATTGTACTTACAACTGACTTCAAGGTCAGTGATCCAGAGATAGAGGCTTTGCTATATTGTACAAGATACATCTGTCTGTTAGATGGGAAAATCTAAGGACTGCTGTTTCTCATATTTGAGGTCATACTTAGTCGTCAAATCATATGACTGTGAGCTCAAACTAGATTTATTTATGTATAAAACTTCCTTTTCAGTTGAAATTGTAATAATTAAATCTAAAATCGCCAGGTAACTCTGCTGTATTAGCAAGTTCCTTTGAAAACTCTCTTCAGTTTTTGATATAAAACATATTCAAAAGCGAGATCATAACAAAAAGGTAAACCTTGGCATACAAATTCACACCTTTCATATTCATTATGCCAGAATTTTACTTCATTAAATCAGATTAGCCCGGCCATGACCCCTGGCGAATTCGATAGGCGTGTTATTCGCTCTCGACGGGGGAGACCTACCATCATTTCTATTTTTTCTAATATCAGATATGACAGGTGAACCTTGGCTTCTTGTATAACATGAAATGGCTGCAATAGATGTGAAAGGACTAAAATCAATATTTGCTGAAGTTTCAAACTGACTTTTGAAGCATACTTGTAAATCAGAAAAAAAAAAACTTTTTACACACCATGCACATCGTATTATGAGGTATCCTATAAACATTATAAACGCGGTTAAATGTGCTTTTAAATAGAAATGTAAGAAACTACGAATTCATTTCTTTTCTGAATTTAATGAGATAAAACACGCGATACCCGTACAAATGAGATACGAATTTAACACAATGTTGATCGCGCATTTTACATATGTAACAGGGTGGGAATCCGTGTCCTGAAGTATTAACATATTGCAATTTTTGAAAAGACAGATGACATATACAGAAACGTCTTTCTTGACATGAAAGAATGCAATGTTATTCGCAATTTCAAAGACTAGGTTTTTTCATTACCGTAGATATTGTATGTACAATTGACCCTAAATGTTCACTGAAACTGTTCTTTAACCCTCTTATTTGACAACAATACAATAGCTAAGACCTCCCAGGAACTAGTATATCACCACCTTAAAGTACATCAAACATCATACTGTGCTGTTGGGCAAAGAAAACCATCTTCTTTTCATTGTTTAATGAAGAAGCGTCCGAGAGTTCGTTAATATCATTTTTCAAAGGTCTTGATCACTGTCTCACTTACGATATGACTATCTAGACACGAATGGTATATATGGATTCAGTTCCATGGTGATTGCTGTAGTCAAGTTCACTTGGTGAGTATCACTGCTGGTTGACCAGGAGTCCCCGAGGGCACATGTAGCCAAGTCTGATTAACTTCGGTTGATCGTTTCTTCAAACGCATTCCAAAATTTCTGTTCACGAAATTTCTTAAAATGGGGTCCTGTAGCATCATATCCCACCAATCCTGCTACCGATTTCGGTATGTTTTGGACATAATTTTCAGTCATAGTCATGTTTCATTGTTTTGATTGAAGAACACTGACGAGGGTTAAGTACCCGAAACGTGCATGCCTGGTCCATGCTGCAAATTTATCTGTTCTTAATAATACGGAAGTGTTCCAACTCTATACCTTCTTGAAGAATTTTTCTGCACCAGACATGTGTTTCGAATATTAAATTATCATCAGTGCTGCTTCTAGCGGAACCGCCATAATTTATTTTAGTAGCACCCTCTTCTTTTGTTTCATTGTTTTATTTAAATTTGTACATTTGCTTTACAGAGATTGTGCGGCTCCGAATTTCCTGTAGGGTCGATTCAGTAGCATATCCTAATAAAATCTATGTTCAAAATAGCATTGGAGGGATGGTGCTAAGATGTTAACCTCCTTTAATTTCGATGATAGTTATAAATAGAATGATCTGTTTCCGAAATAGCCAAATAATATATATGATGTCAAATCGATAAAGGGCCAAAACGAAGCTTCTTTCGGGCGACATAGCTGAAAAGAAGTAATTAATACACTTAAATGATGCTATTGAATTTGAAGACGTGTTATATAAGCATGAGATACTTCACCGTTGCAGCAGCGGCCAAAAAGCTGAAGACATAAAAGTAGATATTCACAGCGGCCAAAAAGCTGAAGACCTAAAAGTAAACATTCACAGCGGCCAAAAAGCTGAAGACATAAAAGTGGACATTAACAGCGGCCAAAAAGCTGAAGACCTAAAAGTAATCATTCACAGCGGCCAAACAGCTGAAGACCTAAACGTAGACATTCACAGCGACCAAAAAGCTGAAGACCTTAAAGTAGACATTCACAGCGACCAAAAAGCTGAAGACCTAAAAGTAGACATTCACAGCGACCAAAAAGCTGAAGACCTGAAAGTAGACATTCACAGCGGCCAAAAAGCTGAAGACCTAAAAGTAAACATTCACAGCGGCCAAACAGCTGAAGACCTAGAAGTAGACATTCACAGCGGCCAAACAGCTGAAGACCTAGAAGTAGACATTCACAGCGGCCAAAAAGCTGAAGACCTAAAAGTAAACATTCACAGCGGCCAAACAGCTGAAGATCTAGAAGTAGACATTCACAGCGGCCAAACAGCCGAAGACCTAAAGTAGACATGAAAGCTGCAGGACTACAAGTAGATATTCACAGCGGCCAAAAAGCTGAAGACATAAAAGTAGACATTCACAGCGGCCAAAAAGCTGAAGACACAAAAGTAGATATTCACAGCGGCCAAAAAGCTGAAGACATAAAAGTAGACATTCACAGCGACCAAAATACTCCTTATGATCCCTCGGTCCGAGGTGTTATATTTCGAAACACCATCTCGAAAGAAAGCAATTGTTAGAAAAAAAAAACAGTTCTATCACATGTAGTTGTAAAGAAAGGGGTGACTTGGACTTTTGAAATTCAAAACTTAATAAATTTGAAATCAATTAGAATGATATGGTACAATCTATGTCATTTACATTTCAAAAATAAAATCCATTGATCTAGTTTCTAGCATTCTTTCATTTTTATTGAAACACTAAAGTAACATTCGATAACCTCGCGCTCTTCTGATGTTAATAAGTGTTGACATACATGTATGCCTGGCTTTTATATTGTGTCTGAAGAAACAAATATATCCTGTACTCCATCCAATCATCTTTTTCATTTGATATCGAAGGGTTTTTTTTTTATCTCTTTTTCGAATGACTAACAAAATATTTTTAGAATTAAGGAAGTTAGTTCAATAACGAGAGTGTTCGACTTTTGCTGATTGAGATGAAAGCGGAATATAACTCAAAAGTAAAATCGTGTATATTTGTAAACGCCTATCATCTGCTTAAAACGATCTGGCATAATTTAAGTGAATACAATCTTGTATACATCATAGCAAGGATAAATGTCTGTCGAAAGCCCCAGCATGATCTATCAAACTGAGGATTTGAAGTTATATTGTATATTTTTATGATAAGTGAAGCGTTTCTTGAGATTGTACAAGATTTACTGCACAATTAAGATAAATTTGCGTTCATAACGTGCGATATGTAATTCAACAATCATCATATGGGCTAGAGAATTTAATCATATATTATCTTATTGAACCAAGGGGCGACATTTGAGAGGTATTGCAATTGAACCCGTATCAGCAGTGATGGTATATACATAAGCCTTGGAGATATTGAGGGGTTTGTTTTGTAAAGTAATGACGTCCTTCCTTTGCTTGAGTTCTACAAGTTTTATTTATCTCTATTGCCCAGATGTTAACATTTATTGTAAATCTATTACGTATAGATGAAATGATTAGACCCTTTTTCATCGATATAATATTCATTGCATCCATCGGATTTAAAACTAAAAAGGCTGTTTGCGTCATTCAAAATGTAAAATATATGTAAATGTGTGGCATATGTGAATCAAGGCAAACTGAGATAGCCAGTTGCCCCTTAGACATAGTCTTTTGAAACGATCATAATGTTAAACGTCTTCAAATTGAATAGCATCATTTAAGAACAGATAAATTGGCAACATGGACCATTCAATTTTACATAACGATACATGTATAACTTGTTCTCATTTTATATTCCAAATTTTACGGATAACAATGATCGCTGAGCGATATAAGTCCCCTACCGGCATAAATTTATGCCCTGCAACTCTGCCCAGAACTCTTCAATTAAACATGAATTTAAACTAACTGTCCATGCAGCGCACTTCAGAAATAAGAAAACTGAGGTTTCATCTCCTTTGTCGACTTTTTTTTCCGATAAAAATATCATATAGTGGGTAGATATCGAACTCTCGTAAATAACGGTGTAAGTTATCTGTTCGTTCGACCAATAGTACGCTGAAAGTAAAAGAAAATGGTTTTAGATGGGGAGTTTTCTATGTTAATTAAGCGTGACATAGTTTACGTTCTCCATAAGTCGAACTTGCTCTGTAACTATCCAAGGCCAAGCTTATAATCAAACTCTGTGAAGTCCGTAAAACTGATTTTTTGCATCAAGGGGCATAGCTCCTCGAAAATGTCATGCGTGACCTAAAGTCAAATTTACTCTGCAACTATCCAAGACAAAGGTATGTATCACATTTTACCAGAATGTCTTATTTGTTGCAGAACAAAAGTTCGTAAGTCGTGAATTTTGCAAGTCCTTCAAGGGCCATAACTCGGAAAATATGTCAAACGTGATGAAGGTCAAATTTGCTCTGTCTATCCAAGACTGAAGCTGTGTATCACGTTTCACTTGAATATCTCTATTTGTTGCAGAAAAAGTCCGAAAAACTGAAGTTGCAAGTCATCAGAGGCATACTCCTCGAAAAATAGGTCAAAGTAACGAAAGTCGAACTTGCTCCTGTAACTATCCAAGATCAAGCTGTGTATCAAATTTTACTTGAATATCTGTATGTGTTGCAGAAAAAAGTTCGGAAACTGAAAACTGGACACTCAGACGGACTGAAGGACGGACGGGACAGACCGAGAGGAAGCCAAGAGTTCCCTTCGGCGTTGCCGGTAGGGCTACATTGTAATAATAAGCGAAATCTATCCGACGGCGTGGCCTAGACTGGAAAGATACCATTTAAATCATTAACTTCGCTTCATATTTGATCTCATGCTATCCTTTGATGACAATTGTTTCCTAGATAATTTAATATACCAGTATGACAAAAGTGACGACTTACGAATATTCCATTCCAGAGGAGTAACAATTCTATATAGTGTATTCGTATCGCAATTACAAAATGTAATACGCTATTCCAAGGCAACCTCAAAATGAACTATATCAATTCGAAACACCATATTATGTTTTCCCAACAATCAGGTTACAACCATTCAGATGCACAGAATTTTATACGTTTACTCACCGGTTTGTCCTAGCGAACGGGAGGAGATGCATATTGTTCCAGGATTTATTTGAGATCACGTTTGCACCTTTGCTTTGTTCAATTGGTTTTTCTTGTCTTTTTTCTGATATTGCACTCTCATTGATTGTGACTTTTGAAATCTGATTTGAGTTTTATGTTTGACGTTCAGTCACTCATAGTAGAATGCTAAAAAAGTGAAGGAGGATACCCTGTAGGGAAGTTAAATCCTTCTTAGTCTTGAGGCTCATAAAGCCGATGCTTGCAAAACTCTCAATTACTGGTTTCTTTAAGTGGGCATGGAACATCAAAGGTCTAATACTTAGTGAATCTCAAATGTTCAATTCTTCTCTTTTCATCATTGGTGCCTTATTAGTTGCCTACCGGCTCGCTGGAGGGGACTTATAGTTTCCACCCCAGTTCTCTGTCCGTCCGTCACACTGTAGTTTTCCAGACCTTTTTTTCGCTGTTATTGCATATATTAAACTCATTTAGGTATGTGAGTTTATCGCAATGTGATACAAATCAAGTTTAAGTTTGGTTCTGATTGACCTATTTTACAAGTTTTATGGCCCTTTGACTTAACAAATTTCATGAAATTCTAAGTTTTCCGGTCTTTTCTTCCATGATCATTCTGATATTGAAATAATTTTTTATATTTGAATACATCTTTATGTTATACAGATCAACTTCGAGCTTGGTTTTAATTGACCCATTTTTTACAGGAGTTCTGGGTCTTGGACTTGCAAATTTCATGAAATTATCAGCTTTCCGGACTTTTCTTTTATGGTATTGCAGATATTGAAATTATTTTTTGGTAGAAATATCTCAATGTGATAAAGATCAAGTTCGTGTTTCAATTCTATTGACCCATATTTACTGGAGATATGGCCCCTGGACTTAGCAAATTTCATGAAATATCTGTTTTCCAGACCTTTTCTCTTACAAATATTGAACTTATTTTCAAGTGGGCATTGATCTTTTGGTTTTTAAAAGTACATGTACAGGCCAAGGCAGAATTGCAAGACATGGATTATTGCCGGTGGGGGACTTATATCGCCTTGCGATTCATAAATTTATTTCCTTCATACAAATTGTAGGCAGTCATTAGAAATACTATTTTCCGGTTGCAGGAAAAACTCGTATTTTGTTTTCTCAGAAAATACGTGTATGTAATATTGTGTTGTCTGTGTAGGACACTGTATTTAATTTTTTTAGGAGTTCCAGTGTTTAGCGGTTATCTTTTTGAAAACGCAGCATTATTCCAATCATACAAAGAACATAAAACTTCTCTTTTTCAATATCTTATATCATCTACAGTCGTATCTCATCTCAAAATGCTACGCCGTCAGAGTTTTAATTTTCCAAGTTTCGATACGGGGACAATAGTACGACAGCACTTATTTAATTTTGTTTATTTGTAGTTGAACTATATGACTGTGCAGTGTCATAAAAATAATTTTCAACGGCACAACCAACAATAAATTTCGCTTTTTTTACAATAGGACTCTGCCAAGGTTATTCACATGCATGGAGTTGACCGTCATTTTTGTGTCGCCTGCGAAGCATAGCGACACTTAGGGATCACTTTGTCCATTGTCCGTCTGTCAGTCCGTCCGTCTGTCTGTCTGTCACACTTTGGGTGTCACAGCCCATAACTTTTGAATGGTAAGTGATAGGGCTTTGATATTTCACATGTGTATTCCTTGTGACAAGACCTTCCTACACATGCCATAATTTTTTAACCTAGTGACCTTGACCTACATATTTGACCTACTTTTCAAAAAAATTAAGAATGGATATATCTTTTGATTAGTAAGTGTTAGGACTTTGATATTTCACACATGCAATCCTTGTGGCAAGACCTTTCTACACATACCATAATTTTTGACCTTGTGACCTTGACCTAGATATTTGACCTACTTTTGAAAAAAAGATAAGATTCGCTATATCTTTTGATTGGTAAGTGATAGGGCTTTGATATTTCACATGTGTATTCCTTGTAACAATGCCTTTCTACACATACCATAATTTTTGACCTATTGACCTTGACCTACATATTTGACCTACTTTTCAAAAATTTTTTAGATTGTATATATCTTTTGATTGGTAAGTGATAGGGCTTTTGTATTTCACATGTGTATTTCTTGTGACAAGATCTTTCTACACATACCATAATATGTGACCTTGTGACCTTGACCTAGATATTTGACCTACTTTTCAAGGAAAGTAAAATTGGCTATATCTTTGGATTGGTAGGTGATAGGGCTTTGATATTTCACATGTGTATTCCTTGTAACAACGCCTTTCTACACATTCCATAATTTTTGACTTACTGACCTTGACCTACATATTTGACCTTCTTTTCAAACAAAAATTAGATTGTATATATCTTTTGATTGGTAAGTGATAGGGCTTTGGTATTTCACATGTGTATTTCTTGTGACAAGATCTTTCTACACATACCATAATCTTAACCTTTTGACCTTGACCTAGCTATTTGACCTTCTTTTCTAAGAAATTAAGGTTTAATATATCTTTTAATTGGTAGGTGATAGGTCTTTCATATTTCTTATGATGAGACCTTTTTGTTACCAATTTTTACGTAGTGACCTTGACCTAGATGATCGATACTCTTTTCTGAAAATGTGAGAATGACCATATCTTTTAATTTGTAATTAAGAGGTCTGATATTTCAAATGAATTTCATTTGACCACTTTCTAGAATAATAATCAAACCGCTTCGCAGGCGACACAAGCATTCCTTGGATTGCTATTTTTTAATCATGTGATGTTATTGTTATATCCGTCTGTTTGTCCTATTTTTCTCGTCTCAAATGTGTATGTTCCGCTGTGATTACTATAACATCGTCATGTTGGAGATTTCCTCCTTATCTTTCTATCTACACAGAGTTGTTCAACCGCCTCTCTGACAAGCAATTATGATAACGCTTAAGTTAAACAGATTGCAATCATACTTTGTATATTTATATAGGAGATGAAAATGCAATCGATGGAAAGAGATGTTTATATACAGTCAGGGAAATAATTACATTTGATCAGAAAACATGTCTATGAATGCGTCAAAAATGATCAAAAGGAATCGGAAATTGTGTATCTATATAGCACGATAAGGTAGACTGTTCCGTTCATAGCGCGGTGAAACTCGCTTCATTTGTGGAGATAGAAAACTCTTGCAAAACAAAATTTAAAAAGTGGGGAGGGGGGTGGGAGTGGCAGCGGTTGATTACAGCCTAGTATTTTGAGATGACTCTTTAAGCTTCATTCCAGGGGATGTTGAAACAACCCCACCCCTTTCTCTCTAGATCAGTATATGATCTATGAAAATAGTATACATGTAAACGTCTTCAAATCGAATAGCATCATTTAAGAACAGATAAATTGGCAACATGAACCAGACATGCACGTTTCGGGTACTGAACCCTCGTAAGTGATCCTCAAATCTAAACAATGTAATATGCCAAAAAATATGAAAGTTACTATGTCGAAAAAAGCGTACCGAAAGGCGTAGCAGGATGGGTGCAATATGATGCTACAGAACCCACGTTTTAGAAATTTCAGGAAATTTTGATAACAGAAATTTTAGAATGCGTTGAAGAAACGATCAACCGAAATTGATCGAACTTGGCTACATGTGCCCTCGGGGACTCCTGGTCCACCAGCAGTGACATATCAGATCTTGTTTTGACTACAATACACATCTTTTAAAAGTGCCACCTACAATGCATTCCGTACTTGCACTGGACTCAGGGGATTGTTCATTATAAAAAGTTGTCCTTCGTGTTTCTCTGGAGCTATGTGATTGTCTCCGTCTATTAATTTGTCAGATTTTTCTTTTCTTTTGAGAAAGTTCTGTTGTATTTTTTTTTTTTCAAAAATTTGTAAGCCTTTTGATTGTGGTTTTTGAATCTGATTTCGGGTTTTGTGGTTTGACTTTCCACTCACTGATAATAAAGATTATAAAGTCTTCATATAAAGTTCATTTGCATAGATATAATTCTTTTTAATTTGGATACATTCCTGGGATCTCTGAAAGGTATACATACTTAAAACAGACGTCAGTGAAATTTCACAATAAAGATAGTACTCAAGAATAAACGAAATTAAAAAAAAAGGGTGGCGCTTCTAAATTCAATTTGTGCGGTGTCGTGAACACAAGTGAGGCCATCAGGAGGTCGTGTGTATTTATTAGAAGTGTTTGAAAATAATGTCACAAGCATAGTATTACGTCACTAATAGATGTCTCAATATAAAGGCGGAATATGCTGTTTAATGCATGTAATCTCTCATTCTGTGCAGTTTTAATATGCTGTTTTAATTTTAGACCACCCCCCCCCCCAACGGTAAGAATCAGGCATTAAAATGGTTTACTGTGAGGATTTTAGCACTGTAGATTTCTGATGTCGAGGTCACTATACGCAGAAGAGAAAATAATCTTGAAGTGTGTTTCTTTCATTTAACTTGTTACAATAAGTACGTTAACCTCTGTTCATTTCATGTGATTTCATTTAAACCTAACATCGCGGACAGATGTAGATGTCATTGACCAATCGCCCATCCTTTTATTTCGCTTTGCATCTTAGATACGTAATCTATATAGATACACATCCAAGTTGATAAACTCTTGAAAAATTCCAGAAATATCATTAGTGATACTGGATTACGCTTCGTAGTGTATGAAGATGAATTTATTTTCATCGGTAACTTTAAAGACCCTTTATAAAATTTCTTAGGAAAAATCTAGACAATAATGAATTTGTCTTTTGATCTCTTGGAAATGGCATCTTTGGTGCTATTGCTTATGTTAATTCTTTTTTTCCGTGTATGTAATTGTTAATGTGGTTTTTTATATGTGAAAACAAAAAGTATGTTGAAATATAGCAATTCAAGTCAGACTATACTGAATCTCGAACCATAATGAAACAATTGTTGAAAAAAAGTTATAGCATCTCTACTCTTGATTGTAAACTTTAACATTAACTCAACATACATGTTATGTCGATTTGTGAATACCTTCATATTTAACATTTAAGTTTTACTAGTTGTGATTTTTTTCTATAAACATTGATAACGAGTTTTCAAAATATTTTCAGATTTAAACGCTTTAAAGTGTTAACGGACATTCATTTTTTAAGCGCCTACAAAAATAATTCAGGACATCTTTGTCCGTATTATGTTTCCGAAACTCGCAGGTGCGGATAATTCTAAAATATCTTGTATTGAAATTAAAATAAAACCTTAATGTATAGAAATAAATCCCCAATCTGAATAGTAATTAGGAATACCTTTTCAGTGGCAGATGACCATGTTATGATAGAAGTTGGCGTCCACTAGTTCTTTTACTTAGGAAATAGGATATTACCCTTTTAAAGTACTTGTTAAAGTTACTTTTTGACTTGAAAAACAAAAGAAACTAGAAATGCCCAACAGGAACGCATACCTCCCGTTTATTTTACACATAAAATTCCGGTACAACGAAATCAAAACTTCTTAAATCAGACTAACCAGTTATGGGCGTGATTTCAGTACTTTTTTTTCCAGTAATGATTTAAATAAATAATTTCATTCGCCGTTCTTCCGCAAAATTACCGAATTTAATACTTTTTGCGCACATTTTTAGGCATTCAATTTCGTAAGTTTCATTATCACTGGAGCTATTACGCAGAAAGCTGCCTTTCATTTTTGCCAAGTTTGACCTTTCTACCTAAAATTGTTAAAGATTTATCTACAGTGTCCCTGAAAATAATTTTTATTGAAAACGTAAAATTTATTCCAAAGGGCCCAGATAGGTGAATAAAGCCTACGCTCACGCAGCAAGATACGCGCGTTGGAATTTTTTTCACAACATCAAAATATCCCATCACTCCATAAAGGCAGCTTCCTCTTCAAAGTCTGATCACAATGTACAAATATCAAGAAAATCTGTTGACGCATATTCAAGTTATTGCGTTCCATGCACCTATATTTTGCCCTTAGCTTAACATGTATGTGCATATTAACCCCCCCCCCCCCCACACACACACCCCTTTACACATAATTTATGGATAATGTGACAAAAAAATTAAGAACCCGTTATATATATAAAAGAACATCCTTTCTACTTGAAGTACACAACATTTCAAAACATTTTGACCAGAAATAGGTTTTTAAAGAATTTTTAACTATTTTAGTATATTTTATCATGTATCTAAAATATCTAAGTCCCATAACTCCGTAACGACAAATTGGATGAACCTGAAAATCGAAAGGCGGCTTCTTCTTCAAAGTCTGATCACAATGTAGAAATATCATGTAAATCAGTTGACGCATATTCAAGTTATTGCGTTCCATGCGCCTATATTTTGCCCTTGGCTTAACATGTACATTTGTATGTATAGGATAAAGACCGAGTTGAGGTCTGTATGAAGGTTAGATGCCCAAGGAGAGAACAGGGTGGTGTTTAAAGACCGAGGCCGAAGGCCGAGGTCTTTAAACACCACCCTGTTTTCTCCGAGGGCATCTAACCTTCATACAGACCTCAACGAGGTCTTTATCCGACTTACAAACCGCAGATTTTCTTAAATTTTCAGAAAAATAAAAATCCAAAAATTTAAGACATCCCTGGTTTTCAAAATGAAACTGACCATGCAAATTATCGGGTGGACGGTAACGATTATCAGGCCATAGTAGAAAAATAGTTTGTTGTACATCCCGATAATTTTTCTGAAATTTTCTGAAAGGTACCCTCACTACCCTGTATTCGGTCAGAGAAGAAAATAACAGGTAAACAATGAGTTCTTTTTCCATTAAGGTTTTTGAATAGGTAATTAAATTTAAGGAAAGGTTTTCTAATCGAGTAAGGACACTATTTCTTTATTTTGTCAGTCAAGTTCCTCAATATACATTTATTTGGAAAGCATATAGAATAATTGGTCTTCAAGAATCGCTATGGGGATCTAGATTGATTTAAGATGGTATTTTGAGCTTTTATGGATAGAAGAACCTGCTCACATTTCTCATTAAAGGATTCTTTCGCGGACTTGAAACACAATATCATCTATACTATTGCCGAATACTCTTAATAATCAAAACAATTCACACCCGCGACTGAAATAATTTTCTTTTCTCCGCCCCTCATTGTTTTTTATTGACCTCCACACTTCACTGAACGTTCATAAAACCTAGTATATTTAGAATCGTCCGCGGTCTTTATGAAATAAAATGACCGATGAATAACAAAAGAATCACATTTGAAGGTTTGTAAGTGCATATAAATCCCCCCCTCCCATTACAAATATCTCGGTCATGCGACCAAAAAATTAAAAACCCGTTACATATGTTAAAGAGCATCCTTTCTACCTTAAGTTTACAAAATTTCAAAACATTTCGATCAGAAATAGATTTTTAAATAATTTTTAACTATTTAAGTATATTTTCACTGTATTTTAAAATATCTAAGTCCCATTACTCTGTAACGACAAATCGAATGAACCTTAAAATCAAAAGGCTGCTTCCTCGGCTGCTTCCTCTCCACAGTCCAATCATGACGTACGAATATCATGAAAATCCGTTGACGCATATTCAAGTTATTGCGTTCCATGCGCCTATATTTTGCCCTTAGCTTAACATGTATGTGCATATAAACCACCACCCCCTTTCCCATTACACACAATATCTCGGTTATGCGACAAAAAAAAAAAAAAAAAAAAAAAAAATTAAAAACCCGTTACATATGTCAAAGAACATCCTTTCTACTTGAAGTATACAGAATTTCAAAACATTTCGATCAGAAATAGATTTTTAAATATTTTTTATCCGGATGAACCTGAAAATCGAAAGGCGGCTTCCTCTCCACAGTCCAATCATAATGTATGAACTTCGTGAAAATCCGTTGACGCATATTCAAGTTATTGCGTTCCATAGGCGGACGGAAAGACGGACGGACTTCGCCATACCATAATACGACCAGTCAAATGACGGGCGTATAAAAAGGGATCCATAAAAAGTTTTAATTGAAAATATGCAGTAACGACCCAAATATTGTCGATTTTTTAATAGTTAAATCCCCATATACCTCTATTGTAACACTCAATACATTGTAGGTGGCGCTAGTGAAATGAATTAGAGATGGGCACCCAAAATTCAAACTGACGTTTTTAAAGGTCTATAACTGCGAATGTATGCGTTAGATTCGCCTGAAAATATTAATTTATAGCGAGCGGAGCTCGCTGCAAAGGCCCGAAGGGCCTTTGCGAGCGAAGCTCGCCCTTATGATAACGCGTATACACTTACCTTAGTGAGAAAATATGCTGAATCAAAGAATGAGAATGTACTACTATGCTTTCAAAAACTTTCGTCCCCTCGCAGACAGAGTTACTGCGGAGATGCTGAATATTGCCATTTAATTTTTTTTTCGACTCCGAGTATACGTATATGTTACACTCAATTTTTGTTTACAAGTTAAATTTATTGACATTATTTTTCGAAGGGCAGATTACGAAATAGCATCGACAACTCGGCGTAACCGCGGAATCTTTTTAGGAAAGCCGACATCTTCGTTTGAGTATTTTTGTTTACTGTGCTTCTATGACGTCATCGCGCCAAATTCTTAATGTCACTTTGACGTTGTAAGATTTTCCTTTAATGGACGTATTTTGCTTGACGTAAACGCTTCTAAAAAGGTCAATAAACCGGCCAAAGTATTCCCATGGGCGATTTTGTGTTCAATCCGGATGGCTTCACGTTATTAAGTTTCTCAATCCAGAACACTTCTCGGATTTTACGATAATATTTGGAGGCATCCGAACATTTCTCCAAAATTATAATTTTGATGTCCGATATTAAAGTGGTTTTCTTTATTGAAATTTATGAAACAGGCTTTGGACGATTGTATCTGACATCGGCGAGATGGATTTTTTCTTTTGGGCGATATGCAATGAGTTATTTATTTTCAGTTAACCGTTTTTATAACAAAATTAAAATGGCTTGAAATAAAAAAAAATCACATGTAGGAAATATAACCAGGTCTGTTTATAAATCCTTGGTCTGACCAGTTCTAGCTGAGCTCTTTAAACTAGATCGTTGATATAAAGTTTCAAAATCATACACCTTTTGTGTTTGCTCGTATTTTTCTGTAAATTTGACTGGAATCCCCCCCCCCCCCCCTCAACCTAATCTAATATTTGCCGGTCAAGGCCAAAACAGGAACGTACAAAGAACCATATTTTAAGCCCCACACCCCCTTAAAATGTTCATCTGCTGGTCTAGACCAATTTTACAAATGCCTCTGTGTTTCCACTCGCCTTATACTGCCTTTTTTTTTTTTTTTTGGCAATCACCAAACAGAAAGTTTTGTAAGATAGGATAAACCGTCATAGTCTAAAATCATATTTATTTTCTCTCCGCTCGCACAAAAAGGCTTTGCCTTGATTCATATTACTAATGAGAATGTATACTTTCATATGAAAAGAAAGATTTTGCCATCCAAAATTTTGTAAAATTAATTAATTTTCAGGGACACCGTCCCTTTAAGTGTCATCGAGTTAACATCGAAGAAGTACCCTTCATACATGTATTCAGGTCGGTAAGATACGGCAACGTCATAAGGGTTTCCATTGGAACAGTTGCGAACCCCGGAATAAACAATATTCCGTAATGAGACCAGGTGCCCGGGGAGTCCCATAACTCTGTAACGACAAATCGGATGAACCTGAAAATCGAAAGGCGGCTTCCTCTCCACAGTCCAATCATAATGTATGAATTTCGTGAAAATCCGTTGACGCATATTCAAGTTATTGCGTTCCATAGGCGGACGGACAGACGGACGGACTTCGCCATACCATAATACGACCAGTCAAATGACGGGCGTATAGACAGGGATCCATAAAAAGTTTTAATTGAATATATGCAGTAACGTCCCAAATATTGTCGATTTTTTAATAGTTAAATCCCCATATACCTCTATTGTAACACTCAATACATTGTAGGTGGCGCTAGTGAAATGATTTAGAGCTGGGCACACCAAATTCAAATTGACGTTTTTATACGCCCGTCGTTTGACGGGTCGTATTATGGTATGGCGAAGTCCGTCCGTCTGTCTGTCTGCCTATGGAACGCAATAACTTGAATATGCGTCAACGGATTTTCATGAAATTCATACATTATGATTGGACTGTGGAGAGGAAGCCGCCTTTCGATTTTCAGGTTCATCCGATTTGTCGTTACAGAGTTATAGGACTTAGATTTTTAAAATACAGTGAAAATATACTAAAATATTTAAAAATTATTTAAAAATCTATTTCTGGTCGAAATGTTTTGAAATTTTGTATACTTCAAGTAGAAAGGATGTTCTTTGACATATGCAACGGGTTTTTAATTTTTTTTTTGTCGCATAAGCGAGATGTTGTGTGTAATAGGAAGGGGTGGGGGTGGGGGTGGGTTATATGCACATACATGTTAAGCTAAGGGCAAAATATAGGCGCATGGAACGCAATAACTTGAATATGCGTCATCGGATTTTCATGACATTCATACATTATGATTGGACTGTGAAGAGGAAGCCGCCTTTCGATTTTCAGGTTCATTCGATATGTCGTTACAGAGTTATGGGACTTAGATTTTTAAAATACAGTGAAAATATACTAAAATATTTTTAAAAATTATTTAAAAATCTATTTCTGGTCGAAATGTTTTAAAATTTTGTATACTTAAGGTAGAAAGGATGTTCTTTGACATATGTAACGGGTTTTTAATTTCTTTGTCGCATAACCGAGATATTGTGTGTAATAGGAAGGGGGGGTTATATGCACATACATGTTAAGCTAAGGGCAAAATATAGGCGCATGGAACGCAATAACTTGAATATGCGTCAACGGATTTTCATGATATTCATACATTTTGATTGGACTGTGAAGAGGAAGCCGCCTTTCGATTTTCAGGTTCAGAGTTATGGGACTTAGATATTTTAAAATACAGTGAAAATATACTAAAATAGTTAAAATTTATTTAAAAATCTATTTCTGGTTGAAATGTTTTGAAATTTTGTATACTTAAGGTAGAAAGGATGCTCTTTGACATATGTAACGGGTTTTTAATTTTTTGGTCGCATAATCGAGATATTATGGGTTATAGGAGGGGGGGGGGGGGTTATATGCACATACATGTTAAGCTACATGTAAGGGCAAAATATAGGTGCGTGGAACGCAATAACTTGAATATGCGTCAACAGATTTTCATGATATTTGTACATTGTGATCAGACTTTGAAGAGGAAGCTGCCTTTCGATTTTAAGGTTCATCCGATTTGTCGTTACGGAGTTATGGGACTTAGATGTTTTAAATACAATGAAAATATACTAAAATAGTTAAAAATTCTTTAAAAATCTATTTCTGGTCAAAATGTTTTGAAATTTTGTATACTTCAAGTAGAAAGGATGTTCTTTCACATATATAACGGGTTCTTGAATTTTTTGTCACATAATCAAGAAATTATGTGTAATGGGGGGGGGGGGGGATTATATACACATACATGTTAAGCTAAGGGCAAAATATAGGTGCATGGAACGCAATAACTTGAATATGCGTCAACAGATTTTCTTGATATTTGTACATTGTGATCAGACTTTGAAGAGGAAGCTGCCTTTCGATTTTAAGGTTCATCCGATTTGTCCTTATGGAGTTATGGGACTTAGATATTTTGGTGTTGTGAAAAAAATGGCAACGGGCGTATCTTGCTGCGTGAGCGTAGGCTTTATTAAAGGTCTATAACTGCGAATGTATGCGTTAGATTCGCCTGAAAATATTAATTTATACTAATGAGAATGTATACTTTCATATGAAAAGAAAGATTTTGCCATCCAAAATTTTGTAAAATTAATTAATTTTCAGGGACACCGTCCCTTTAAGTGTCATCGAGTTAACATCGAAGAAGTACCCTTCATACATGTATTCAGGTCGGTAAGATACGGCAAAGTCATAAGGGTTTCCATTGGAACAGTTGCGAACCCCGGAATAAACAATATTCCGTAATGAGACCAGGTGCCCGGGGAGAGTCGGTGTCTCCTGTCGCAACAGTTCCATGAAAACTTATAAAAATTCGGTGATTGTCTCGATGTGCATGATGTAGATAGCCATTCAATCGCTATCTAGAACGTCATTGATCATTCTGGAAAGAGGGGTCTCATGTGCATTTATAAGATCCCGATCCCCGTAGCGACCAAAGAACTTCCTCAATGATTATTTCAGTCGTTGTGTAATATAATCCTGACGGAGAAGCTAATTTGTAAGCCGTCTGGCTCTAACATGTGTAACGATGAATTTTTTTAACATGTCCTAGTGTACCGAATTAGCTGAGAAAAAAAACGACATCGGCAGGAGAGGACGGATGTTGCTGCTCATGAAAGGGAAGTTATTTAGCTTATGTGGAAGGTGAAATCATCACGATTGTCATACAGTGAGGTGTCCAAATGACCGTTTGCTTCGAAAGATTGACGTATATCTAAGTACGAAGCTGATATGTCACTTTCAATGTGAAGAACTACTTCAATTGTTGCGCAAAGCGCTGCTTTTCCCGCATACCAAATTAGACATCCATGTAGTGACCAAAAAAATCATAGTTACATGCAGTCTACATCTACGTTTGAAGTGTCACCACTGTATGTCACACAGCATTAGAAATATATTGTAGAAATGCTATTTTTCATGCATGCTGAGTTTGATCTTGACCTGTTGAACCCATTACTTATACAGTAGTCGTCACTGTAGGCCAAGAACTGTTAAAACATGTCGCATAAATATTTTAAAATGGTAAAGTAGCATAGCAAAAATACTGTTAGGGACAATATTTTAAGTGTCCCGTCTTGTAATTTTGAAATTACGATATGCATTTTTATAAGGCCTAAAACAAAATGTTAGTCGCGGTTTAAATGTGAGATTCTGATTTTGTGTCGCGCCGCACATATAGATTTTAGCAGCACCACCTACAACCAATTTCCATTTTAGAATAGCCTTTTACGGATATTAAAGACTTTAGATATATTGTGAATACATTGTACATACATGTGCCGTTCTTTTCAGAAGGACTTTTTCATGCTCCTAGCGGAACATATACTACTTTAAGATTCACTTTTACCCTGAAAATGAATAGGGATCACCGCAAGTCAAGAAGGTTCAGAAAAGAAAAAGATGGACAGAGAAACAAAGTTAAACAAGTATTTCCCGGACCCTCGAATTTATTGGCAGTGGTACTTGTCTTCCTCCCTCTTATTTAGAATCATCATAGTTGTGATAGAGATAAAAAGATTTGACAATTACAAAATTGAAATTGTGCCCGGATCTATGTATGCATTTTCAATCTTTCTCTTGTTTTCGTTCGCATACGTAAAAAATGAGCATGAATTTGTATTGCATATTTACAAGGTTTCATAATTATTGACATTCCTTACGTGACGACAAACGCTCCGTATATCATAGTTTGCCAGAACCCATCTTTCAAAACACCTAAATCAATTCTACGTGTCAAAAGTTAATTAAAAATATCATAGTTTTCTCAGATTTTCCTCGTCTCTGCAGAGGCCTGCAAAGAAAATAACACCTATTTATATCTTTGTTTTGAGTCTTAATTAGATTACACTTGTTAACTGTTTACCTAGTAGTAAACCAACTTGGATTGTTCTTTGAGTGCATTAACAAACATTTTAAGAATCGTTTAGTGTCGGCCATCGTCCTACCCATATGCCATGGGTCCAAGAACAAGACAAGGGAAGCAGTATAATTACAAAGTTTAACACGGGCTGACAAAAAAAATACAACCGACATTCCGGTATTTTTGCTATCATATTCGATTTCCTGAATAGGTTGAAAGGATCCTCAAACAGGAGAGATTTATTTGCCGATGTGTACTCTTGACATAAGTGTTACATTTTTTTCTGTTTTCAACTTTGAATCAAATATTAATTGAAAGATCTTGTTCAACACCACAGGGATTTATCGCGCTTCCCGGTATCTTCATACAAAATTTGAAATCAGTGTCTCCCTTACAAACCGAGATAAACTCCCTATCGAGACATCAGTATTCCAACTCTTTACCTTCTTGAAGAAAATTTCAACCAGAGGCATCTGGTCAACCTGAGGCACCGTTCGACCATTTAATGATTCGAATCTCTCAAAGACATGACATTACATTAAATAGTCCTTATACATGTATACTTGGTGCAATTTCAAATAAAATGTTTTTAACGATTATATTGGAACTAGAGTGGAAAGTTACATGTGTAACATGCGCTTGCAAATTGTGTTGCTATATGAGGCCCTGTCCAAACCTCTTTAGAGAAGACAGGGCCCCGACCACCTGTCCTCTCTGAATGTCAGTCGGACTCCCCGGGTATAACATACATGAGCTCGCGGCGGCAGAGCACGGATTGTATTACGTACGCCCTCTTTTTATATCCATTTACATATTCATCTATGTTGCTTGGGCCCCTGCGTTTTGCGGTCTTGTTTGTGTGTGGTCATCTGACAGTGAGGAGGCTGTTTTACACCACAATTGTACGTTCTTCGAGACCTCTGGGTAATCGGAAAAGTGGGAGGGTTGTGCGCTCGTAATCCAGGATAACCATACCTTCTGCTATTTCCGGGGCAGATGGCCGTCCTAAGTCGGCACCGGTTGCCAATTGGTCTCGTTGGTTTATGTTTAGTCCTTTGTGTTTGATGTTTCTGTGTTGTGCGTTGACGTTCCTTGTCCCTTACGCGTCTCTTTTTGTGCTTGTCTGCTTTGTGTTTTTGCATTAGGTGTTTTGGGGTTTTGCTGTGGGTGCTACAACCTGATGTTGGAGATCCCCTCCTTTGCTTGATATACCAGCAATGTTTGAGATGGTACAAAGCATGTGAAGAGGTGATATCATGCAGTTGTATGTCTGAAGTGTTCGGATCATTAAATGGTCAAGCGGTGCCCAGATTTGGTCTCTACTGCCTGATGATCACCAGACACTTTTTGTCCGACCTAGAAATGCAGCGCTTGTAGAGACGCTGTAGGGCGTATATCTCGGCTTGTAAGGGAGGTACTGATTTCAAATTTTGTATGAAGATCCAGTATGAATTAATCTATCGTAATATACCAAAAAGGGGTATTGACATTGACAGAAGATATTCTGTCGATAGATTATCTCCAAAAAGGACAAACAGTCAATGGCACCATACTTTGCTTCACTTCTGACACAGGAAAGTAATAAACTTGAGCGCCGCGGACAGCTCACTAGTTAAAGGTGTATTGTTCTTTCAGGGCAATGCCCTGTTCACAAGTCTGCCACTGCCATGGCTGCCATTCACGATTGTGGCTTTAATTTGATTGAACACCTGCCTTATTCAACTCATCTTAGACTTGCTCCATCGGACTTTCATCTATTCCTAAAACTGAAAGCAGCTATTTCTGGCACCCACTTTCAGTCCGATGATGACGTCATTCTTGCAGTGTAAGTCAAGATAAGGAGTTCTTTAAAAGTGGTATTGAGGCCCTTAAACATCGTTGGCAAAAGTGTATAGATACTGAAGGGGATTATGTAGAAAAAAATGCAAATTGTCTGATAAAATTCAAGTCCACCAATACGAGACTCACAACATATCAATCAGCCCTCGTAGATCCTTTCACATAATCCATAGTACATCAAGCAAGCGGGAAGCACGATAGATGCCAGATATAGTAGGAAGACGGGATATTACTATTAGAGTTATCTTCCTTGCATACAAGACAAAATCGACATCTCTGGTTTTAATCTTCAGTTTTCTAAATTTTTTCGTTTTTAATATCTCGGATAAATCGCAATGAATTTAGATTGCAAAATTGTCTCCCTTCAAAGCGTCGGTGTTTTGCCAATTCGCTTAAGGTCACTTCTTGTTTTTGTTCTGTTTTGTGTCCTTTTGAAATTGAGAAAGCTAACAGCCAACCAGAGAGAAAAACCAAACAAGCATATACAACAATTTACAATTTCATATTTTATGAAATCTGACAGAATTTTAAACGTCTTCAAATTCCACAGCATCATTCAAAGCCAGATAAATTTGCAGCATGGACCAGACATTCACGTTTCGGGTACTTAACTCTCGTCAGGATCCTCAGTCTAAACAATGTAATATGACCAAAAAACTTCATTTGATTATTAATAAATTTTAGAAAGAATGATAGATAATGCAATGTACATTCTCTTTATTTTTGTAGAGAACATATTTAATTTGAAAAAGATTTAAATATTTTAATTTTGTTTTGTTTTATGATTATGGTCTCAAAACTCACCAGCACTAAGACGCAAAACAGAAAATAAAGAAATGGCCTAACTATGAATTTCAAAAATCTGTATTCGCACTTTTTTTTCCGAGGTCGCACAAAAAGTATCAGATGATCGCAGGTCCTAAATATTACCAGGAAACAACAACAGCTATCTATACTTACCGAGCGGCTATTTAAAGTAGCACACTCTACTGGTGTCGGACAGGTGTCTTCAAAATCTTTAGCATCATTTTAGTGAAAAAAAATTTACAGCATGGACCAGACATGCACGTTTCTGGTATTTAACCCTGGTCAGTGATCCTATATCTAAACAATGAAATATGGCCAAAATCTGTGAAAATTATGTCCTAAATATACCGAAAGACGTAGCAAGATGGCTAATTTATGATAATACAGGACACAGGTTTTGTAAACAGAAATTTTCAAATGCGTTTGAAGAAATGACCAACCGAAATTGATCGAACTTGGCTACATGTGCCCTCGGGGACTCCTGGTCCACCAGCAGTGACACTCACCAAGTGGTTCAAATGTTTAACGACTTCAAATTCATTAGAATCATTTAAGTGCAAATCAATTTACAGCATGGATAAGATATGCACGTTTCGGGTATTTAACCCTCGTCAGTGGTCGATACTGTAAATTTATCAGGTCTAAAATGATGCTGTTGTATGTGAAGACGTTTAACATTTGAACTACTTTGTGAGTGTCACTGCTGGTGGACCAAGAGTCCCCGAGGACACATGTGGCCAAAGTCGATCAACTTCGGTTGATTCGTCTGTCTCTTAAACGCATTTGAAAATTTCTGTTACAAACTTTCTTGAAATTTCTAAAACGTGGGTCCTGTAGCATCATATCCCATCCATTCTGCTACTTCTTTTGGTACATTTTTGGACATGATAATTTTCATACTTTTTGGTCATTTTACATTGTTTAGACTGAGTATCAGTATCCGAAACGTGCATGTCTGATTCATACTGTAAATTTATCAGGTCTAAAATGATGCATTGAATTTGAAGGTGTTTAACATCTAAACAATGAAAAATCGATCAAGAAATATGGGTTCTAGACCGATTTTATGACCCTTTATTTCGGCCGTTTTTTCGCAAATCACTGGACCACTTTCCGGACACCTACTAGTTATTTTAAAGCTGCCAATATCGACATATTTCAGGCCAAACTGGATGAATTTCAGATATTTTTTTCTCCACTCTTTTCTACAGATGACTGTGCAACAATTAATTTGGTACATTGAAAGTAAAACGGTAGACGATGAAAATTAAACTGCTTTCTTATTAATCGCATTGAATATACATACATTTGTATCTCATGGCGCCACCTACAATAAATTGTGTTCAGCAAATGTGTATTTCTCTCAGTACTGGTGCTTTGTTTGTGTAGTTGTTGTTTTCATGATTTCTACTGTTTTTTTTTTTTTCATTTTAAATCTTTTTGAATAGATCGCATGTGAATTTCGCTTTTTTATTTTAACTTTCTTCACGTGGCATGTAATGAGGTCGTGATTCTATTGTTAAACGTCTCCAAATTCATTAGCATCATTTAAAGGCAGATTAATTAACAGCGTGGACCAGACATGCACGTTTCGGGTATTTAACCCTCATCAGTGATCCTCAATCTAAATAATGAAATATGGTCAAAATATGTGATAATTATGTCCAAATATACTGAAAGACGTAGCAAGATGGCTGGGTTATGATGCTACAGGACCCAGGTTTCAAAAATTTGTGTAAATTTTGTAGACAGAAATTTTCGAATACGTTTGAAGAAAAGACCAATCGAAATTGATCGAACTTGGCTACATGTGCCCTCGGGGACTCCTGGTCCTACAGCAGTGACAATCACCAAGTGGTACCAATGTTAAACGTCTCCAAATTCATTAGCATCATTTAAAGGCATTAAACTTAGCCGCAGAAACGTCCAAAGACACTTTGCTATTTGGTTGGTTGGAGTGTGTTAGAAATCCGGTACCAAAATACAGGATATGGCCGGCACGAATCGGAAACAAACGTGACACCGTGAGGTTGTTTCTATGACAATTTCCATATGTCACGTGTTTGATCAGACCCATGAGTGTAAACTTACAACATGGCGCTTTAGTTCGAAGAGACGAAGCAGAGGCAAATAGAATCCCGGCCATATTATTGATATTAAAGCTTAACAAGGTAAAATATGATTGCCGATCGTTCAGGTTTGCTTTATTAGAGTCATACATAGTCAGTAATCCCCCGGAAAGCTTGCCGATTTGTGCCGGCCATATCCTGAATTTGATTTGGGTCCCGGATTTCTAACACCTTACTCTATGACAAATGTGACGACTTCAATTTCAGCATCACAAACTTTCATTTTCTGAGTAGTAACATCCCTTCATTGCCTGCTTATGGCGTGTTCATATCTCAGTTGATACGCTATGCCAGAACAAGTACCAAATATACAGATTTTATTCTGAGAGCTATGCGTCTTTCAGATAAGCTTCTCAGGGATACGTTTTTGACCTACTAACATCGTCACTGAGGAAATTCTACGGTCGATATGGGGAACTCGTCATACACTATGATGTCCAACTCTCCAGAAAGATGGATGATAGTATTAGTTATACAGTGTTTTACAGGGGGATACAGAAATATATCGGGTCGATGAAAAAAATTGTATTGGGCGAGGCGAAGCCGAGCCCAATACAACTTATTTAATCGACCCAATATATTTTTGTATCTCCCCTGTAAAATATTGTATAACGAATCTATCCCGCTGATGGCTTTTGGTTTGTGAATATTATGTCAACATATTTTAAAGCATCTTGGTGACGTCAAAAGCGTAAAGCGTCTTAGTAGAAGCAGGATATTATTAGTTATACAGTGTTTTACAGGGGGGATACAGAAATATATTGGGTCGATGAAAAAAGTTGTATTGGGCGAGGCGAAGCCGAGCCCAATACAACTTTTTTCATCGACCCAATATATTTTTGTATCCCTCCTGTGAAACACTGTATAACGAATTTATCCCACCGATGGCTTTTGGCTTGTGTATGTAACGTCAACATATTTTAAAGCATTTCGGTGACGTCAATATCGTAAAGCGTCTTAGTGGAAGCAGGATATTAAAATGATATCATGTCAGTAAAATAATACAACATAATATTCGGTTCTTCTCGACCAATCAGATTGCAAGAAATTTGCCAGAGGTGGGATAATAAAATAAAATCCCGTCAGTAAAATAATACAACATATTTTTTGGTTCTTCTCGACCAATCAGATCCATAAAAAGTTGTATTTGAAAATATGCAGTAACGACCCTAATATTGTCGATTTTTTAATAATTAATCTCCATTTACCTCTTATGTAAAAAATCGATACATTGTAATCGGCGCTAGTGAAATGAATTAGAGCTGCGCATCCCAAATTAAAAATTACGTTTCTAAAAGTCTTTAACTACGAATGTAAGCGTTAGATTCGCCTAAAAATTTGAATTTATACAAATGAGAATGTATAGTTTCATATGAAACGAAAGATTTTGCATTCAAAAATTTTTAAAAATTAATTTTCGGGGACAACGTCTAAGAATTAATCAGAATGGAAGTCAGGTACGAAACCTACATAAAGAATCTACAAATCATAATTAATGGGCATAGAAAACCTTGAAAAATTCAAAATAAATCAAAGAGAACTAGAAGATTCCCAACCGTGAAAACAGCGGACTACACTCTCACGAGTCGAGAGTCATGCATAAGAAGATACGATATACAACGTGAATAGTTTAAATGTTAAAAAGAAACTTAGATTACCGTTAACATCGAAGAATTACCAATCAGTTTATTTAGTCTCGAAGTCGAGAAGGTAAGGCAAAAATCAGAAGAAACTCTCTTGGAACAGTTGCAGACCTCGGTATAAACATTTTTCCGAAGTGAGAACAGATGTCCGGGGAGAGGTAGCGTCTCCTGTTTACACGAAACACACGTCGCAACAGTTCCATGAAAACTTGTCGAATTCGGTGATTGTCTCGATGTACATATGAGGATAAGATTTTGGTGATGGTTTTGTGATGTTGACAACAATTCAATCGCAATCTTGAATGTCACTGATCATGCATTCTGGAAAGGGGGATTTTTAAAAATAAAATAGTTTTTTTTTCGGAGAATAAATGGAATTTGCCAAAGTAAAATATTGAATATCCCGACTATTTCGAAAGTAAATATGGTAATAGCATCAATACAAGACACAAAAATCCCAAAAGGAACTGTTAACACTGAAACTTTATTTGAATGTTCGACAAATTCAAAGTATCAGGTTCTTCCATCTGTCTCAAAATACAGAGTCTCCCCATCGTCTTCTCCACTTGTATGTATCTTGATCTGTAAAAAATCATACAATACATAAGAAAATCATTACAATAAAACACCAGTGGGGTGATGAGTAATATCCTAAAACAAGGCAAAAATCAAAGCAGAATACAGTTTGAAATAATTACCTTCTAGCACGTTCAAGATGTTTAAGCAGAGAGAATATTCTGAAAATAGAGTAATGTGTTGCGTATCATGTTTACCTCTTCATTTTTTGAAGGACAAAAGTTTGGGATGTGGAACACCATTGGGTCGGATATACCGGATGTGACGTTCTCATAAATATTCATTTTTAGGAAATAATCTGGAAAGGAAAAAAAAAGAAAGATTTTACTTTCATAATATTGAAATTGACATGGAAAAAATCTAGAAGAAGTAAATAAAAAATGGGATTAAAGAATCAAAGAGTAAATATTTCATTATAGTTAATGATAATTTTCATAACATACTATTCAAAATTTATGATCTATAACTTACTATTCAAAATTTATGACCAAGTCCAAATGTTAAACTTAATTGTTCAAATTCAATAGTATCAGTTAAGAACAGATCAATCTGCAGCATGAACCAGACATGCACGTTTCGGGTACTTAACCCTCGTCAGTGATCCTCAATCTAAAGAATGTAATATGGCCAAACAGTGTGAAAATAATGATGTCCAAAAATGTATCGAAAAACATAGCAGGATGAGTGGGATATGATGCTACAGGACCCACGTTTAAGAAATTTCAAGATGTCCACCATGGACAAAAGTATTTTATCTGTGCGTTTTATGTGTTGTCAATATTGAAATAATGTTCAACATGTTCAGTGTATCATATGCGCAATTCAACAAGTTATGTCTCATCAGTGATGCACGAGGCTGAAAAAAGGAAATCCAAACAAGAGCAAAAGCCTAAATAACCTAGGACAGAGCTATGCCATCGTCAAAAGACAGCTTCGCTATCATGGGGTCTTGGAAGAGACTACATTAACAATGTTATTATGGGGCAACAAAAAATAAATGGAAAAGCAAATATCTATGAATTATATTGGTTATGTTTGATACTATTTTTATTGTAGGCTTCAGTCTCTCCATCATGAACAACTATAAAATTTCCCATAATGAACATTTAGACATCGCTGACATACTACCTTTCCCATCCCAAATAATCAAGTTCAAATACAGAAATAAACTTGAAGCACAATTGTTTGATTGCTTTGACGATGGCGATTTATGTCTTTTAAAAAGTACATTCGTGAACATGAATAGTATACGTTACCGGGACCTGCCGTTAGTACAGTTTCCATAACTGGTAAGCAAGAGTTATCGGTCACTGATTTTCTCGTTTGCCCACCACCAGGTGTAAGTATAAGGTAGGTTGTAAGGGAGGGTCCAGAAAAATTGTATGACCCGAGGCGAACTGCGTCATCTTTAAAACATAGAAAAAACCAAATGATGATTGATTAAAGTAAGAAAATAAAGGCTTAAAAAATTATACCTCCCAGTTTCTTGTTTTCAACTTGAAGGGGTCAAAAATGCTTTTTCATTTTTCGTTTTTTTAAATCACATCTATTAATATCGACTTCCCAGATCTTCGCAACTATCGTGACCGTATTAACTCTCTTAGGATTTTAGATGTTCGAATGACATCATTCAATTGATTTTTATTCAACGAGATAGCTTCTATTATTTCTATTCGAGGGGCATTCATACGATTACCGGCCTGCTTTTCGGTGTCGGTTAAATTTGCCACGTTCCAATAAAATGTGACACACTCCTGCGCTTTTAACTCTCGTTGTCATTGATTCCTTTTAAAGACCTTTCAATTGACGCCTCATTCCTTTCCTCTCATGCTTGATGTCACCTACCCTGGTAACTTTTACTGCCACTTTCTTATGAGTTTTTTTCCAGGATCGTGCATGATAACGAATTCATGATGATTACACATTTGGAATATGCTTTTCGCCTTAACTACGAAGCATCTGCTTTTTTCTCAAGTCAGATTTCTTTACAGTATTTATGTAGACTGTTCATTGTGTTAATTGTCATCTTCGTGTTGTGTTGTCAATTAAAGCCGCATTCAGATTCCAAACATCACAATCAAAAAGCTAACATATTCTGAAAAAAAAATACAAAACAGAACCTCCTCATGCGAACAGAAAACAATTGTACAAACAGACTGAAACAAGGACAAATATCGGTGCTAGTGCGGAATACATTAATGTAGGTGGCTGTGTTAATTGCGAAAAGAAAGACACATTAAATCGTAATTAGATTAATTTTTTTTCGTTAGAAAATATAATGTATAGAAAAAATTACATCTTATCGGTTCCTAATGTCACAAGACGGACACTAGGTTTGGTACTTGACCAATCTACAGTTTTATATCCATTTACATATTCATCTGTGTTGCTTGGGGCCCCTGCGTTTTATGGTCAAGTTTGTGTGTGGTCATCTTACAGTCATGAGGTTGTTTTACACAACTGTACGTTCTTCGAGACCTCTGGTTTATCGGAAAAGTGAGAGGGTTGTGTACACTTAATCCCGGATAACCACACCATTTGCTACTTGTGTGGTAAATGGCGTCCAAAGTCGGCACCGGTTGCTCATTGGTCTCGTTGGTTTATGTGTAGTCTTTTGTGTTTTATGTTTATATGTCGTTTGTCTCCTTTTCGTCTCTTAGTATGCTCGTTTTTGTGTTTTCGCATCGAGTGTTTTGATGTTTTGCTGTTGGTGCTTCAACGGGGTCAGGTTGGAGATCCCCTAGCTCCCTTCTTTTATGTCGTAGAATGCAACTACCCCCTCCCCAAAAGCATTTAAGCTTTGCAATGAGAGAAAGAAGATCCTGACGGCAATCTAAACTAAGTAATACTTTCATAATCAACCAAACTTTTCTCTTTTTGACAACAATAGACGACATTCTCAAATAAGTGTCTTATAGGAGACCGGTAAATGGCCTTTTTTCTAAAGAAAATGAAATCAACTAATAAAATTATGAGGAAGCGTTTTTTTTTCACGCATTTAACACTGTATTTTCCCATAATTTTCGTAAAAATTGCAATGGGCGCGAGTGATATGCCCTAGATTTCATTGGACAAATATGTGACGTGTAAAAGTTATTCGATAATTAGTTTTATGAATGAGTTCAGTATTAAAATTGTGATTTACTCAAGGTAGACTTGCTCGGATAAGCGAAGTGTTTAGTATGTAATTACTCAAGCATTTGATACGAACAGTCAATCGGACATTTTAAGAAAAATAACACGCTTTTACATAACATAATTAGATAATTCTTATATAACAAACGCAAATCCCTGCTTCATCAGTATCGACTTACTATTTAACTAACAAAATAAGTCTATATTAAGTAATCTTTTAAGAGTGATTAAAGAACTGCATGCTTGTTTGTTTACATTTTGGCATTCGATTACCTATGACGTCGATCACGGATAGTTGCGAAGATCATCGAGGTCGATGTGAAATACCTGAACTCTATCCCATTTTTTTATGCTCAATCTGATCGATTTCTTTAAGAAGAAAAATAGTTTTTGATTCAAAATATTGAATGTAATTTATAATATGATCCATGTGATATCTGACTATCTTAATACTTTGCAAATTAGACGGGCGCATTTTATCAGCGCCAACTACAGTGCATTTCGCACTTGCACTGGACTCTCGAACTGGTTCTTTAGAGATAAAGTTGTCTTTTGTGTTTCTATTGAGCTATGTCTCCGTTCGTTTGTCGGATTTTTCTTCTCGCGTGAGAAATGTCTTTTTTTCTAGAATTTGTAAGGCTTTCGATTGCGGAGATTAGTCTGATTTTGGCTTTTGTTATTTATGAGTGAATGAAAGTCAATCAAATTTGAGACTAACCAGAAGAGAGTTAAATCTATAGCAAATTAAATGAAAGCGGCGGCGCACAGCGCCACCTATATAACATAAACTCAGACAGTGCATGTATTTTAGATATTGTTTTTATTTTCGCGCGTGAACATCGACGGCGGGTGTGGCTAGCCAAACAGGGGATGCTAACTCCTCCTGGGCACCTGATCCCACCTCTAGCTTGCTAGGGGTTCGTCAATGCTCAGTTTGGTGCTCTATTCTGAGTGCTGTTGAGATTATCGTCAGGATCTTCTTTAACTCATTTGTGTCACACTTATGCCTCTTTGACGTGTGGAGATTGTAAAAATGGTCCCCTCGAGGGGTTTGACACATTCTCCTACGCATGCGTCCGATTTCAGTTCCGCTTTTCTTCACTTTGAAATCTACCTCTGCCGTCATCGCCTATTGTTTGTCTGCAAGATTCTTGCAGACTGGAACTGGGGCTTCACATTTTTAAATAAAGTATTGCAAGTATATACCATCATGTTTGACTACATTTATGAGGTATACAGTGTACATGCAATGCTTTTCTTTCGATGCAATACGATGTAGTATCAGGGATTCTTTCTTCATTCGTACGTTGCCAACACGATCAGCTGAGCGAGAAGTCTCCAGGAAAAATACAAATTCAAACTATAAATCGAAACCTACCGTCTATAGACGTGAGTCTTGTAAATTTTCCTACATCAAGATAACAATTGTTTCCTTCATTGCCCATTTACTCGTCACGAAACACTCAAATATGTGCCTCTGCCTTTGAATCTTTTGAACTGTTTACGTCAGTAGTCCGAATGACGTCACTGTGACGACATGCCGTACTTGCGATACCTCTCGGGTTTTATCATTGCGTGAAATGGCGTAGGAAAATAGCGATGACGGCAAGGTTATATTGCAAGCCTGCGCCGCCTATGACCTTGTTGCAAGTTGGGGTTTGACAGTAAGTGTTTTGAATATTTTTTCCTAACATGGCCGCCATAGCAATTTCTATATAGACATAACCTCAGACAGTGCATGTATTTTCGATATTGTTTTCATTTTCGTGCGTGAACATCGACGGCATTTGTGGCTAGCCAAACAGGTGATGCTTACTCCTCCCGGGCACCTGGTTCCACCTCTAGCTTGCTAGGAGTCCGTCGATTTTGTGCTCTATTGTGAGTGCTGTTGAGATAATCGTTAGGATCTCCTTAAAATCACTACAATAAATTTAGATTCGACAAAATCTACTATGGAGATTCAAATGATTGAATAAAAACAAGCCAATTAAACATTCTGCAGTGCAAAAGTGAAACCCCAATGGAGATGAGATCAGGTGCCCGGGGAGAGTAAGCATCTCCTGTTTGCTAGCAACACTCGTCACTTAGGTCGTGCAGAAAAAAAAGTCGTGCCCGGTAAATTGTTAAATTCGGTATTTAAAGTGGTTCTTACCTAAATATTTTCTAACATTGAGAACAGCGATATGTTACAACGTTTAATATTTTCATTGTATAGATGTTATAACGATAAGTATATTCCTTGTATGGTCCAAATTTATTTTCAGTAACCATTTCAGTACCCTTGGTTTAATGCTTTTTTCTGATACGTCCCTTTGCTCTCAGAACGAAGTCATTGTAGTCTGAGTTTGCTCTGGAATAGTGTATTAATTAATAGTGTAAGATCGCATATACTTCTAAACAAGACTATACGAATGTTCTCGCGCACTCCCTGATTGTTCTCTATTGTTATTACGTCATCAATTGACTTGGGCAGAAAAGGTGCCCAATTTTTGAACAATGGTTTAGGTAGGTGACTAAAGGAAAAATCAGAACGGACACGCTGCACGTGCTGCATTTACGATCTTGCGTATTGCGATATGAATACACCATGGGCAGGAATGATACTACTCGGGAAAGGGAAAATTTAATGTGAATTTTTGACATTGAAGTCGTCGCGTTTGTCATATATTGAAGTGAGTTAAAGAAGATCCTGACGATAATCTCAACAGTACTCACAATAGAGCACAAAATTAAGCATCGACGGACCTCTAGCAAGCCAGAGGTGGGACCAGGTGCCCGGGAGGAGTAAGCATCCACGGTTGGCTAGCCGCACCCGCCGTCGATGTTTAAGCACGAAAATGAAAACAATATCTATAATTTATGCACACTCTGACGTTATGTCTATATAGAAAGTGCTATGGCGACAATGTCAGGGAAATATATTCAAAACACTTACTGTCAAACCCCTCGCGGGGATTTTTTTTACGAGCTCCACACGGCAAAGGGCATAAGTGTGACACAAATGAGTTCAAGAAGATCCTGACGATAATCTCAACAGCACTTACAATAGAACACAAAATTAAGCATCGACGGACCTCTAGCAAGCCAGAGGTGGGACCAGGTGCCCGGGAGGAGTAAGCATCCCCTGTTGGCTAGCCGCACCCGCCGTCGATGTTTAAGCACGAAAATGAAAACAATATGTATAATTCATGCACACTCTGAGGTTATGTCTATATAGAAAGTGCTATGGCGACAATGTCAGGGAAAAATATTCAAAACACTTACTGTCAAACCCCTCGCGGGGAACTTTTTTACGAGCTCCACACGGCAAAGGGCATAAGTGTGACACAAATGAGTTAAAGAAGATCCTGACGATAATCTCAATAGCACTCACAATAGAGCACAAAATTAAGCATCGACGGACCTCTAGCAAGCCAGAGGTGGGACCAGGTGCCCGGGAGGAGTAAGCATCCCCTGTTGGCTAGCCGCACCCGCCGTCGATGTTTAAGCACGAAAATGAAAACAATATCTATAATTCATGCACACTCTGACGTTATGTCTATATAGAAAGTGCTATGGCGACAATGTCAGGGAAAAATATTCAAAACACTTACTGTCAAACCCCTCGCGGGGAACTTTTTTACGAGCTCCACACGGCAAAGGGCATAAGTGTGACACAAATGAGTTAAAGAAGATCCTGACGATAATCTCAACAGCACTTACAATAGAGCACAAAATTAAGCATCGACGGACCTCTAGCAAGCCAGAGGTGGGACCAGAAGCCCGGGAGGAGTAAGCATCCCCTGTTGGCTAGCCGCACCCGCCGTCGATGTTTAAGCACGAAAATGAAAACAATATCTATAATTCATGCACACTCTGACGTTATGTCTATATAGAAAGTGCTATGGCGACAATGTCAGGGAAATATATTCAAAACACTTACTGTCAAACCCCTCGCGGGGAACTTTTTTACGAACTCCATACGGCAAAGTATCCAGAAGTATCCAGATGACCATATTCGTCAAAAGATAACATGTTATCCAAGCAGAGTTAATGCTTTCAGTAGTTTCTTTTACTTCTAGTTCACACGGATCGATTGTGCTAAGATAATCAGCAAAAAATTGGATTTTTAATTGAGAGCACGTCCTCGATATATCTATATGTAAAATTGAATTAGAGAGCTAGGCGTGTCCATGAGAGAACTAGGACTGAACAAACTTGGCTAAATATGAGTATAAATTACTGCAATTAATCAGCGAAGATGCAATCCTCTATGATGCATTCCATATGTTCAATTTGGTCTAACCTGGGATGCAAGGTGCCTGGAGTGCTTCTGTCAGTGGATTGACTGAACAGTTATTGTCCACGATCACCCACTTCCTCTTCTACAAAAAAATGAAATACTAAGTAGCAATTGCAAATGTATACAATATTTCATTTTGTCATGTTAATGTAGCCAAATCTATGATACAAAATCTAAGCACACTGAAAACGTAAACCTTCTTTAAGAAAAGTTCAAACCAACTTTAATGCACGAGAAACGCGTTCGATAGTAAATCCTCATCAGTGGTACTTTGAGCCAAAGTGATTTTCGACTCTACAAAATGCAATTTAGTACCAACCTCTAGTTTTTTTTAATTTAAATTCGTGCATTTATTTGCAAAACTTGTGCGGCTCTAAATTTTATGTAGGGTCGATTCAATATTCCACTTTGTTACTTTCTTGAATGAAATTTAAAATAATGTATTTTGTAAAGTCACATAAAAACGTGAGTTATATTCATAAATGACACGATATCAAAGAAAGCGAATCTCACTTTGTAAAAAAAGTCCGGTACGGTACCGAGTGTTCCAACTCTTTACCTTCTTGAAGACAATTTCATACCAGTTTTTATGCATCAGACACGTGTTTTGCATAGTAAATCCTTATCAGTGGTATCGAAGTGATTATCTGACACAACCAGATGTATTTCAGTAGCGCCCTCTGATTATAGTTTTTGAATTTGCAAAATAAAGTTTACTTTGCAGAGAGTGTACGGTTCCAAATTTTGTGTTGGGTCGATTCAGTAGCATAGTTAAATGAAATCTGTGATAAAATAGCATTTGAGGATGGTTCTTAGATGTTAACCTCCTTTAATTTCGATGATATTTTTGGATGAAATGAAAAGGTTCAGAAGGAACAAAATAATAAATATGATACCAAATTGATAAAGGGCCAAAACAAAGATTCCTTCAGTCGACAGAGCTGGAATGAAGTAATAATTACACCTTAAACATCCAGTCACAGGGAACAAGTGTAACAACTCACCTATTATAATAATAATAATACCGAAGCGTTCCAACTCTTTACTTTCTTGAAGATAATTTCACACCAATTTAAATGCTTCAGACACGTCCTCCGGATAGTAAATCCTTAATAGTGGTGCTTATTACATGTAGATGCCGAAGTGATTTTCTAACAGCCAATGTCAGTCCCATGCTTTACCATTATGCTACTCAGACATACTCCGATCAAATAAACCAGCAGAAGGAGTCATGAAAACAACTGGACAAACAATTGCCTGAATACATAATTTAAAAACGAAATTTATTGTAGATGGCGTCACGAGAAACAGATTAAGGAAACTTTTTTTTATCTTATCCACGATTATACCTTTCTATCGACCTCAAAGAACACTAAATCGCGTGATGTAAATATCCATTTTTCAAAGTGAAAGTTGTGATGTGTGTTAAAAACCGGATGGAAACTTTGCAATTCATGCGCCTTATATGACAATTTTTGCGTCTCTTTCTGTGAGTGTCTGCTCTGTGTTTTAACGTTAGGTATTTTGTGGTTTTGATGTGGGTGCTGCAACCGAGTGTTACATTGTATTGGAGATCCCCTCCTTTCTTTTACAACCTATCGGATTAGATATATTAAGTTATTTTACGAGCAACTACGACATGAAGTTTATTGAAGTCATTTCTACTAGATCTAGAATATAAGAAATAAAAATAAATCAAATAAGCACTCTGTTCAATGGTAAAATGTATTCAGTGCGTATCTCAGCGTTGGGTAGCAACTTAAATTTGTGGTCTGAGTAATGTTTTTAAAAAATGGAAAGTTACGAGGATAATTCACTAAACGACTATACACGTACATTATCAATATATTATAAATTTCAAGAAATAATACATTTCATACATTAAGTTTCGGTGATGTGATTTGGTGCTCCTTGTCCCTTTTGCGTCTCTTTCTGTGCGTTCAGCGCGTGTCTGCTCTGTGTTTTTAGCATTGGATATTTTGCTGTGGGTGCTGCAACCGAGTATTGTTGGAGATTCCCTCCTTTCTTTCATCTTCATTGAGTTGTTTATTTTTTATGTATCTAAAGGGCCATTCACTGTTAAAGCCAAAGAATTTCATAGTGGTATTCAAAGGATTACCTCCGGTTTTCTTATTTATAATTTTCAAGTCGTTATAAGACCTATTTTCAAAATTGAGATCATTTTCATTCCTTCATGTAACGGGTTACCATGGTAACACACTGATTCGATTGACCCATTCTCCACTGACGACGGGTGGTCATATACTAAAAAATGTTTTACCATCAGAGAAGTCAGACATAGCATTTTAGGTTGCGACATAGCGTACTATAGACAATAGAATTCATGAAAATCTGAGATGAGCGTTTTTCGGCGACTTTGACAGTAAGTGTTTTGATTATATTCACTGACATTGTCGCCATAGTACTTTCTATATAGACATAACGTCAGACAGTTCTTGAATTGTATATATTGTTTTCATTTTCTTGCTTAAACATCGACGGCGGGTGCGGCTAGCCAACAGGGGATGCTTACTCCTCCCGGGCACCTGGTCCCACCTCTAGCTTGCTAGGGGTCCGTCGATGCTTAATTTTGTGCTCTATTGTGAGTGCTCTTGGTATAATCGTCAGGATCTTCTTTAACTCATTATAAGGAATGACTCTTAAATGTAAACGTCTTCAAATTGAATAGCATCATTTAAGAACAGATAAATTGGCAACATGGACCAGACATGCACGTTTCGGGTACTCAACCCTCGTCAGTGATCCTCAAATCTAAACAATGTAATATGCCAAAAAAGTATGAAAGTTACTTTGTCGAAAAAGCGTACCGAAAGACGTTGCAGGATGGGTGGGATATGATGCTACAGGACCCACGTTTTAGAAATTTCAGGAAATTTTGATAACAGAAGTTTTAGAATACGTTGAAGAAACGCTCAACCGAAATTGATCGAACTTGGCTACATGTGCCCTCGGGGACTCCTGGTCCACCAGCAGTGACACTCACCAAGTGGTATAAATGTAAACGTCTTCAAATTGAATAGCATCATTTAAGAACAGATAAAATGGTTACAAATAAAGTTACAAATGGTCTCGTCAGAATTATTCGAAGCATAATCCATTTCTTTTAGAATTCAAGGAGAACCAATACTTAAGGGGTATAAGGTCAAGAGCTGATTAAAACTGCTTAAATTGCTCAATGTATCCTAAATGTGTCATTTAGTTTATTGCATAGTCTTAATTGAGTAATCTACCATTCCTAAGTCCGTCCATTGTCCATTGGTCTCGTTGGTTAGTGTGTAGTCTTTTGTTTCATGTTTCAATGATGCTATTTGTGGGGGGTTAACCTTTGTGTTTCCTTCAGATCTTATACCGTGCATAATCATATCTGTAAGACTCGTCTGGGCTTTTCACTTCTTTCTCCATTTGAGGAACTCGGTTTCCCTTCCTTTTCCGGTTGCAATAGCGCGTTCCCATACTTTCGCAGCATTTGTTACTACATTCACAGTTCTTTTTCCATTTTTGGAAATGGTAATAAGGCGTAATGGAAAGATTGATTATTTATAAGAATCTCCAACATCTGTAATATGTAAACCTGGTGCCAGTACAACTGAGTTATGCAAGGTTAGTAATTTAATTGATTTATTCGATATGTATGAGAAAAGATTAGACGGACCATAGTTAGCCAAACTGTTGGACATTACCTCGAGAAACTGACGATTGTTTCTTCTGTTCAGACTGTGAAGTAGCACCATGACGACTTACATAATTGTCGATACTTTCCACACTGCTGTTGCTAAATTGCCCCTTCACTGGTTCTACATCTATTACTTCTTTTATTATATTCCTTTTGAAGAAATTCCGCTGGTGTTGAATAAACCGAGAATGAGAGGTTAGGACCAAACAATCCCATGCTTTTTTTTAATATTCTCTATGGCTGATGTCAAAAGCAGCAGAACTTTCATAATCCATTAGACCCTTTTCAAGGTATTTCCAAAAAATATCAGCCAATATGTGTTTTCGGGTTGTTTCTGTTAAATTAAGAGCTTTCAATTGCCGTTCTTTGTCGTCTTTCTTATGTTTAACACAAAGTAGATTGATGCTGTCTTGAAAGCAGATTTCTATTGCATTCCGTAGAGCCTCACCGCCGGCACTTCCGATGGCTTAAATATTTTTAGGTCGAGGTTTATGCGTTAAGGTGAAGAAACGAAGTGAACAAAGTCAGTTCCTCGCTTTGTGTGTACAAATGTTTGGCCCACTTCTAAAGGATGTTTGTCAGAATATTTAAATTCTCGAAGCATGTGTTTGCTATGTAAACGTTCCAAATGTTGAAGGTCGAGTCTATCGAAAAAAAAAAAACTAACGGATCCGTCATGAACTGTACTTAGTTGCTGATATCGGCTTGTCAGACACCAGTACGTAATGAGTTGAGCTAGAATCAATAGCAAGATCATGGACGAACTGATTATTCTTTAAATGAAAAATTTAATGAGTGATGTCATCAGCATTTGAAGATGATTTTCTTATGTTGTATATTTGTTGTGGATTTCTAGATTCAGATGAAGCAGAACTAGAATACATAGGACCAACTGAATCCTTCATAAGTTTTGAGAAAATTCAATTTGGTTTTGATTATTTTGGTTACTAGGTGCTCAGATAATAGATGTTCTACATCGCTTGTATTCTAAATGAGCTTACAAGCTGACAGTAGTCTGTAAGAGTAACTTTTACAACACATATTAAATTAAGATCCACGTAAGAATCAGGCAGGAGTGATACATTGAATTTTTTTGCAAAACTTTTTAATTTCTGTTTTGAAATATATACGTATATGCGGTTCATCCTTCATACTTGCTGCAATAGTTCTGGAACTGTTTAATAGAGCAGTTGCATTTAGTTTACTTTACCACTACTTTTACCTCACCTCTACGCTTCAGTGGTCACTGCGGTTAGGGGTTACATAACCTTGGTCTCGAGTATTGACGACTACAGTTAATTTTTAAAGCTGACCTACCCTGACGTTTTGCGGGTACATTTCATATCTTAGACATAAAACTTACGGGTACATTTTATGTAAATTTCCCCTTTTCGGACGAAGAAACATTAAGCATTGTAATTTTTGCTACATAAATAAATGATCTTTCCGTCTGCATGTCCGTCCGTCTGATAATTATACTTTCACATTTAAATTGTAAAAAAGTGACAGGTCAGCTTTAAAAGGTAACTGTAGTTGGATCGCCTCAGGACAGGTGTAATGTAAAGCCATGGCTGTGAAATATTCTGTTTAACGTGTGCGGACTGGTACCTTTCGAGACAAAATACCAGATAAAAAGCATACACTCACAATTAATTCGAGATTGCCAAAGGTATCCTGTCATACTGAAAAAAAGTTCCACTACGGCTTTATTATTCGAAATGAAAAACGGCTCAAATGGATCTATTTAAACCAAGACTTAGCTATAATAGCTCACATTCCCGTCTCCCCTGACTTGTACAGTGGATATGTGCCTTAAATAAAATTTCAGAATAATACATGTCATTGACAGCAATACAAAAATTGTATGATGTGTGTTTTCGCCTAACTGGAGGGTGTCTTTTTTTTAAAACATCAGGATGGAAAACGAATTTTAAATACCACGGCCTAATCCCACAGTGACCACTGAAGCGTAGAGGTGAGGTAAAAGTAGAAGTAAAGTAAGAAGTAAAATAAATGCAACTGCTCTAATAGTATGGTCGTTTCATCTTCGTTGCATTTCCATGCGGTTTCAGCACGATTCCATCTTCCGTACAAATGTACCATTGCGATGGATGTATTGCATGATACAATATCGGCTTGTATTCCCAGTCCTTGAAGTTATTGTTGAAATGATTCTTTGAAAAGTTATTCCATTTTCCTCAAACGTAGCTTGATGGGTAGCATATTGTCTTTTAATTAAGTTAATTCAATTGTTTCTATTGCCGACAAGAACGGACGAGCCTTTGCCATCCTCTGCTTCTATCCTATAAAAATTTCATCATACCTCTGAGTCTGGGGACGAAATTGATGAACAATTCTGGATATATCCACGTAACGTTTACAATTACTCTATACAACTGCTGGTCAGCAGTGAATACCGTGTATTCTGTCCTCATTTAACTGTTAGCATTTGAGCTTCGCATATTGCTGTCATCGTAGTGTCTGGATCGACAGGAACCATGTCAATAAATGGAGTATACATGGCAGCAGTTGCAGGTATTGTACTCAATTCATGTCCTCACGCCATTCTAGTACTAAATCACGCAACACGACAGACACACTTGGCTTTTAAAGAAGCCAAAATCGAGATTTGTTCTCGATTGAGCGAAACCACTAGCTCTTCAAGTACAGCTAAACCTGTATAATGCGGTCGGTCTAGGGAGAAGCAGAAAGTGACCGCTATACACAGGTGACCTCTTTATAGAGGGTCAGTTCTTAATAGGAGATAACTTGCATATTCAAACATGTATCATGTTGAAACGTGGCCAGACCTTTGTTTTTGAGGTGATGACACATAAACTGTCGTGTTTCATGGAAAACTAACAAACCCATTTTAATTTCTTATGTAGTTTCAGAGGCAGAACGGAATGTTTTTTTAATCAACAGGCAAATCGGAATTTTTAGGATCACGATAGTGTTTAATTTGTTATTACATCAAAAGCTTCTGAATTTTTATGTCCTATTCACTGATTTGCTTTATCGTATCCCTACTATTCTTTTCTTTTTCCTACACATTCGTTTTATAATGCTAGGGCATGTGTAAGATTTAAGGCCATTTGTACACGTGTCTGGTGCATAATTTTTCGTTTGCATTTTTCATGAAGAAGGTACAGAGTTGGAACACTTCCGTATTATTGTAAGGAAATAATATCTTTGCGTCTGCCTTGGCTAGGTCTTTTTTAATCATTGTATTGTAAACATTCCTGTTGTAACACTCTCTGACAATTTGCTTTGAAAAAAACGTAGGAAAGGAGGGGATCTCGAACAAGACACAACAAAACACCATAAGTGAAAACACAGAGAAGACACACACAGCACAAAAAGGGTCAAGGAACAGCAAACAAGACATCAAACACAAATGACCACACATAAATCAACGAGACCCATGGGTAATCTGACTAGAAGAATGCAAAGTTTTAGTGTAAAATAACCTCCTTATCGTAAGATGACCACAGATAAATATGTTAATGTATATAAAAAGGAGTGGGGCGTACGAAATACAATCCGTGTTCTGCCGGCTGTAGCGAGCTCATGCATGTTATCACCTGAGGAGTCCGTCCGACATTCAGACAGGATAGGTAGTTAGGGCCCTTTCTTCTCTAGGGAGGTTTGGACAGGGCCCGTCAAGGAGTCCCCTCGTCACAGTCAGTCAGAGTGCACGTCTTAAGAATGCACTGGTACAAGGCTGTATATTGGCCAAGTACCATGCCGAGTGTCCGTCTGGTGACATTAGGATCATATCCACGGTATAAACACGTCAGAGTCATCAAGCGCCTTTTTCAGTGGTTATGCTGACTGCCTTTCATCCTTTAAATTTTGCTAACTATGTCACCATAAAATGCAGGCTGTGAAATACCCAAAGTAATATACTCTGTCGCTTGCTTTAAAAGAAGCTGACTGTAATTTTTGTTAAATTTCCAGAAAGTCTTAGTTTATGAAAGCAGAAACCTTGACCTAAAAGTTTCTACGTTAGATGCAAATTTCTACTATGAAAATCCAAAACATTAGTACATGATCTAGCGTACCGCGGGTGTGTTGTGGTATGTAAATGCCGTATGACGGTAGTCTGGGAACGTCACCGTCAAGCCAGGGGAAATTAACTATGTTAATTTCAAAATCATCTCTTTTGTCATAACACTTTTCTGAATTTCTCCGTTTGAAATTTTGGTATTTAGGCCCAAAAATGGTGTTTCTGTATTATTAAAGTTTGCCCTGGTGAGTGTCAATTCTTGCACTTGTGGATAAATTTCATTCTTATATGTTTCAAAAGCAGGATTGTCAATAGTGAAAATATCATCCAGGTGCCCAGAAGTACCATTGAAGCATTTTAAATCATCAAATTTTCTTTTCTTTTGAAGATTTTGAATAAAATCTTTTTTATTCTTTCCTAAGGGTATAAAAAGAAAACTGCTGAAGATTTTGAATAAAATCTTTTTTATTCTTTCCTAAGGGTATAAAAATAAATCTGCAACAAGAGGCAGTTAGTAATTTTAAATATCACAGACCCGAAATCTATGATGTTTCATTTGATGCTTTTGTACCATTCGTCAATCAAAAACTTCATCATATTCACACAAAACTTTATTCCATTCCTTTGCCGAAGCTACACTCTTTACATGAATATGACATGACCTCACATTGTACTGATCTTGGTTCCAAAGAATATCGTCTTCACGGCATTGTTTGTGGCATAGCTTTTAACAGATTGTTTCAACACGTCAAAACTGTCGCAACTCAGGAGAGCAAGAATCGTCCATTCCTTAAGATAAAGTTTGAAAACAAAGGAATTGATGCCCAGAATCAGGGCTACATTTTGAACCACAAAACTGTCCAGGAAAAAAGTACCTCCTTACAGGGGCGTAGCTGCCTATAAGCCAGCACGCCATGGCGTGCACATCGTGGAGTTAGAAAAAATGTGCACGGATTTTTCAGAGAGAGAGAGATTTTCTGTGAAAATGGAAAATAGCACTCATGATTGTCTCCCATAGTTTTTCATTTCAAATATCGCCATCTTCTCTAAAATTGAATATTTTTAGCAAAAATACCACGTCGTTTTGACATTCATGTTTCGGAAATGAATCCTCATCAGTGGTACTTGTAATTCAAGTAAATATGATTCAAAGACGACAAAATAATTAAAAAGTAAAACGTCCTTATGAAATCAGACAGCTTTTTCGTCAAAGGTGAGAGGCTTCAATTTTTCAGTAGTATCTACTCTGAGAAGTTATCAAATGAAATATGTGGCAAACTGCTTACCTCCATTTTTTTTTCAGAAAATTCAGAATGATAAGGCAGGTTTTAAAGTGAAGTGTTCAGCGTTTGCGCATTTGACTTTATTTAACTAAAGTTCTTTCACGTCTATCAATGAAAGGAGGGGATCTCCAACAACACCTATATATAGTTGCAACACCAACAGCAAAACCCCATAACACCCACTGTCAAAGCACAAAGCAGACACGCACAGAAAGAGACGCAAATGGTACAAGGATCGCCAGATCACAGAGAAACATCAAACACAAATGACTACACATAAACCAAGTAGATAACAATGACCCCCCCCCCCCCCCCATTCCCCCTCTCCTTTCCACTTTCTCTTTGCTATGCGCTGTGCGCCCCGGATGAAGCCTTCGGCGTCATATATGTTTTTTTTAATTGGCGTGCACTTCAAAAAGCTCTAGCTACGCCCCTGCCTTACCTAAAAAATCGAAGTCATCCTGCATTTCTTACAGTTACACAACACCCGTTGTAGACAAAATTTATAACTACAAGAAAATGTTGCCATATCTAGACTCAGAAAACCTTTCTGAATACCTGTATGTACATGCTAGACATCGGAGTTAGATAATGAATATCAAGTCCGATCAACATTGGTTGAACGTTTCTTTAAATGCATTTAAAACTTTCTTTTCACAAAACATTCTCGAAATTTCCGAAAAGTTCAAAGTTGCATCATATCCCACCCATCCTGCTAAGAATAATTGCACTTTTTGGCCATATTTCATTGTTTGGATTGAGGATCACTGACGAGGGAACGCGGATGTCTGCAAATTTATCTGTTCTTAAATGATGCTATGAATTTGAAGACGTGTAAAATTTGTACCACTTTGTGAGTGTCACTGCTGGTTGACCAGGAGTCCCTGAGGGCACAGGTAGCTTTGGTTGATCGTTTCTTTTAACGTATTAAAAACTTTATTTTCACAAAATTTTCTCGAAATTTCTGAAAAGTGCATGGGTCCTGTAGCATCCTTTCCTATCCATCCTGCTACGTCTGGACACTACTTTCGCAGTCTTTGGCCATATTTCATTGTTTGGATTGAGGATCATTGACGAGGTTAAGTGCCCGAAACGTGCATGTCTGGTCTATGTTGCAAATTTAACTTGTTCTTGTGCTATGAATTTAAAGACGTGTGAAATTGTAACAATGTTGTCACATGTGATTTCAGCATTGTAAAATAAATATCAAAGAAGTTTATTCAGTCCAAAGGCGCGAATACAAATCAAACAAAAAAAAAACCCCTTAGAAATGTACTGAATAAATGTCCGAAATACAGGGAACCACATTCATTCACATGACGTAAGAATTTGGGTTTAATATTGAACTCTTGTGAAGATTATGCTAGAATGACAAATATGGATAATGACCATATCACTGTATACAGCACAAAATCGATAATTCAGAAAATCAGAAACCGAAGGCATACAAAATCAGGATAAAACAGGAACCAAAGCAAACAAACAAAAACCTCCACCACATGAAAAGACCCTACAGGGAATTTTGAGCCACGCACTCTCTAAAATGTAAATGTAAAAATCTAATTTCAAAAAATTAAAGAGGGCGCTACTGAAATTATTTTGGTGGCTCCGCTGAAAGCATCACTGATGAGAATTTAATATTCGAAACACGTGTCTGGTGCATGGAAATTGGTTTGCAATTTTCTTCAAGAAGGTATAGAGTTGGAACCCTTCGGCATTATGAAAAGAAGCGAACTCCCGATATAGTCGATTTGACAGCCTTATATAACATGTGGCCGACCTAGAAATGTCCTTTCCTATGAACTTTTTTTTATGATTCTTATCTATGGGATAGTACTGAACGATTCTAGCTTGGTTGCCACTCTGGCAACCTTGGGCATCTCTTTTTATCGCCGAAAATCCAAAAAGGCCGCCAAATGCCTTCCACCAATAGATGAAATTAATTTTTTTCTTTAAATATTAAGTGTGGCACATCAAATCAGGGGTTTTTAGGGTCAACAAACCCATTACCGATGTCATTTTTACAATTTAAGTTCATCCAGGACTAAAAATTCAAGATGGCCACCAAATATCAATCTCATTATGGTACAATGATGATATTTCAATTAAACGTTCGTGTAACATGTCTTATTTGTAGTTGCAATGGTCCTAGAATACATTAAGTTTGCTGTTTTGGTTGTTTTCAGCTGACACATGTTTCTGGGACAACTCTGCTTATCGGGGAAAATTCAAAATGGCCGCCAAATGCATTCTACCAATAGGTAAAATTTAATTATTTCTTTAAATATTAAGTGTGGTGCATCAAATCAGGGGTTTTGAATGTCAACAAACTCATTTCCAATGTCATATTGACACTTCGGGCTTATTCTAGGTTGGATATTCAAGATGGCCGCCAAATTTCAACCTCATTATGGTACAATGTGTTGATTTCAATAAAAAAAAAAGTCGTTTTACACATCTCATTTGTAGTTACAATGATCCTTGAATACATGTATTTTGCTGTTTAGGTCGTTTCCAGTTCACACATACTTGTAGGACAACTTTTTTCATCAGGGGAAATTCAAAATAGCCGCCAAATAGTCCCCTGCCACTGAGTAAAATGTAAAAAGAAATATCACAAGCTCTTATTTCTTAAGACTATGTAATGAAAAATGAATAAGAGTGACATATAAGATTGGATGGTTTCAGCTTTAACAAACTGGGATTCGTCAAAATGTAATGCAAAGATAAACATGTCATTTGTTTGATTAAAATGGTACTCAAATGACAAAAATAGAGTTTCCCTATTGATCATGTTGATATACGTCCAGTTTGTTTGACGCAGGAGATTCTAGAGTAAGCAAGTAAACTCGAGGTAACTTGGTTATCTTTGCTCTTTTGACCATCATGGCAATTTCTTTGCTTGGCCTGTATAGCTTTCTTTCCAATCGGCAAGAATGCAAGAGAAAGTGCTTGATGTTTTCTTTACAACAGTCCCTCGGTGTAATTTATGTTGAGTTGAGCTATCTACTATGTTAAACGTCTTCACATTTAAAACCTGATAAATTTACAGCATGGAACAGACATGCACGTTTCGGGTACTAAACCCTCGTCAGTGATCCTCAGTCTAAACAATGTAATATGGTCAAAAAGTATGAAAATTATTATGGCCAAAAATATACCAAAAGACGTAGCAGAATGGGTGGGATATGATGCTACGGGACCCACTTTTTAGAAATTTCAAGAAATTTTGTAACAGAAAATTTCAAATGCGTTGAAGAGACAAACAATCAACCGAAGTTGATCGAACTTGGCTACATGTGCCCTCGGGGACTCTTGGTCCACTAGCAGTATATTTATTTATAACGTCAATGATGAAATGTACCATTTTGCAATGAAATTCTGAACCTTGCATCTCTATCCTAGCTATTTATACTTAAAATGGAACTTTGTAAGAATAGAAAGTCTTCAAATTTGGCAAAACTACATTAATTATATATGCTTCTTTGAATCATTTTGGCTGGAAGTACCACTAATGAGCATTCATTGTCCGAATCATGCATGTCTGGTGCATAGAATGTTAATTATTCTATGTAAAGAAGGATGCCCAATAGTAACAGGGTTAGCACTCTCCTTTCTCTTTATAAGGCCGGTTAAGTTTGTAAATGAACAGGCCTTTCAAAATTTCATCTGCTATGAATACATCATAGGATAATTTTAACTTCTGGTTGGAGATTTCCTCCGTTTTTTTCTAACAGTGATTCAAAATTGAATCTGAGGAATCTTCAACTGTGGTAAGATGAAATGGTACTACGTATGTTTTGGCATGTAAAACTCAAGTTGGTGAAATCTATCTTACAACACAGAGTATTTAGTTGAAGAGTGAGACGTAGTCAGTGTGACAAGCTTGATATGAATCTAGAACAGAACAGGAGCATTAGTCAAAAGAATAGTGACAGGGAAAATGATCTATGTCAAAAATACAGATCATGCAGAAATCCTGGAAGAACTTTGCTCCTTTGAATTCCTTTTGCAGACTTTCAAATAGGACAATCACTTACGTATTTGACATGATTTTTTGACAATCCATAGCCCCATGATGTAGATTCTTGCTTCAGGTCGACTCTTATCCCCCTTCTTTAAAATATACAATATTTGCAATTTATTTTTATCTTTATGATAAAAAAAGATTCTTCTCTTTTACGGTTTGAGAATGTGCAATCTATGTAAAAAGTACATGTGTAAGCTCATATCGACAAAAGGAAATTTCACGTGGAGTATACCACCTTTAGGATCACAAATAATGTTTAACGTCGTCAAATGCATTAGCATCATTTTAGAGCAGATAAATTTACAGCATTGACCAGACATGCACGTTTCGGGTAGTCAGTGACAATATGCATCATAGTTATTCGTAACGAAATGAGATTATTGAAGTGAGGAGTCATTTTATGTTTAGCCTTTAATGACTTATAAGCAAAATGACACCAGATATGGATTTGGCCCTTAAAAGCCCTGATTAGATGTGCTATACTTAATATATCAAGTAATTATTACATTTTACACATTAGTAGGAGACTATTTGGTGGCCATTTTGAATTTCCCACGATAAGCAGAGTTGCCCCAGAAGCATGTGCTAACTGAAAACAACCAAAACAGCAAAATAAAAGTATTCTAGGACCATTGCAACTACAAATAAGATGTGTTACACGAACGTTTTATTGAAATATTCACATTGTACCATAATGGGGTTGAAATTTGGCGGCCATCTTTAATTTTAGTCCTGAATGAACTCAAATTGTAAAAATGACATCGGAAATGGGTTTGTTGACCCTCAAATCCCCTGATTTGATGTGCCACACTTAATATTTAAGGAAATAATTTAATTTCATCTATTGGTGGAAGGCATTTGGCGGCCATTTTGGATTTCCGGCGATAAAAAGAGTTGCCCAAGGTTGCCAGAGTGGCAACCAAGCTAGAATCGTTCATTACTATCCCATAGATAAGAATCATTAAAAAAAGTTCATAGGAAAGGACATTTCTAGGTTCTGAAATTTTCAAATCGACTAATATGGGAGTGATTGGCAAAAAGACATGTCGAGCTTGTGTATAAAAAAGTATTGGAAGTTGACTTATACGCAGAGTTCATCGGCTTAAATCACCTGTACAAACTAGATTCGAGCCCATATTTCGTGACCCTTGTGTTGCCGATGAACACTCTTACCTTCATGAAAACTTACTATATCATAGTGTTCTAGCAGACAAAGCATCAAACAACTTTGTTGTAGTGTGCAAAGCATATTATATGAACTATCTCAAGGAGGAAATATGACTCAATTCGTCATCTGGAAATCAAACATATAACTTAACGAAGTTCTCTATAACAGAAGTTTTAGACAACCACAAATCTATGCTTCATTCATTTGGCATCCCCACAAATGAGTCCGATTTTGAATTACCATACTTGTACTGGATTCCTAAGATGCACAAGAATCCATACAAACAGCGATTAATACCCATTTCATCCAGGTGTTCCACAAAGTCTCTCTCTATTTTGCTTACGTCAAAGAATTGTGCTACGGCATACTCTAGAAGTGGAGTCAATCAGATTTGGATCCTCAAAAACTCAAATGAACTGTAAGACTATCTAAAATTTTCGACTTACAGCCACTTTACAAGCATTAAATCTTTCGACTTTTCTACTCTCTACATCACCATACCTCATCAAAAACTTTAAACTAGGCTGGCTTCCATAATAATAATAAAAAAAAAAAAAACTCGCAGATACAAATATCTCGTTTTAGGGCTTTTAAAAACTTATTTTGTCAATGAAAAATATATGACTATATGATCAAGTTTTCAATTGCTTGGCTGATTGTCCCTCAAATTCGAGAAACATAGTCTTGTCTGAGCTTGCTTGGATTGATTATTTTGTTAATACGTTCAGGACCGACTTTCGTCAGGTTTGCCCGATTCCCTTCACCCAAATACATCTGCTAAATACATGTACTCATCATCCATTATCCGTGCACATTCGATAAATGACGTCAGTTAAACTCCTCGCTTTGGGGCTCAGTGGTGGAGGAACTCGATCTGTAAACACATTTTACTGTAATTTTTGCACGTGTTTATAAAGTAAATTGATCTGCAGTCCTGTAAAGTCCTCCTAATTTTCTGGTTTACGCACTTTATTACGTAAATTTATTATTTTGCTTTATACATAATCGCTTGACGTATCGATAATACCTTCGCGTTGTATCTGAGGTTTTAAAAGTTCAGTGGTCATCTTGGTCGCCACTTTGACAATATCGAACTGCTCAAGGGTGACCAAGCGGCATCATTCATATATCGTTTAGAGACATCCTTAATCATCCTTAATAAGTGTTTTCTGCAGTAACAGGAAAGTTTTTGCGGGTACCGGTCATGGTCACCAGACTTCCGTAAAATCACAATATAGGTTCACCGTGTACATGGAGATAACAAGATAGAGTCACAAGAGAAGCTAGATGTACTAGTATATTTGCACCGGAATGCAAAGATTGAATGCAATAATAAAACATAAATTGTGTCATCCTTTCATTATTATATAATTATGAAAATGTAACCGATTGTCTTTTTTATCAATCTGTGAATGGATATGGAACCACTGACTTTACCTAAAATCATTACATGTATATATATAACTTACCCCCTTCCCAGTGAGTGAATATACCTGTAACATAAAATAATACCTGTTTATAATCTCTTATTGTCCTTTCCTTGACCATCGCCTGCGTTGAGATATTCTTGTTGATTTCTGTTATAGCTGCCGTCTTCATATTGATCGAGTCGTAGGTAAATCTTGTAAATGCGTCATTCAGTGACGCAGAATCGTGCGTCCTGTCATACCTGCCTATCCTTTGGATTATTATCCCTGTCCATTGTTTAGGAGCACAGCAATTCTTCTGTGATGACGCCAACCCAAAGAATGAAAATACAACGCAAACAACTAGAGCTGACAATTTGTATGTCATGTTTAACATTTGCTGTATCTGTATTTAGGTATTTGATATCTCTGTGTTATATTTACATTTATAAAGATAAGTCATTATCTCAGCGGCGGTAGGGATGATGAGATTACTTGTGTAGCACTGAGTTTATTCGACTTATATGTTATTTTTAAATTGTTTTATGCTTCTATATAGCAAGAAATCATCATATATGAACGCATGTTAAGTATACGTAGTTTTACGTGAAAATTATAATCAGCATTTATGAGCATTCATCTATACATTGGTCAAAAGTTTTTTTTATTTTCTAGAGATATAGACATCATGACAAAGACAAGATAAATACGTGATTGTACTTGTATCCTGTATGCACCACAAGTTGTGACGTACCAATAACAAAAATCTTCATAATCATCATTTTAAGATATATATCATTTCATTTCATATCTACTGTAAGGATTCAACATAGTCACCCTTAAGGTTTATTTTCTTATTTACAGAAGGGATTTCAAAAATACATCAAAGGCGGATCTAGGAATTTTCATAGGCGGAAAGATCGTCTGGGTATTCGTATGCGCTACTAAAAAATCAAGGCATATAACACTGGTTTTACACTCTTGTCGGAAAAACTCTTGGAAAAATTAAAATTCTCAAGGTATGATTACTATTATTACTTTAATCGATGGACAAAAGGTAAAGCTAGATACTGACCAAGATTTTTTAGAGACATATACAAAGAATTGCCAGGCGATCTTGAAATGGATCGGCCTGTGGGAATTTTCATTAAGCGTAACATTTTCGGCGAAATGTTGAGTTCCACAGAAGTCCAGTGCCCTTGTACATGTATATTGGTAAAGGTATGCACAGGAAAAGCTGTATTATATTTGAAATAGATTATGTAAAAGAAAAATTAAGTGTCCAGCTCTTCTGTCAGAGAGCAGCCTTCTAGACAGAAATTTCTAAACGCAATTAATACACCAGACATGCATGTACATCGGATAATGAATTTTCATCAGTAGTACTTTAGCTTTGTGAAGCGTCCCCTAGTCTTTTTTGATTTTAATATCTCATATCTTTTCTGCAAAAAGTGAGCTCGTCAAACTTTCGTGTAGGGCCTCATGATGATTCAGAGGCGTAATGAAAGAGAAAACTGTGGTCAAAACCATTGGAGGATATGGTGTTAGGGTTAGGGTTGTTTACCTCCTGCATGTTGATGCTAATTACAAGTAACATACATGTAGAAAGAAATAGTTCATTTAGATAAATGAACTTTCAAATATAGAGTTATGTACATTGAGTTATCGCCAAAGAAAAACTTATCTCTGACAGTGACCACGCAGCGTGCATAGAAGAGTAAGCAATTGTAAAGACAATTCATGCACCAAGTCTCGGGGAGCATTATTACTACATGTATCTCCACACTACAACAAAGAATAAGTGCGAATCATACAGAAAAACAAGCCAGAATAAAAGACAAAACAAATTATAAATTGATGTTATTTGAAAAAAAAAGTCTGCCAAAAATAAAGGGGGGGGGGAGTAGCGGATCCAGCGTTCCCTTTGCTGGGGGAGTCAAGGGGCGAATTTTGCCGATTTTAACTGAAAATGGGCCAAAATATAGGTGATTTTTTTTGGAAAATTTTGGGTCAGTGCCGGCAAGGACTTCTGTTTTTAAGTCCTTGGAGCCGGGGGGACGCCCCCTCCGCAACCCCCATCCCTGAATCCGCCATTGAGGGGGGATAGGGACACCTCAACCCCCTCTAAATTAGCCAGTGTACAAGAATAAAAAAATATCGATCTTTGCTCATTTTTGTAGGGTTTTCGGTCATCGGCAGATGAAATTCCGGATTTTAAAATACTCTCTTCCATCTGACTACTCCATTCACCGGAAGTGGTGAATGTATTGGCGAGGGATGTAATTTCAAATTATTGACAAATTCTGGCCACTTGGATACTGATTTTAGTATCTTTAAGTTCAATTAGACAAACTTAATGAAATGCATCAAGCTGTCTAACTATCGGTGGGTAAGTGCTCTTATAAGCGTCTTTGTCAGAGGAAACTCAGACCAAAAGAGTTAGAATATTTGGTTTCGGGATGCGTAGCACGCTTTGTTAAGTACTCATATAATGATCTGTGAGTAGTTATGCATGAAATAGCTCTGTTTTAACAACAGCATTACAAAGGTTGTTTCTTAGAAGTATCGCATTACAGACGTTGGAATCCAGGATTTTGTTGTGGTTCCCGTAGTGCACAGGTATGGGATTACTCCAGAAATGGCTATAATAGCTAAATATGGCTATAATAGCTATAAATGGCTATATAGGAGAAATAATTTTAAGAACTAAAGAATAAAATTTTTGAATTTTTCTTTCAAACTCAAAATCGCAAATCTTTATGACCATCTGATCAAACTTTACAAAAGAAGTTGGTCAGGTACGGGATTACTCCAGAAATGGCTATAATAGCTAAATATGGCTATAATAGCTATAAATGGCTATATTGGAGAAATAATTTTAAGTACTAAATAATAAAATTTTTGAATTTTTCTTTCTGACTCAAAATCGCAAATCTTCATGACCATCTGATCAAAGTTTACAAAAGAAATTGGTATGCAAAACTTACAATTTTCAAGTTTTGACCAGGATAAGTTATCAAAATTTGACTCATTCAATCTCAAAGATGGTACATTTTACATGTCAACTTCTTTAGTAAACATTATTCAGATGGTCATAAACATTTGCGATTTTGAGTACTAGCTCAAAATTCCAAAATTTATCTTTTTAGTACTTGAAATTATAACTCCAATATAGCCATTTATAGCTATTATAGCCATATCTAGCTATTATAGCCATTTCTGGAGTAATCCCGGACCTGTTGGTATACAAAACTTACAATTTTCAAGTTTTGACCAGGATAAGTTATCAAAATTTGACTCATTCAATCTAAAAGATGGTACATTTTACATGTCAACCTCTTTAGTAAACATTGTGCAGATGGTCATAAACATTTGCGATTTTGAGTATTAACTCAAAATTCCAAAATTTACTTTTTTAGTACTTAAAATTATTTCTCCAATATAGCCATTTATAGCTATTATAGCCATATTTAGCTATTATAGCCATTTCTGGAGTAATCCCAGACCTGGTGCAGGTGCTGATAGTTCAGTACAAGTCATACATGTGAACTTCCCGGCAGGAGGACAAAATCTCCCGACGAAACGAGGATCCACCTGATCGGAAATAGTCCTCCCGACGAAACAAAATCCTCCCGACGAAAACGAAAATCCTCTACATTTCTCCAGATGAAATGCAAAATTGCCAATTGTGCATTATGATATGCTGATTGTAGTGGCCATACAATAAATCAGTAAGTGCTAATCATTCAGGTGACAGGTATATTGCTCCATCACTGACCCCAGGGACGTTATACCCAGTACATGTACATAAGGCCAAAGGAAAAAATACCTTTGTTTCCCATCACCCAACCGACCCTATTCAAACCCGCCGACCCTAACGTTTTTTTTCCCGATTTTTAGTTGCATTTAGGTATTTCTTCACCAATAGTAAAGACCGTCGCGCCTTATGAAATGTGAGCCAGAAATTTTCAATCTACCGATTTTGATGCGATCGGAAAACGTGAAAAATTGCGAGTCATCCTTTTAAAATTGTCTGTTTTGGGTCATGACATGCATTGATTGTAATGATTTATATACCATCGGAAAGATAATGAAATAAAGAATCCAATGATATGTGTTTTGTAAATATTTGTTTATAAAAACATCACATTTTTACGAGTTGAAGTGTGAAACGCCGCCTAAATTCGCCGACCTCGCTAAGTACGTATCGGCGGACCGGTTTTGTTTTTACAGGTACTTTTTAAATAAAATTCCGGCAAGTAAGCAGGTAACTAATTAGCATAATATTTTGCACCCAATTAGATAAAAGATTAAACTTTATTGCCTAACTTGAAGGAAATTAATCGGTTGATTAATAGACATGATAGAGAAGTTATCTGAAAGTTAATGATATAATACCAACTGTATGGAAAATGATCGGTAATTTAATTTTCCTTCACATATAAATAAACAGAAGAAGTCTTGCAGATTATTTTGATATATGATAAATCAAAATCGATAAAGATTTAACCCACCGGCTTTTTAATCAAAATTGTCCACTCGCACCAAATTTTACGTTTGTGACAAGATGCCCTGCCGCGCCATTATTTGTTATTGTTTACATTGATCGCCCTTTTGTATAACCATGTTTGCGCTTATTAAAACCAAGATAACTTTATGATTGGCCTTTTACATGGGCTCTGAAGTATAATTGCATGATGTTTTTATTTATATTGAGTAAAAAAAGTATATGTATTGACCTAAACTTTTCCCGTCCCGACGATCGTTCATGTCTGCGGCCATATCATCGTTCAGTTGTACTAGGAAAGCATCAATAAAACCGTGTAAAGATAAATCATTAAGTAACATTTTCATTCAAGATTGATTGATAAAAAGATTTAGAAAACTTTTCAGTATGAAGAACGGCTTTGTTCAACGTATTTTATGGCAAAACTCGGGACTTGTAGAGGGGACGAATCGTACTACATGTATTACTTACTAACTTACAATGTAGCAATGGTCTAGTCATTAAATAAGCCGAATAACAACTCATTTAGTTATTACATGCTATTTTTACTGGATTTATGAAAGAATGAATTTGTGAAACATCTTAAAATTCAATTTCATGAGATGATTTTGATATCTATTCGTGGACAGGAAACGATAGCGTGGGTTGACGCCATATTGAATTTTCGTCGAACGTCAACAGGTCAACAAAGATCGACAAAATTAATGCTTCTTATCGTGTTATCATTTACGATTTGCTTGTAGGACACTCGTTTCATAGTTTATATTTTAAATTAGTAAATAAAAAGAAGAACAGCTTTCTTGATTCCTTTCTTATCTTATACTCCCCCCCCCCTCGGGGCCCGGTCAATTTCCTATCGTTTGATAAGCATTAAAAAATATTTCGAAGTTTGTTTCTTTTAAGAGTCATTCTCTGTAAGCATCAAAGTGGGTCGGAAATCGCATGTCTCAGATTTGGATGATTTTCACTATGTAAGCCAAGTTTGACCCCCTGACAATGAAAATGACATTGGTTTGTGTATATGGCCATCCGTTGCCATGGTAACCATACCACCCCATTTTGGCCAGAAAATGGGCTTTTGCAAGCTCAAAATGAGCAACTTTCATGTCTGTTTTTCACAATGATAGTCCATAGGTGGATTATATTTTGACTTATGATGTAAAACTACTTACATTGATCTTTGATATGGGACATCAACTTTTGGTCGAAATGTGGGAGAAAAGTATTATTTTTTATTGCAAACTGTCCATATTTTGACATTTTCCAAAAATACAAAAATACACCATTTTTGGCGATTCATAGAAAAATAACGCAGCATAAGTTAAATAGTGGAATAGGCCCTTATGAATCATTGATCCATTTTGAGAAAAATATAAAAAATCCAGAGATGTTATTTTTGTTTAAAGAAAATAAATTCAATTTAAAAATGGTTACCATGGCAACATCTCCATTTTATATGATATATGTTTTATATTGATTATCTCAATTCATAGACAAGATAAACAACCAATTATGGTACATTAAGCAAGTTCATGATCTTTCTGACATTTTAATATCACATATGTTGGCATTTCATCATCGGTTGCCATGGTAACCACGCCCAAAAAGGTACAATCTTCACTTTTTATTCAAAATTTCCGTTGTTTTTTGGTGTTTTTGTACATTTGAATTAGATTAAAGAGACAATTTCTACGTTTTCCTATGAATTCCATTACATTTTCCAAAATTCATTGAAATTCGAGAGACATGTTAGAAAAAAATGCAAGAAAGTCTCCATAGCAACGCACACTATTCTATCAGATACAAAGCTAAAGCAAAGTCATGATATATGTTTTACATAAGTATCTCAAATCATGAAAAAAATAAGCAACCATTTTCGGTATATTAAGCAAGTTAGCAGTTACTGTTACACTTTTATATCAATTATGTCAATATTTCATCATCGGTTGCCATGGTAACTATCCACATAAAGGTACAATTTTCACTTTTTATACTAATTTCCAGTCATTGTTTGATGTTTAAATGAATTAAATTAAAGAGACAATTCCTATGTTTTCCTATAAATGAGATTCCATTTTCCCAGAATTATTGAATGTTTTAGAAATATATAGAAAACATGCAAGGAAATCTCCATAGCAACACACACAATCATATATGATACACAACCAAAACAAAGCAGTAATATATGTGTTACATTAAGTATCTCAAATCATTGAAGAGATAAACAACCAATTATGGTATATTCAGCAATTTTACAGTATCTGTGATAGTCTTTTGTTCAATAATGTTGGTATTATGTAATTGGTTGCCATGGTAACCATGCAAAAAAGGTACAATTTAAGCTTTTTCTGCCAATTTTCAATTGTTTTGGACTGTAGTGGTACATTTAAATAGAATTGAAGAGACAGTTCCTATGTATTCCTATACCTTATTGTCCATTCACTAACATCATTGGATTTCTTGAGAATTATGTATAAAAAATGCAAGAAATCTCCTTAGCAACGCATAAAATTATAGTTGATATAAATCCAAAAGAAATACATGATATATGTTTTACATCCAAATTCTCAAATTATGAAAAAGATTAAAAATCAACTTTGGTTTATTAAGCACATTAGCAGTTTTGTGACATTTTAATATCAATGATGTTGATATTCAATCATAGGTTGCCATGGCAACCACACCAAAAAAGGTACAATTTTCCCTTTTATGCAAATTTTTCATTCTTCTTTTTTTTTCTTATTGTTTTTGTATATTTTAATTAAATTACAGAGACCATTCCTGTGTTTTCCAATAAATGATATTCCATTTTCCATTGTGCAAATTCCTAGTTGTTAAAGATAAGATGAGCTTTATTTTGAGTCGGCATGTCAAAGTAACAAGTGAAACATAAGCTCTTATGAGCTTTCAGACTGACATATTTTTTTCAGTGTTTTAGTGAAAAACTTTTATTTTCGGTCTTTTTCTCTAAAATTTGAAGCAAAAAAATATTTTTGAAACTTGATAGATAAAATATGAAGCCTTCAAAAGAAATTCAGGGGGGAAATCATGAAATCATATGGGAAATAGCTGTATTTTCAATATAAAAATCACCAAAAAACTTCAAAAATTAATTTGTTAAAGATGTACAGAATTGTATCTTTGTATAAACTTCATTTTTAATGATGATTCTCAATCAATTGAATCAATTTGGGAAGACAAACTGTCTATATTTTTGAAATGGTTTCAAAAGCAGCCGTGCTTTATAAGATCTGATTTGCTGATTTTCTGCAATTTCCAACTATTTAAGGCCCTGTTTGATAATGTGGGAGCCCTATAGGAATCACGTATTCCGTCTGTCCGACGCGATAACTCAAGTAAATAGTGTACATCTTTCAGATAAAGGATCATGAGAGAAACATGCTTATAAATTTTTAAACTTCATGGTCTAATGTCCAGGTCAATCTTTGGCAAAATTCAATAAAATATCATTAATTTGGTTCTGACCCGGAAAGTTCTGACCCGAAAAGTTTTCAAGGTACAGCTTTCACATTTCATACACAAATTAAAGATCATTTGTGAAATATGCGTATAAATTTTGACCCTTCAAGGTCAGAGGTCAAGGTCAAACTTGGCAATTTCAATAAATAAATATAATATACATACATGTATAAAGAATCCTTAGTTGAACATGCCTATTAATTTTAAACCTTCAAGGTCAAGTCAAGGTCAAACTTAGGTAAATCTTTATTAAATATCAATGCAATAACTGAAGACGTACGTATTTAAGGAAGCTTTTTTATGCTTCATATCCTGGTTTAGAACTATGATAGAAACACACCCAGAAATTCCAAACTATAACAGAATGAAGTCAAAGAAGCTAGGCCAATCTTTAGCAGATCTAGTAAGATCATTATTTTGATATGAACCGATGACTCCAGCTTCCAAGGTATACATGTAGCTTTTCAACTTAGACTTTTGAAATTCGACATACTGATGAAGAATAATGAGAAGAGCATGCCTGTAGGTATTCAACTCTCATTATTTTCATAAAATGTACTTATTTTATGCAACAGAGTATTCATTGGTGAGATATTAAAAATCCCGAAATTTCAAAAGCTTTATACGAAATTCTGGCTTTGTATTAGTAAAAATTGTGTGCTTTGCCATAGAGACTTGTTGCATTTCTTCTACATATTTCTCCAGAAGTTCAATTACTTTTAAGGAAAATTAATTATAGGAAAACATAGGAATTGTCTCCTTAATTTAGATCAAATATACAAAAACAATAAAAAAAAAAAAGAACGGAAAATTTGCTCAATAAGTGAAAATTGCACCTTTTTTGCATGGTTGCCGTGGCAACCGATGACAAAATATCAAGATTTTATTGATATTAAAATGTCACCAAAACTGTGAACTTGCTTTCTACATCAGAATTTACTGTTTATCTCTTTCATAATTTGAGCAACTGAATGCAGAACATAAAGCATGGCATTGTTTTAGTTGTATATCATTTCTAATTGATTGCATTGCTATGGAGATTTATTACATTTACTGAACATTTCTCAAAAAGAAATTCAGAAATATAAATATCAAGTATAGGAAAATATCGGAACTGTCTTTTTAATTCAAATGTACATAAGCATCGAAAAAGTAAAGAATGTATCTTTTTTGCATGCTTTATATACCACAATTGGTTGTTTATCTTTCCCATGACTTGAGATACTTAATGTAAAACATATATCATGGCCTTAATACAGCTGTGTATCTGTAATAATTGCATGCGTTGCTATGGAGACATTCTTGCGTTTTTCTATATATTTTTCCAGAATTTCAATGATTTTGGGAAAATGGAATATTATTCACAGGAAAACATAAACATTATCACTTAGATTTACTTCAGCTTTTCAAAAACTCTAAAAAAAAAATGACGGAAAATTGGAATAAAAAGTGAGAATGGTACCTTTTAGAGCATGGTTACCATAGCAACCAATGATAAAATATCAATATATCTTATATCTAAATGTCACAAAAAGTGTGAACTGGCTTAATATTCCACAATTGGTTGTTTATCTCTCCCATGACCTGAGATACTTAATGTAAAACATATATTATGGCCTCGTTACAGCTCTGTATCTGTAACGATTTTGTGCGTCGCTAAGGAGGCATTCTTGTGTTTTTTCTACATATTTCTCCAGAATTTCGATGATTTTCGGAAATGGAATATTATTCAAAGGAAAACATAGGAATTACCACTTTAATTTACTCAAACTGTACATAAATTCTGAAAAAAAAGACCGAAAATTTGAATAAAAAGTGAAAATGATACATTTCAGGGCATGGTTACCATAGCAACAAATGATAAAATACATATATACTTGATATTTAGATGTCACAAAAAGTGTGACCTTGCTTAACATACCATAATTGGTTGTTTATCTCTCCCATGATTCGAGATACTTATTGTAAAAATCATATAACATGGCTTTGTTTAAGCTCTGTATCTGCAACGATTGTGTGCGTTGCTATGGAGAAGTTCTTGTGTTTTTTCTATATATTTCTCCAGAATTTCAATGATTTTGGGAAAATGGAATATCATTCAAAGGAAAACATAGAAATTATCTATTTAATTTAATTCAGATGTACAAAAACTCCTAAAAACGACGGAAAATTTGAATAAAAAGTAAGAATTGTACCTTTTCGGCCATGATAAGATACCAAAATGTTACAAAAGGTGTGAACTTGCTTAATACACCATATTTGATCGTTTATCTTGTCCATAAATTAAGGTACTTGATGAAAAACATATATCATGTAAAATGCAGATGTTGCCATGGTAACAATTTTTAAATTGAATTTATTTTCTTTAAACAAAAATAACATCTCTTGATTTTTTATATTTTTCTCAAAATGGATCAATGATTCATTACGGCCTGTTCCACTATTTAACTTATGCTGCGTTATTTTTCTATGAATCGCCAAAAATGGTGTATTTTTGTATTTTTGGAAAATGTCAAAATATGGACAGTTCGCAATAAAAAATAATACTTTTCCCCCATATTTCAACCAAAAAGTAATGTCTCATATCAAACATATATGTAAGTAGTTTTTCATCATATGTCAAAATATAACCCACCTATAGACTATCATTGTGAAAAACGGACATGAAAGTTGCTCATTTTGAGCTTGCAAAAGCCCATTTTCTGGCCAAAATGGGGTGGTATGGTTACCATGGCAACGGATGGCCATATACAAAAACCAATGTCATTTTCATTGTCAGGGGGTCAAACTTAGCTTACATAGTGAAAATCATCAAAATCTGAGATATGCGATTTCCGAGTTTTCTGAGAATTCTTTGATGCTTACAGAGAATGACTCTTAATTTCTCTCTACGTTTCTCCCTTTCTTTTCTCTCTCTTTCTTAAAGTCTAGGTTTCTCTAGGTAGCTCTTTCTTCCTTTCTTGTTCCTTTTTACAATCTCTCTGTTCTCTAGCTCCCACAAACACAAAGTTAACATTTTTTTTACTTTAAGTTTAACTCTCTTCTTTCTTCATAGTATCTATTTTTCTTTCTTCCTTTCCCATTAAGTTTCATTACATTTTTTTCTTTCTCCAACTTTCTTTCTTTGTTTTTTTTCTCTTTTTATTTCTATCCGTCTTTTTTTCTTTCTTTCCCACTTAGCAAGTCTATATATCTTTTTTCTCCAACTTCAAACTTTTTTCATTTTTCTTTCTTTGGTCTTTTCTTCTTTTCTGTTCAATATTTTTCTCTTGGAGTCTCACTCAAAGTGTCTTTGTATCTCAGTATGAACTTTTTTGTTTTCTTTTTTTCTGTGCATCTTTTTTGTCTAACTATAATTTTCTTTATATCATTATTTTTTCCTTTCTCTTCCAAGTTTTCTCTTTTCCTTTCTTTGGTCCTTTCTTTTTTTCTATTTTAAGCAAATTTATCTTCTCCAAAATTCTTAGTATCTCTCATTTTCTTTCTTTCTTTCTTATGTACAGTAAATTAGAAAAAATAGTTTATGTCATTTACAGGTTGATTTTTTAAGCTGTTGATATTGATAATTTTTGATGTGATATCTTGAAGATGATCCATATAATATATCAACTAATAATTGTATTTATGGTAAAATTTGTGTGGAACAATATCTTATCTATTCACCTGAAATTAAAAAAAAGAAAAACAATTAGAATGATTAAACAATTCTTCATTTTTGGGAAAATAAATGCGTGACGCTAAGAAAGGACAAAAGGTACTAAAAAATGGGATATAAATCTTCAATTTCTGCTGTAACCATACACCATAGATAAAATCTAACATCAGAAATGGATTCAGCACACCATTTTACATAAATGTGCCAAGTTTGGTGTTGATATCTTGAAAATTGAGTTATTTATGACAAAAAGTATAAAAATTTCTTCATTTTTCGGTTCCGCGAGCTTGGATAGCTGTATAAGGCAATAATAAGAGGAAATTTTTCCGAAAATTACCCCAATTTTTCGAACTTCAAAACTTCATAACTTTTTTTCTATTGAAGATATCTTAAAAAGGAAAACTGTTCTAGAAAGCTTGCAATGAGCTCTATCAATTGAGTTTAGTTTGGCTGCAACTTTTTGAACTTTGAAATCACCTGGCATTGCTATTTATAACATTATCTGTCATCTACCGTTTAATATTAATCTACAATATACACTCTCTCTCTTGAAAGTTACTTATTGTACGGCCCTTTCGGATAGGCTTTGTTTTTTTTTTCAAAAAAGGTGTACTGATTATTATAAAAATGCATTACTAGGGTTTTGATGATTTGGTAGTAATTATTGATTTACCTAATATAACCTAAGTAAATATTTGAGGTCATGCACGTGCTGATCGTTTTATTTCAAGCAAAAGTCTCTTGTAAAACATGTAACGATGTTTTCTACGGTTTATAAAATTATGTATATACATGTAAAACTGAAAAATCGAAGATTCAAATAAAAGATCATCAATAAGCTTGGTGAGAACAAATTCGCAAATACAAATGTAGTGCAGCAATTTTATATCTGTTCGTGACTGCGCACTTGTCGATAATTTAAGACCCATCTTGTTCACATTTATATTGTAAAACAACATTTTTGTGTTCGAATGACGCCAAGACGTAAAAAAAAAGGCATACAGGATAAGTTTTAGCAAATTAGTCCTTATACAGCAGATGGTTTGATATCCTATTCATATAATATTTTTTGTACGGCGTCAACGAGATAAACCTACAATATCTTTGTTCGAGCAGATCTAATTGTATTATGTTTCTATGCCTTGACGACGGATCAAATGTGTTACTCTGACAAACCAAAGCCTTGATAATTAAGTATTTCAAACCGACTTCTTAAATAATTTTAACCCCCCCCCCCCTTGTAACGTATTAGTGAGTGTCATTCCCGTCCTTCCTTCATACTTTTCTACATGATAACTCATCTTAAACTCGAGATCCAAACTGATTACTTGCTTCTGACGTTATGTTTGCGACCAGTAAATGCTGTTTTTTTTTCTGTCAACACGTAAAACGGATGTTTGCACCGTGAAATCAGCACTTATCGGTTGCAAACATACGTCAGAAGCAAGTTACTCCTATTCTGATGCTATCTCTATTTTCCAAAATTTAGGAAAATTTATGGTGACGTTTACCTTTAATGGCGAGTATGTTCTCGTTGTATGGCCGTACACAATGAAATTTGGCGTTATTGTGACGTTGCATTTCAATATAGGGATCAATATGGAAGTAGGCCTTTTGAGTTTTGGGTAAGGTCAAAGGTCTACGTCCTTTGTTGTAGGAAATATTCATTTGAAATACAAAAATGTATTGGTACCCAAGTGATAACTCAAGAACCTTTCCATCTAGCCAAACCAAATCTGTGGGGATCTGCTAGTCAGAAATACATTTACCCGGCCAAAGCAAGCCTGTGATGACTATTTGGGATGGTATGAGGCTGGGTTGGGTTGGCAGGCCAGCTTCCATTCTCCAAAATAATCGTCAAAGGCTGGATTTTGTATTAAGGTATCTCGGACTAGAAATATGTTTTTTTATCAGGAGGAGAAAACCTTTTGATTTGGTGTAATTAGGTCAAAGGCCATGGTCATTTTTAGGAAAAAAACAATGAGCTCTAGATAGATCATAAAACATCCAGATTCAAGGTCACCATGCTTGGGCGGCCAGTTTTAAGAAGAGTAAAATCATTTAAAAACATGTACTATTTCCAAAGGTTGCACAAAATTGCCTCCTTTCCCCCTTTTCTAAATAGCTGGTAAACTCCGTACGGCCGCTTCGCCTAGCATACAAAGGCTTAAGCAGGCCGCTCATACCGCTGAGTGTCTTGAATTAAACAGACTTCACATGTTTGAAGTTCATGATTCCGTTTTTAATCCCTTAAGATCTCTTTTGAAATATAATTATAAACATGATAAACATGGCTAGAAGAATAAATAATTCAAAAAAAAATTCAAAAAAAAAAAAAATTCCGACTGACCTACCCTATTTTTTTGCCGGATTGCGAAGCAAAATCTGGTCTATGAAATGGCGAAGTCCGTCCGTCCGTCCGTCTATCTGTCCGTCAGTGCGTGAGTGCGTCAACATTTTGGTTAAAGTGTTGCATTTAAGTCCATTGAGAGAAAACTGTTAGGAGGAGCAACTTGAAACTTGACATGGTGATAGACCATGATGAGACGAATCAAACACAGCAACAAAATTTGACCTAGTGACCTTGACCTTGGAGTTTGACCTACTTTTGAAAAACTTTAACCTTGGCCATAGCTTTTGAATGGTACTGTAAGTAATAGGGCTTTCATATTTCACTTGTGTATTTCTTGTGAAAAGGCCTTTCTGCGGATACCAAAAAAATTGACCTTGTGACCTTGACCTTTGAGTTTGACCTACTTTTGAAAAACTTTAACCTTGGCCATAGCTTTTGAATGGTAAGTGATAGGGCTTTCATGTATCACTTGTGACACAAGTGTATTTCTTGTGAAAAGGCCTTTCCATGGATACCAAAAATTTTTACCTTGTGACCTTGACCTTGGAGTTTGACCTACTTTTGAAAAACTTTAACCTTGGCCATAACTTTTGAATGGTAAATGATAGGGCTTTTATATTTCACATATGTATTCCTTGTCACAAAACCTCACCATGGATACCAAAAGTTTTTACCATGTGACCTTGACCTTGGAGATTGACCTACTTTTAAAAATAATAAATCTGGGCTATATCTCATTAACTATAGAGGCTATGGCTTTGAAATTTCACATGCAGAATCTTTATGACCAGACCTTTCATTTGATATCATAAGTTTTGACCTAGTGAACTTGACATTGACCTTTGACCGACTTTTGAACTATTAGAGGTAGGGTTTTGATATTTCACATATAGATTCCTCATGACCAGAACTTTAATTTGATATCATGACTTTTGACCTAGTGACCTTGACATTGACCTTTGACCTACTTTTATATTATAAGAGTTAGGATTTTGATATTTCAGTTGTAGAATCCTCATGACCACACCTTTCATTTGATATCATGACTTTCGATCAAATGACCTTGGCATTGACATACTTTTGAACTATAAGAGGTAGGGCTTTGATATTTTACATTTAGATTCCTTATGACCATAGCTTTTTTCATTGCGCAATGATATTAATGACCTTTTACCTTTCTGTCTGTGCAAAAATGTATACATCATCTAATACAAACACTTCGCAATCCGGCCTTACCGCCTTTAGCGGTTATGGTTTATTTCAGCATGTTATGGGAAACACACATATTTTTTTTCTTGGCCTAAGAATCTTCATGGACGAAACGTAGTAGGACACCGGCCGGTAATAATTCTTGTTAAAGGGAAAGAAGTCGAGCTCATCAGGAAATATTCTCACATTCTAGAGAAATCTAAGGCATGGTCCATTTGATATTCTGGGGGGGGGGAGGACTTGGGTTTTTTCGAAAAAAAAATTTGCTTTGAATTTTGATGAAAAAATTAATTTGCTTATGGTGTGTCAGAAAAAAAATAATCTTGCTCTTACAAGTAATCTGAATCTGAAGAATTACCATAAAATTTTTCTAAAAATTCCTGAAATTTTTCCAGGTCGCTTCACTCGCCCAAATTTTCAATCGCTTTACTTGCGATAGTTTTTATAGTTTTCTATCAAAACATTATTTTAAATGTCTAAGTTCATTTTAAGATATCAAAAAAATGCATGTTAATTGAAAAAAGGGTTTCTTAGAGGCTTAAATATATTATCAATATTGAAGCATTACTATTAATAGATACATGTATCACCATATAGAGTCTAATTCTATATACATGTACAAGCTTTGAAGGAGAACTTTAGTTTTCCCCAATTTACAAATTTGTCTAGAAAACCCTCCCCTCAGACCCTCTTACTTGTAACTTTTATATAGATTTTGTTTACTGAGGATTATATTGTAAAATACTTCTATCTTTCTGTTAAGAAGTGAATTAAATTAATTTCTCATAAAAATAAAGTAAATTATTTTAGAGTTTTGAATAAAGATAAGAATTTCTATCGATAAAACAAAATACATGTATTCTTAATATATTTCACATCACTTGTTAGAAAAAAAAAATTCTTGCTCCAACTTTGCAAGAAAAAATAATTTTTGTTCCGGATCCGGGGTGAAAAAATGATTTTGCTGCGACAAAAAACCCCAAGCCCCCTCCCCCCCTCCAGAATATCAAATGGACCGTGCCTGAGTAAAATGAAGGGGGATTGCAAACTTAAATCAGTTTTTAAAACTTGGCTATATCTCTTCGATCACAAATGGAGAGAAACCTTGATGTACATGTAAAAATGTTGTTTTCATTCGTTGAATTATTAATTTCTTTCATTCATTGATGCTCTAATTGATATACTGACATTGAAATACTATAAATTTGATCAAGCATTGGCTACAAAACTCCAGAAAAATTGAATCCACTAGAAATTAATGGATATGCCTTGGGCATTTGGTTGTTGGTTCTCATAAAAAACTTGATATAATTACATGTATAAATTCTCTTGAGTGTACATGTACAAATCAACCAGGAGAGCTTCAGTCTCATCAGAGACTTCTGGTTTTTATTTTATAGATTGAAAACCACTTTTTTTATTCAATTTCCATTCGTCTGCGATTAAAAAAACCTTTTTGACACTAATTTATGCCTTTCTACTCTACACAGTGGTAATAGCTACACGTTAGCGTATCACGTGATATGCAAATAATCTCTAGCCCGGGAATCCCCTTCCATTAAATATGGTAAACATAGTCTAAATTTACTTAAAGGAAACTATTTTAAGCCTATCATATGAGCATCACTATCATCTATATGCTGGTAATCTTTTCTGGTCAAGAATAGAGGTATATTCAGAAAACACTTCAACCTTTTTTTTTATTTTGTTTACATGTAATGATATGGTGCACGTAAATAAACAAAATTTTCTGTTTAAGTGTTCTATGAATACAATTCTATTCTTGACCAGAATAGGTTACCATCATATAAATGATAATGATACTGGTATGACCTAAATAAATTCATATAAAGTAGATTTAGACAGTATTTACCTTGTTTAATCGTAGGGAATCCCCGGGCTAGAGATTTTTTGCCTGTCACGTGATATGCTACCGTGAGCTAGTAATAGAATCTATATTTAATCTTCAGAAATCCATGTATCCCACAAAACAGTTAAACCTTTGTGATTGGATTTTAGGTAAATGATTGTTGGTAGAAGTTTGCTATGAAAATTAAAGAGATATGCATGAAATTTTCTTCAAGAAGGTAAAGAGTTAAAACATTTCTGTATCATTATGTACTTATTCAATGTTATTTTCAGATCATTAAGGATGGTGAACACAACATGTGTGTTGTGTACCGTACTGTGTAGTGTTTGTCTGGTACACAGCCTCGCCCTCAGACCAGTTGTTCGATGTAGCTGGTGGCAGTTTTGGAACAGCAATACCAACTCCTGCTGGTCATGTTCTTTTTGTAAGGAGGAGCTCGTTAACGTCAGCTGTACAAACTGGTGTGGTAGTCTGGCATTCTTACAGGTAGAATGTCTTCTTATATTATACTAAATTAAATTCCCAATGGATAAATGTACAAATTGTTACAGAGTTCTTGAAAACTTCAATGGAATGTCAGACACTGTGGATTTTTATTGGACCAATTAATAGAAAAAGCGAGTTTTTATCAGACCGAACTAATTTTTGGAAGGGAGGGAAAATCTGATAAAACAGATATTTTTCAGGAACTCTGTTGTCAGTGTCTAACATTTGTTATGTAACATGTAATAAATCCCATGGACACTTTCAAAAGACAAAAAAAAGAAAAAAAGATTGAAACTATGTCAAAATACTGTAAAGCAAGATGTAAGACTAAGAAGTAGTCAGTATTGTCCGAAAGGGAATTAAAATACTCAGTTGATGAAATTGAATATAAACTAAAATTTTATACATTATACCACTTATTGTTTGTCTGCACAATGCATTCTTTCAAATTCCAACATTTTAGCTACATTGTGTAGCCAGGGAGAAAACAAACAACATGAACAAAGTCCCAATTTTAGTATATGTAGCATGTTTGAAAATTTGTCATGTTCAGTTCATATTGCAGTGAATTTATAATTTTCATCCCTCATAAGTCAAATTAGTAGCGTCTACAAAAAGTAGATCAAAAATGTCCAATTCATTGAATACATTGTAAAATCTCTTGAACAACTGTTACTTCCTTTATGAACCAATTACACAAGCCTCGTCTCCATTTTTTGTATGCGTCAGAATTTTCTGTCTTTTTCAGAATTTTAAAGGATCTAAGGTTGACACCACCACTCCCTCTCCGTACCTGATTCTACGTAAGGATGACTCCGAACAATGGAGGAAGCTCTCCTATGCTCTGATAGGAGTACTGTGTTTTCTGATCCTTGTGGCACCAGCCCTATTTGCCATTAGATACGTGCGATCAAAGAGGATCAACTCCATGCATAATGTACAATATGTCTTAGAAGATGGGAACGGTAAAGCTTCCTTATTTCTAAGTGCTGTCTTAATGATACTAAATATAACACTTTTACAGAAAACATTGAATGTAACATTATACATACAATTAATTACCTTGAGTGAGGTAGATATAGCAGTTTAGTGCATCACATGATAAATCCTCGGAATTTCATTGCTTAAGCACGCGGGGACTATGAGAGAATAGTGCCCGGCACCCGGGCACTATTGCTTTTTGCTTAACAGAGATACGTCCCTCAGGAAGTATTATGACGTAATGAACAATGCATGAATGTAAATAGCAATAAGCGAAGTAGGGGAAATAAAGAACACTTTCTTTGATATCTCGAGTAAATTGCAATTGATTAATTAATTAATTTATTCTACAGTCCTGTGATGCACTAAACCCATTAATGCCCGTTTGTGTGGGTACTATTCTCTCATAGTGTTACTTTTAGAAGGTAAATAGTGCCCTCGCTGACGCTCGGGCACTATTCCTTCCAAAAGCAACACTATGAGAGAATAGTACCCACACAAACGGGCATTAATAGGTAAATAGCAACCCGAAGGATATATTGAATAACATATGCTGAGGGTCACTTTACTGCTACATCTACCTCACTCAAGGTAATTAATTGTTTTATTGTATGATCATGAAATATAAAGATCAGCGTGATAGCATCTATTGCTGTAAGGAATTTATAGGTATTCTCTGGTGATGTGAAATATATGCATATGCCGCTCCTATTATGATGTCATAACTACAATGCTTATTTAAGAAAAATACTGGAGAAAATATGATAGTTGTTCTAAATTTAGATCTCTGGAGGTGATTATAGCGATATATTCAGATGCTCCAGACATGTTTTCAGCAAATCAGCGATGGGCATATTTTCCAGTCATACAATAAAATGACTTATTTGACTGCACATAACAAACCTTATGTTTTGATAGAATGATATTCCATCACATACATTATGACATTATTTATTGTGTGATACTATGTCTCCAAGCCTTGGTGAGGAAATGATTTAAATCACACAAGTTAATGTATATACATGTACATACTATTTATACATGTAATGTGAAATAGAAATATCATCATCGTCATTATGAAAATTAACACATGATGCATAATATAGTAGATAAAGATAACGCCAAAATTGAAAGCTGGCACTTCATTTTTTGGAAATATTGCACCTAAACTTCCTATTTAATTGTGATGTCATACATGTGTAGATACATGTACATGTAATCAGTTTTGAGCTGTGCCCAATGACAATTCCCCATCTCCAATTAAAATTCCTTTGTACAATCTCAGTACACCATTTCCAAATCAGTAACTTCCCATTGTATATTATGTGCATTAATATGAAAAATCAGTCCTGAATTTAATCATATTGTAATTCAAATCAAATCAAATAACATTTATTTAAAGTAGGACATGTCAACAATACAACATTAGCTCTTTTGAGCTATTTACGTAAAGGAGAAAAGCCGAAAACTATCCATTATGTCAGAGAAAGTACTGATCGAGGCCCGTCAGGGCCGAGATCAGTCCTTTCTCTGACATAATGGATAGTTTTCGGCTTTTCTCCAACTTAAAACATGACATCTTTTGTTTTAATAATGGACTGTCACAGGTAGATCTCTTTTGCAGAAATTTGTACACTGCAAAATCAAGAACGGTATCATTGGTCAAGAGATGATGGTCAGGTGCACGTAGCTTGAATTCCTGGCCAGTCAACCGATCGAATTCTTTTGTCTTAGTAATGGACTCTTTCATGTCAAGGTCAATCACTGAGTTCTTGAGAAAATCATTCATTTCAATGTAGCATATACAACGTCTTTTTCGTTTGGAACTCGGTTTTATTTTTATTTAAAACACTTTGAAAAAAAGACAGAATACTATCATTGTTAGATGGTTTGGATTTAGGCTGGTTTTAGCTCTACTGGTCTATGACCAGTCGAGCTTATGCGATTGCCCTGTGTCCGGCGTCCGTTCATCCGTCTGTCCGTCAAACATTTCTTGTGGTTTCCATTCCTCCGAAACTGTTGGTGATGGAAAGTTAATTCTTTTTGCAACATGATTGGTCTATGGTCTTGTTGTGCACCTGATATTTTGTTTGAGCCCCTGACCCCCAGGGTCTTGGAAAATGGGTGTGGTCATTTTCCCCTATATAACTCTATGTAATCTTGTGGTCACCATTTCCCAGAAAGTATAAATGATAGAAAGTTAATTCTTTTTGCAATATTAAAGGTTGATGTTCTAGTTGTGCACCTGATGTTTCATCTGAGCCCCTGACCCCCAGAGTCTTATGAAACGGGTGTGGTCATTTCTTCTTATATAACCCCGTATAATCTTGTGGTCAACATTTCTCAGAAAATGTAAAAGATCAGGAAGTTAATTCTTTTTGCAATGTTCAAGGTCTGTGAGCTGGTTGTGCACCTGAAGTTTTGTTTGAGTCTCTTACCCCAGGGTCTTAGACATTGGGTGTCATCACTTTCTTCTTTATACATGTACATGTATATAACTCAATGTAATCTTTGTGGTCACAAATTCTCAGAAAGTATAAGTAATAGAAAGTTAATTCTTTTCCATATATTATAGATCTATGATCAAGCTGTACACAAGATATTTTGTTTGAGCCCCTGACCCCAGGGTCTTAGAAAGGGGGTGTGGTCATTTTCTCCTATATTACTCTATGTAATCTTGTGAACACCATTTCTAAGGAAGTATAAATGATAGAAAGTTAATTCTTTTTGCAATATAAAAGGTTTATGATCTAGTTATGCACTTGATATTTCATCTGAGCCCCCAACCCCCAGGGTCTTAGAAAATTGATGTGGCCATTTTCTCCTATATATACATTTTTGTATAACTTACTGCAATTCTGTGATCATCTTTTCTCAGAAAGTATAAAGGATACAAAGTCAATTCTATTTGCAACATGATGGGTCTATGGTCTAGTTGTGTACATGCACCTAATGTTTTGTGTGAGATTCAGACCCCAATGGTCTTAGAAAATGGGTGTGGTCATTTTCTCCTATATATATTATGCATTCTTGTGAAAACCAATTCTCAGAGTGCATAATTGATAAAATTATAAATTCTTTGTGCAAAATACATATGTAAAGGGTATGTGATTTGATTACCGTATCCACTTGATAATTAGTTTTAACCCCTGACCTCCAGGTTCTTGGAAATTGGATAAGGTCATTTTCTAGTATACAACTCTATGTAATCTCCTGAACACTATTACTTAGAAAGTATGACTGATAAAAAGATTTTTATGCCCCTGGAATCAAAGATTCGGGGGCATATACATGTAGTTTTTGGCCTGTCCGTCTGTTTGTCTGTCTGTTTGTCCGAAAAACTTTTAACATTGGACACAACTTTTAAACAGGAGGTGATATGGCTTTCATATTTCACATGTGTATTCCTTGTGACAAGACCTTTCCACTGATACCAAAATTTTTGACCTCGTGACCTTTACCTTTGACCTACTTTTCAAAACTTTAACATTGGGCATAACTTTCGAATGGTAAGTGATAGGGCTTTCATATTTCACATGTGTATTCCTTGTGACAAGACCTTTCCATTGATACCAAAATTTTTGAACTCTTGACCTTGACCTTTGACCTACATCTCAAAAACTTTAACATTGGGCATAACTTTTGAATGGTAAGCTATAGGGCATTCATATTTCACATGTGTATTCCTTGTGACAAGTCCTTTCCGTTGATACCAATATTTTTGACCTCTTGACCTTTACCTTCACCTTTGACCTACTTCTCAAAAACTGTAACATTGGGCATAACTTTTGAATGGTAAGTGATAGGGCTTTCATATTTCACACGTATATTCCTTGTGACAAGACCTTTCATTGATACCAAAATTTTTGACCTCATGATCTTGACCTTGACTTTTGACCTACTTCTCAAAAACTTTTAACATTGGGCATAACTTTTGAATGGTATGTGATAGGGCTTTCATATGTCACATGTGTATTCGTTAATTTAAGACATTTCTATTGATACCAAAGATTTTGACCTTGACTTTGACCTTTGACCTACTTTACAAAAACTTTAACATTGGGAATTCATAAATTTTGAATGGTAAGTGATAGGGATTTGATATTTTGCATGTGTATTCCTTGTCACAAGATTTTTCCATCGATACCAAAGATTTTTAACCCAGTGACCCTGACCTTGACCTTCACATACATGTACTTAACAGAAAATGCTTTTTTATACTAACAAAGATGCCACCGGGGGCATTCGTGTTTCACAAACACAGGCTTTATTGCATTATGTTCAGACTTAGGCTTAATGTTACGCTTGCGCATCTGATATACTTTTTTAGCCCCTTACCCTTGGGTCTTAGAAAACAGTTGTGCCATTTAGTTATTTATTTTACTAAACAACCAGGAGAGCTTCAGTCTTGTCAGAGACTTCTAGTTTCTGTTTTTATACCATTTTACTATTTTTTTTTTTTAAGTTACAGACATGGAGAGGGAACTGATGTTTCGTCTTGGATTTCGACGGACTTCAACATTTTGTAGTTTTATTTACTTCATTTTAAGTGTTTTTCATTTATTTCTATTTCATTTCATATACATTTTCGGACATAAGATCTTGTAATGCTGCCCCATGAAAATTACGATATCTGCGCTTCTGATGGATCTGGATTATCAACGCAGATTCTTTTGTTCATTAAAGGAAGATGTTTTACAAAATGGAATGATATAGCTATGGGATTTGATATCGAAATAATAAAAAATCTCGGAAATATATTTTTGTTGGGATATACAGTTGTTTCTGTGTGATATTGTGTCATCGTACAAGTAATGAGGATTCTTCTGTCCGGAAATTTACCTGCGATTCTCCATTAAGTTACCTTTTAATTGTCCATTATCAAAAATATTGGACATGGACATAAAGGGATCATATTGAGACAATATCATATAGAAAGAATTGATAAGACAATGGGATGACGTCATAGTCATGTTTTAACAACTAGATAATTGGAAATTGGAAATACTCTTTAAGTTTTCCATGTTGCAATGACCTTGTAAAATACAATGTAACTTGGTGTCCACTTTGATAATGAGTGAGCATTAACATGTACATGTTATATCATGGTATATTACATTGCATCTATGATATTTTGAGTATATTTAGAATATCAGATTTCAGTTTTAATAAATGATTATATTACTTTCAACAGATTTGGGCAGTTCAGGTGATTATGTTGTCATACATAGGAGACCTCCCAATGCAGCATATTCTGAGGAACTCTCTGTATTAAATCCACGAACCATTTCTCCACTGCCATACGTAGACATGCGAGCAAATCGCAGAGCTCGATATCATAGACTTCGAAGAGTGTACCGTCCCAAACGAAGAATGATGAATGAGTATGTAGACGATGTGTTTGAATCTGAAGATAGTGCTGGTTCCAGAAGTAGTGCTAGATTACCTTTATCTACGATACCCGAAAGATGTGAAGCGGAATCTTCGAGTTGATTGAGTAGCTAATCCCGGTGTTATAAGCTCAAGTACCAGATGTGAAGTCACTTTTGTTATTTTAGAATGTTAGAAAATCTCATTTTATGTCTAAATTTTGTTTTTAAGATAGTGAAATATAATGTTTCACATTTATTCTCCTGTTATGTACAATGCAAATTTTTGTATTGAGCATTGAAGTGCTAGATAAGTCCATTATTTCCCCCATCTGTCATGATGTCCTACTTTCAAGTTAGTAACAGTAGCTACAGAGTTTTTAACAGTAACTACAGAGTTAGTAACAGTAAATACAGAAACCTTAGTAACAGTAACAACAGAAACCTTAAACTTATTCAAACCAAATTTAGAAACATGTACGTTTATTTTGGAGATTTATTCGAAGGGAATGATACCTATTATAGATTCTGTATGGAATAAATAGATCAAATGTTAAAACTACTCTTGCAAAGATAGGCTATCGGTATTGATGTTTCCATTATAAGATATTTTACTTCAAAAATGTTTTTCTTTCTTAAAAGTCTTTTTCATGAAAAACTGTTGGGCTGATTTGGGGGAGAGAGAATAGTCTATGAATATGCATACATGTAAATGGAATCAAGTTTTAGAGCCAATGTATATGAATCAATTACTTTGGGTACATGTAGTGCATAAAAAATTTTTTGATGTGGAATAATTTTGTTTCATATACATGTAAATGAATTGGTCAGAAAGAGCAATCAGCTAATTATTCATTTAGGTTTTCATGGAGGTTTTTTAAGGTTCAAATTGTTCCATTGAAAGCCTTCCAACTATGTTTTGAAGATTGGTCAAGCTTTTTTGCAATTGCCTTTTGTCCATTATTATTTGGAACTTTTCTTCTTTATTTACGTTTTTTGAAACTATAGGTAAATAGATTTTATGTCCATATTTTTTAAATTGGTATGTTTTTATTCAAGTAGTAAAATTGGTATCTTGTAGGAGCCTCTGAGCCCTAGGTTCTTCGATTTAGAAATTAAGTGCAGGTATTTTTGGCCGGATTGCAAAGCTATAACGGTCTATAGATTGACTATGTCCGTCCGTCCATCTGTCCGTCTGTCTGTCTGTCCGTCCGTCCGTCCGTCCGTCTGTTGTCAACATTTTGGTTAAAGTTTCTGGTTGAGGCAAAATCTAAGGAACTATATGCAGTAGAAACTTTATATTATACATGAAGCTTGCCCATCACAAGACCTTTCAATTTCTGCCATAACATTTGACCTAGTGACCTTGACCTTGGACTTTGACCTAGTTAAAGATTTTGGTTAAAGTTCTGGTTGAGGCAAAATTTAAGGAACTATATGCAGTAGAAACTTTATATTATACATGTAGGTTGCCTCTGACAAGACCTCTCAATGTATGCTGTAATATTTGACCTAGTGAACTTGACCCAGTTGGTGACAAAAATTTACTTTGCAATCCGGCCTTAGCGGTGTTTTATCCTGTATAATTTCACAATTGGTTGATCTTGAAATGTCTTCTCTTAAAATATTCTGTATTGTATGGAAAACCTTTACAATCAGAGCTTTAGTCTCTGTAGAGACTTAAAATCATTTAGTGTTGTTAGTTTTGCTTATACATCTAATTGTGCCTCATATGAAATTCATGTGTTATTTACATGAACTTGACATAAACGTTCACATGAAATTTATGTTAAACGAGCATGAAAATGAAATTTACTTGAAGTTTTTTTTTACTTGAAATTCATGTGAAGTTTCTGACATGACTTTCATGTAAATTCAATTTCACATGAACAATACATAGAAAAATTCATTTGATATTCATGTGAAGAAAATTTATGTGAATTCAACAGATAGATTTTTCACATAAATTTTATGTGAATTTTTTATGAATTCCCCATGAGCTTTCATGTGAAATTCACATGATGAGGCACAATTGGCTGTGTAATTATTCAGTTACCAATCATTTATAAACATTGTTTTGATTTATGACAATGATTCATAGAAAAGATTGTATGTTTTAAATTTTTTTCTGAATTTTTGTTTGTGAGAAATAAATCCTTTAGACATATGAAATGCAAGTTTAAAGAAAGCCAGATAGGATTATGGTATCATATATGATATATGTATCCAAATTGTGAAGACAGAATTCTTCTTATGCACATTTTAAAGCCACATGACATTTCATGATTCCTTCATAATATGGTCTCAACAGTTTATCTTTAATATTTGTTTATCTCCATGTAATTCTGTATTGATCTCTTCCAAACTTTTTTTTTGACTCATACAAGAGTTGTCTCACCTTCTGCTTCGTCTTCCTTCTATTTACATTGTATTGTGAGTATACATTTTCTGAAATTTTTGTCAATATTATATGTGAAACAAATTTACAATTTTGATTTTGCTTTTTAATCTGAGTAATTTTGTAGTACATGTACATGTAAAATTTTGTTAAAGTATATCAGAAGATCATAAGATAGATGCTTGCTTCTGCAGTGTTTATGAAATAGTCTGAGAAATTACAGGACAATGTTTTTTATTTTTGATTGTTATGTGGCCTGCAACGCAAGGGCAGCATATAGGTATCACTTTGTCTGGCATATGTCTGTCTGTCCGGCAGTCTGGTAGTCACACTTTCACATATTTGGCTGTAACTTACTTGATATACATCAGACATCTTTCAAACTTGCAGGGATGGTAAAGCATAATGAGAAAAAAAAGCATTATGAGACTCACCAACCAATATAGGTCAAGGTCACAAATTAAGGGTCAAACATGTAAAAGGCGACTTTCCTCATGTTCCTGTTCATGAACAGTTCTATTTTTATTATCTATATAACATGATTAAAATTTCCAAAAATACACAGGATCTTGACAAAAACCGCTAGAAATCACTGGCAATCTTGCATTTTTCGTAAACACTGCTTCTGTTCTGTATAAGTACAATAAAATTCATGTACCTTTCTGCTGCTAGAGAAAGAGCAAAGTGTGGAACATGAGACATGGTAAATTGATTTTATTTAGCTTTACAAAAGATTGTTTCCTGGTTTTGTAGATGTACAGGACCCCAGGGGTTTTTTATTATTATTTTGAAGTAGATATTTTACTTTATTATTATACGTATATTTTATTATGTGCCTACATGTATTGTTGTAGCAAACTGACCTGACCGGGCGGAGCTTATTTTTTACTGGTCATTGGAGTAGTTTAATTTTGAACAGGTGATATAACTATACAAAATAATAGGTAATAAGTATTCACTCTAATTACTATATGCATAGAAAATCTATCTACTCTAAAATTTAATTGATTAGTCTTAGTTGCTTGATTGAATTAGCTCCGCCCGGTCAAGTAACTTTGCTACGACAATACATGTACAATATATTTGTTAAAAAAAAGCATTATCCTAACCTGTATAGAACAGAATCAGTGAAAAAAATTCTTTGTTTTTATTTTTAAAGGAAAAATTGTTTTCTTGTTCTAGTCATTTAAAAGGTTGTAATGTTGAGGTAAACAAAGGTGTTTATTTAAAAATGTTGTTAAGTTGTACTATAGGTCATACCAAATGACTAGATTAAGGGTGTAGAAGATATAGAAACTCTCTTAAGTTCAAATGGATCATAGCCAAGCCCATCCTATGTACCAGAACCTTTCAATATATCCAAACCAAATTTTGATACACGCTTAGCATAGATTTAAAGATGCCTATTGGTCAGAAGTAATGCCTATTTTGGGTCAGTATGTCAAAGATCAAGGTCATTTATGAGAAATTGACTTGAGTTACTAGTATTGATTTACAGATGATAACTCTAGAACTTTTTCACTTATCCAAACCAACTATAAAAACAATGAATCTTTTAATTTCCATTGTTATTATTAAGAAACCACGGCTCTAATTGGCCGAGAAATTTTGTTGATACCTGTATCAACACAAAACACTTGCGCTTAGCAAGATCATAAGCAACATTGTTAGCAACACGATTTCAAGGCTGCAAATAAACTTTGAAAAGCAACGGAATGAAATGATAAGTATCACTGTAATATTTTTTTGGTTGATTGAAGCATCAACACCAAAAATTGAGGGAAAACTTATGCATCTTGTGCTACGCGCAAGATAAAGGTTTTCCCTCAATTTTTGATGTTGATATCTCGATCAACCAAAAAAACATTTTAGTGATTCCTTAAATGATTGATACATTTCAGGATTGGATTTTGGCTGGGTCAATGGACAAGGTCACTGTTGTCAAAAATAGACATGTGCTATTGGTCCTTTTTACTCATAGAAACCTTATTTTGACACTTATTTGGCAGGGAAAATACAAGGTCAAGGTTACACCTACTTTCATTAATTGCTGTCGCAAGCATGCAGGAAGATATGTTTTCAAACTTTTTCAGTTTTTATCTATTTTCTGATAGGGACTTTTGATTGAGATGGAATGACCCAGTCACAAGCAACACTTGTGTCAACAATCTGAATAAAAAAAAATAACAATGGATTATAGTTTGGTATGGCTTTCAGTTGTAGAACAATTTACATACAAGTTTGTCTTTTTGTATTTATTTCAGTGGTAAAAAGGGGAAAACTGCCAATTTTACACTTTCATGTTTGTTGTTAATATTATATTTACTGTATAACCATGGTGTTCATTAAGGAAAATGATCTCATTTTAATGTCATGAATTATGATAAATCAGTATTAATGATTATCCAAGTGTCATTATGTAGTCCGATATATTTGCTTACATTGTTTTCAAAATTTTTCTGCAGCTTCATAGGAGTTGCCTTCCTATTCCTATTTATTTTTCTACCAAAGTGGTTGAAATTATTATCAGTACAAGAATACTGAGCTATTTTTATCTACTCTCTGTCCATCCGTCCCTTAAGTAGAAATATTCATAGAATATATGATGGAAACATAATATCTATCTCACTTGATAGTTATACCTGTACATGTTTGTCACACATGTTCGTGTATTTCATGCTGTATTGGAAAAGCATGACATAACCATGATTAATATTGGTACATATAATGAAATCATTAAGAGCATTTCATTATTGTTTTGATTAAAGAATCTAAAACATACAACTTGTTTTGCTGAAGTAATTTTCAAATTTATCGGTCAACAAAAAGTGCATGTAATATGGAGTCTTTGCGGAATAAAGAGTTCTTTCTCATTTGAGAATGTATCTGATGAAAACCATTATGACATCATGAAAATGATATGTAATGTCAATTTTATACTGTCATTTCCCAGAACTTTTTAGGACACTTTCCATCAAATTTGATGACGTCACAATTAGTCTATATATGACAGATACGGTCCCAAATAGGAAGTAACTCTGATTTTCGAAAATACCAAATAGAGATCTTGTTTGACAATGACAAAGACACCTAGGTCTCAGCTACACCATTAGAAGCAGTAAAATACTTCTCAAACCAAGTACAGACTCTGAATGTTATGAGGAGAACTGTGTACTTAGCCATATGATCATCTTGTTTAATGTTATTTTAACTACACAATGACTAACTATGATTACAGGACTCTATAGTGACACATGTCCAAACCTTGCGAGAGGACCAGGCCTGCTAAATCTGTTGATCTCCCAGTCTATTTCAATCTGTTGGTTAAGTTCACTTCTGACAACAGAGCACATGTTATACCACCCTTTACGTTGTCATTTGACATTTTGAAGTTTTATCAATTTGAGATAACTTTGTCAGACTTTCTTGATTTGGAGATTAAATCAGGATGGATGTATGGCTTCAATTATTTCTATGTGACGCCTTTAATTGTTTTGATGTGTTTAATGCCTCATAATCTGGATGCAAGTGGAAGACTTTTACATGTCATTGTTTTGTGAAACGATTAGACAAGGTCAAAATGGGACAATAGACCATTTTCCGATCTTTTTATTGAGCTCAAAATGTTCGAGTCGACATCTTTTGGTGTCATTTTTAGCTCTACTGGTCATAGACCAATTGAGCTTATGCGATACCCCGTCGTCCGGCGTCTGTCCGTCCATCTGTCCGTCCGTCCGTAAACAATTCTTGTGCTCGCAACTCCTCTGAAACTATAAGAGATAGAAATGTAACTCTTTTTGCATTACACTTGGTCTGTGGTCTAGTTTTGCACCTGACATTTGTTTGAGCCTCTGACCCCCAGGGTCTTAGACAATGGATGTGGTCATTTTCTCTTATATAACTCTATGTAATCTTGTGCTCGCAACTCCTCTGACACTATAAATGATGGAGATTTAATTCTTTTTGCAATATGATGGGGTCTGTGGTCTAGTAGTGCACCTGATATTTTGTTTGAGCCTCTGACCCCCAGGGTCTTAGAAAATGGGTGTGGTCATTTCCACCTATATTACTCTATGTAATCTTGTGCTCGCAACTCCTCTGACACTATAAATGATGGAGATTAAATTCTTTTTGCAATATGATGGGTCTGTGGTCTAGTTGTGCACCAGATATTTTGTTTGAGCCCCTGACCCCCAGGGTCTTAGAAAATGGGTGTGGTCATTTTCTCGTATATAGTTGTGCTCGCAACTCTTATTAAGCTATGGCAACTTAGTTGTTTATGCAATATAATGGATCTGTAGTCTTATTGTGTCATTGATAGTTCATTTGAGCTAGCAGCTTCTGACCCCTAGATCTTGGAAAATGGGTATGGCATTATTTTTGAAATCCTTTATCTTGGATATTAAAAATTATATGAGTGATATTCTAGTTGCAGTCTGATGGATTTGTTATTTCGTTGTGCAACTTTTAATTTGTTAGAGTGTCTGCTTGCAATGGTCTTTGGTTTAAAATAAAATGAAAATTGTTATTTATGTAACTATATGTATCTTATTCACTTGTCAATGAGTGAATAAAACAAAACAACCAGGAGAGCTACAGTCTCGTCAGAGACTTCTGGTTCATTATGACGTCAATACAAAAAAACTTAATTTCATTATGCCATAACAATGAATAAGAGCTCTAAAAGGCTCATAAAGCTCTAACCTCGGACATTTATCGTCATTGTGTCACTCATTATGAACTTTTGCAAGTGGTCTATTCCATAGAATCTATGTTGTCATTGAATGTTTTAAGTTTGTATTCTCTACAATGTTTTCATTATGTGATTTTATTTCTTACTAGAAGACGAGGAAGTACAACCGACAGAACTTACATAATTTGGAAAATAAATATTAAATTTCACAAGTACATTTTAGTAAAGCCTATCTGTTTTTACGTTCATGCGTCCGTTTGTACGTCTGGAGCATGTAATGACCTTGTCCTCTTACGAAGTTTATATTGTCGGAGGTGAATAAGGCGACATATAACCTTTTCCTTCAAAGAATGTGGCGGAGACCGTGTAGTATCCTGTTAACAATTTAAAATTGCCAAATATTTGAGTATTGTTATAGGCGCAAAAGGAACTGCGGATATTTATAGTCGCACAATGACAAATCAATCGTAACCTCTTGTTCATGCACAAAACTATGAAAGAAGGGTATCAGCGGATTTCCTTGTACACGAGGTCGGAACTTGACTGGATTCGTTGTAATGAATAGTGATAAATGTTAAGATCGAACTGTTTAACTTCGCCATTTTTCTACGATAAGAAACAAATTTATTCCCACAAACTCTACATGTACGAATGTTGTTTTAGACTAGTCTTACCACACAAATTAAATCTTATTACAATGTTATGGATAAGCTATACCGTGTCATCAGAAGAGCAAGACGATTCATGCCTTCTTTGGTCTAGAAACAAATCCTTATATGAGAGCTTTGCCATCATTGAGACGTCTTACGTAGTCTCCGTCGAGGAAAAAAAGGGAGAGGGTTGTACATGTGCACTTAATGGAATAAGATGAAGAGTTTTAATTCGATTCAGGACTTTGCATTTTATGTAGACATATATATATATGTTACAGGGAATAAGTGTAATCAGGGATTTCATGTAATTCCTGAAAGGTTCAGTGATTACGTGTAATCCCTGGTCATTTTAGGGATTACATGAAATCCCCAAATTTTTAGGGATTACATGTAATTCCTAAAATATTTGAGCACTTTTACACTTATTTCCTGACCGCCAAAATCATATAAAAATGATGAAATTGCGATATGATAGACCTTTTACATGTTAATAATATAAAATCCTATTACCGAAAGAGACAAAATGGTTACGCATATAATCAGAGATGCTTTTAAGGCTGATTATGTTAATTTAAGATTTATAGGAACATGATATGTTAGAAAAACTCTTGAGCGGACAACTCGGTTGCACTGATTGATTTCGACCCACTGATATGACTGTGATACGTGTACTCGGTAAAATTGTATGCATGGAATCTTGATTGGACTATGTAACTCAATATAGCCATTGTACCAAAGTGTCATTGTGATCGCTTCATCCCAAAATCTTTTCTTTGCATCTATTTTATTTCAATGAAACTTGTTGCAATTAAAATATCTTAGTATTTAGATGTACAAGAAGGAAGGGGATATCCATTTTTTTTACCGGGAAATAGGAATAATTATTCACATAGATTTGTTTTATGGACCTTCATTTTTTAACTTATATTTTATTTGGATGTGCTACTGAATCGACCTTACAGGAAATTTGGAGCCGCGCAAATCTGAATTCAAAACATTATATTTACATTACTAGTAGATTCCCCATGTTAAATGCCCATTAGGCAACTAGAATTATATTCCAATAACTTGGGTTGCTCACGTGCAAGTTTTGCATGTAGGGAGAATTTACCAACGTTCAAATACATTTAACACTAAAACAGGCAAAATATGCGAAGTGCATGCAAATAAAAATGACCGATATTTAGAATAAATGTAAATATAAGTAATGACTGTCTTACTTTTGGTGTTCATGGGTGTATAATTCTGGTTGGACACGTGCAAATTTTCCGAGAATCGCTTCGCGATTCACGGAATTTGCACGTGTCCAACCAGAATTATACACGCATGAACACCAAAAGTATGACAGTCATTTCTTAAAAAGAGGGCGCTACTGAAATGAATTTTGGTGGCTCCGCTGGAAGCATCACTTGATGAGAATTTAATATTCGAAACACGTGTCTGGTGCAGAAAAAAATTGGTTTGGAGTTTTCTTCATGAAGGTATAGAGTTGGAACACTTCCGTATTATAATGCTTGCTGTCTGACGGGGACATCCGTTGCCTCGCCAAAAAAGTAATTTTGAATATATCTTAAACTTATTTAGACATACCATAATAACTTATTGAAAATTAGACCATTTTTTTTTTCTTTTTTTGCCCATTATGAAGATACGTTAATGAGGGTTATTCATACTAATGTTTCCGATTGAAACTTTCGATATATGTTTTAGAGTACTTTGACCATCAATTTTGTTTGATAAATTCTTTTTCTTTGCGCTCATGGGTTTGTTTTATGTCCATTTTGCATGGATAATGATAAACATGATAAATTAACTTCAAATTTGGGGAATATTTTGATAAATATTACCTATTCTAGTTTGAATATTTTCACTTATTTGGCATAACTAGTTCTTGGTACTTGACAGAGAGGATATTCAGCATCAACTGAGCCAAAAATAATAGATTTCAAAACTGAAAATAAGGAGAACTTAAGGTTAGGAAATAAGTGTAAAAATGCATGAAAAATTCAGGAATTACATGAAATACCTGGCCAATTTCAGGAATTACATGTAATAACTAATCGAAACGGGGATTACACGAAATCCCTAAATTTCAGGAATTACATGAAATCCCTGATTACACTTATTCCCTGTAACATATATATATATATCTATATACATGTATACGAACTCAATAATTCATTCATTTTCAATGAGTATACATCAGTACAGCCATGTACATGTAGTTCACATGTTTGCGTATAGATCGCTAGATTGTCCTCAAAACATATTCAAGCCTAAGAGGGAAGCGAGTGTTTCCGCTATTATAACTAAAGATAAGCCTGTACGCTGCACGCAAATATGTTAATTGTCAATCGAGACGAAATATTTCACAACAACGTTGTTTTTTATACTATAAGGGTACATTATTAATGCAAACCAAATAATTTCGCTTGCGACGCAAGGAAATTATCCTTGTCCAAAAATAGGAAATCGTTGCATACGTAAGGCAGTATTAGCAATATCCGTTCTTGCGTCCGCTTTTGGGATGTCGGGATCTACTTGAACACACCAGAAGGAAACAACAAATTTTCAAACTCACAAACGTCAAATTTTGTTTATATTTTCAACATGGCGAAGTTGAAATTGAAAATCTTCGATATTATTGCGTTTATTGTGACACTAGTGGCGACGATTTTTCAGATGGCGGGATTTTTTGTGCCGTCTTGGTGGACATTTACGAGTTTGAATTCTAATATAACCGTAGGGATGATACGTACAGAGACTTGTCAGAGGTTAAGTGCCACAGAGATACAGTGTACCCCTAAAACGGCAATAGATATAGAGGGAGGCTCAGGTAAGAGGATATGGGAGATGTGGGTATATGGTATGATCGTTGAATATTACATTGAAACAGCACTGAAGAAAACACTTAACATTTTCTTCTCTCTAGAGATATATATATGCTATATCATCTTGGCACTGTGTAAAAAGTTTCGCTTCCTTGTGTATTGAATGCGGATTTATTTGTTTTTCTACATGTAAGCTCGATAAATAAGGAAGCGATGTCAAAGTCAAGTTTATTTTGACAATAAAATCGCGATATTTGTCTAGATCACATGGTGGTCTAAGGGATGAATTGGCCCTCCGTTCGTCGTTAGTCTATGACCTTGTGCATTAATTAGACTTCTTCCAAACTGCTTTGAGTTTAGGCATTAGACCGAATTCATTTATTTCGTCTTTTTTTGCGAAGAAGAATAACCCGGTTTGAATTCGGTCTAAGTATGCATGATCTTTATCAATTTTGTTTATTTCTTCAATTGATGACCTTGTTCCGGGTCAATAGGTCACAAATCATAAACCAAACCCATTTTCAATATTTCCAGAACCGGTTGCATGTATAAAAAAACCCAAAGGTATCTGCACGAGTGGTGAAGGCTTTACGATAACCTAGCTATTAAGGCAACGGAAAAATAATTACAGTATCTTAACGCCTCCTTTCTTTTTATGGAAATCAACATGTTGCTTTGTTTTGAAAGAAGTCATTAAGGCAAGGACGACCTTTAACTTAGACTTTGATGAACTTATTAAAAGTTGAACTTTAGTAAGTGATCTGTAAAAGCAAACGACATCGATTTCTTCATTTCTGATCAAACATGTCCTTTTGCTCTGGTTTGGTACTTTCGATCTCGTGAAGATAAGTGCTTTGTTATCCGACCCTTCTAAAATAAGTTTGTGATCTACTCGAGAAAAAAATATCATTTTGATGAAGAAGAAAAAAAAAAAAAAAAAAAAAAAAAAAAAAAAAAAAAGAACGGTCCAAAGAGATAAGCTTATATTAATAGACTTTGATATCTTATGTGAAGAAATATTATAAGACTGTGTAGTAACAATCGCGATGTATGCTCATGAAATATATGTTCTATCGTGTTATGGCATACTTAGCATTGGTGGCTTTAGAGCGGGACATGGGAACAAAAGTAAGATAGTAACAGTCTCAAACATGTATCTAATTTCTGGTAGTTTGAAGTCGGATTTCAGAAAATTTTCGCTGGCACCCTCGCAATTTTACTCTATTTAAATTGTTTGCATATTATATAATGAAACAATATTTTATCGATAAAAATACAAAGGTGAGCATAGTATCCATTTCATGCCCCAACAAAACTGACCGGTATTTTTTCCTAACATGCATAAGTACCCTTTCAGCAAAGGGTGTATAACCCCCACCCCCCAACAAAAATTTAAAAAAAAATTGCTGGATCGCTTCGCTCGCCGAGTGATTATCTATCATAATTTATACGTAACAATATAGCTTTTCATAATGATTAATCAATGCTTCCTTCAAGATTTCAAATGGCTGAAGTAAATTACAAATAAATACTGTCTTCATCAAACAAAGCGGTCATTTATCTTAATTCTCAAATCTCTCTTTCCCCAGAACCCCCGCCCCTCCCCTATCCTGGACCCATTGGGCGGGCGAACTCGAGACCCGTTGCCTTAATTATCTTCACCTCTAAACTGAAATCCTGTATCCGCCTCTGCTTATTCCTACTTGATCATGTATGGATGTCAGTTCAACCTTGAAATATTGGCCATCCTCTTAGAATCAACAAGGAAGATGATCGTTTATCTCTATTGGCTAACTACATGTCTTTCCTACTTACCATGTTTACGGAATACACTCACTGTTCTATAAAACAGTGTTCAATACATATGCAATGATCTCCGATGGGAGGGGATGAAGGGCCAGAGGGAAGTTTTCACAGAGGCTTGAAGTTATGACCTAACCCAGTCTTTTCTTCCTACCATGTGGAGAAATGATGCCGCTTCTCTCAGTCACGTGACGTAGTTCGGCGAAACTCCCAATAAAATCAGTTAGTAGCTTTTCTCCGTTAAATCTTCGTTTTATTTAATTTCTGTTATTCTTAATATTTTCAATTTGTTATGTAACGATGATTCATGACCTATTTCCAATTCTATAAGAGAATATAATGATTTTATACTGGAAAATAGAGGAAATTTCGTAGAAAGAAGGAAGTTTCAAAATACGTGGGAACCGCCAAAATCAGTTATCCGAAAAAAACGAAGATACCTGACTTCATGTATTTGTTAAAAACTTTCAGTCGCGATGCCCGGAACACAAATTATTACACTAGAAACCTAAGAAAACGGACACTGAAGTTGCCAAAACTCGCCAAATCATGCTGTCTTTTCCTATGAAATTACTGTACTGCCTATGGACGGAATCTTACTAATTTTCAACTCGTGTTGGAACCGCGAATTTAACACGGAGAATAAAGTTTTTTACATCAACTTCTTCAGAAAAAAGCGGAGTATCATATCCAATGCCCGCCAACCGTTTAACAATCTTCGTTACAGTGATGCCCATATACGACAATAGTAATTTCAAATCTGTGAGGCGATGTCAGAGTGGCATTATTTCTCCGTGGCTTTATGTATTTGTCTCAAATTTCTATTGGGACAGGTTTTTCCGAAGGTAAGGTCATTTTTGAGTTATATAGGGCCTTTAGCGTTTAGGGATATATATCCATAACTTCAAACCTCTGTAAAGTTTCTTGAAGACGGTTCCAAGAAATGATAGTATGAAAAGGAATTTAATTTTAATTTTTTAAGTGCATCTATTATGTCACTCATGATAAAGCATTCTTAGCCCTACGTGTCAGTTCAACTTATCCTCTTGAAAACAAGAAGGAAGATAATTGTTTATCTTTATTGACTTACTACAGAGTGTGTCTTTTCTACTTACCGTACAACACTTACAGGAAAATAACACGTACATGTTCATTGTTTTCAAAATTTAATAAAAAACATGCCGGGTTATCTTCAGATATATTTCCAGAGTAATGCTTTTGAAAAAAAAAACCCCGAGGAAATAGACTGAGTGCTCAAAACATGCTATGTTCACAGAAAGGATTTTGTGAATGCTGGTGATAAAATTTTCGATCAAGTAATATTACTCTGATTAGTGAATGAATAGATTCAATATGACGATCAACAGACACAGTATTTCGAGAACCATCTTACTATTTACTTGTCGAACCAGAGCGTAAAAGCAATTAGCAAAAACAACAACAGAAACTCATTCTTTAAAAAAGTATTTAAGTAAAATGAATACATAATATTATGTATATTCATATGCACACGAGAAGCAAAATTACATCTCATACAAAAATCTGAAAAATAATCCCAAACACACGTTCAGCTTATATGTTTGGCAAGTAGAGGTCTAACAAATGTTATCATATTTCATATCGAACATTTAAACTTACGTCTCGCATCGTTTTCATATAAAACGTACGAAACACATAGTTATGCAGACATATTTTCTATGTCCGCTTTAAACAGAGACACAATCAGCTTAAAATACATCAAAGATGCAAAATGCCGAGTTGCAAAACTTGAACGTAAGTATAAATAAGCAGACTTATACAATGCACATGAATTGTATATGGTCTCGACAGACGGGAAACGTTACTGACGCATTTCAGGTTGATACACATGCATTAAGGAGGTATGAGTGTGAACCGCATTTTCAGGGAATAATAGAAATTGAAAAGATTTTGTTTTCTTTACGACATCGATACGGTTTACGTTTGAACAAAAGCGACTTACATAAGAAACATTTCAGGCTAGTTTCATGAACATAGGTGCAATACAGGCTCTAATATGGTCTGAAACAATTTTCAATCATCAGATTCCTATAACCTTGACATTTGACCTCAAAATATATAGGGGTCATCCTTGATTCATGGGAAACATTTATGGCAAGTTTCATGTCAATAGGTGCAATACAGGCTCTAATATGGTCTTGAAACAATTTTCAATCATCAAAATTCTATACCTTTGACCTCAAAATAAATAGGGGTCATCCTCGACTCATGTGAAACATTTATGACAAGTTTCATGATCGTAGGCGCAATACAGGCTCTTATATTGTCCGGAATTCATTTTTCAACTATCAGAGTCCTATGACCCTTGACTCCATAATTAATAGGGGTCATCATTGATTCATGGGAAACATTTCTAGCAAGTTTCATGTTTATAGATGCAATACAGGTTCAGATATGGTCCGGGAACCATTCTAAATCATCTGAGTCCTATGGCCTTGACCCTTGACTTTTTGGCCCCAAAATCAATAGTGGTCATCCTTGGCTCATGGTGAGTAAGTGTACGAAGTTTCATTCACTATCAATGATCATAGTTTACTTATAGTCTGGAATCCGCCTCTAGACGCCGTCTCAGATGCCCCGTCACATATCAGATTAATTAAGGAGGCTCAATAATCGTTTGACGTCATCATGTATTCCCGGCGTCAATACTGGTTCGAATAGTACCGCCGTAACCGAGTGCGGTTTCGGTCTTCAAACTACTGTAATTCGCTTGTTTCATGACGGATTTAGACAATTTGGGTATCAGTGGACCCAGAAAATTATCATCTACAAGATATTTCTTGGAGATTTTAGCGATATCATAGATAAGATATTTTAAGTTTAGTTTCTCTTAAATTTTTTGTAAACGATTTTTTCTTCAATTTTGTCAACTTTCTTACTTTGCAGCGAGATGTCATCGAATAAAGTTTCCCTATTTAAAAACTTTGAGCGAGTGAATTTTAGTTTTAACCCTGCTTTGTTCAAAGATATATCCATTTTACAGATAAGTGCATGCATTATCGAGAACGAGGGAGGTGAGTGACGTCCACTTATTGACCTTTAACGTCAAAATGTTAAAAAAAAAAAAACGCTTCCGTTTACTTGTCTCTATTTCTCTTATTCATGTTTCCGTATCTCCGACAACCGGCGATTTGTAACCACCTTCGTTGTAAACCGCTTATTTTATTGTTAACACCTTTTAAAATATAACTATATCTAGAAATTTCATCATCTGTGTTACTTATTTCAGAATCGCCCCCTTCTTTAAACATTATTGAGAACCCTACACCCCCTTTTTAAAAAATCGTTACTATGACAACCAAGTATTTTGAATCAGGATGAACGAAAACATGTACTTTTTTATAATTTATTTTGAAGAACAGAGTTTGCCGTTGAGAAATATGTAAAAGAAAATAACTTCTGACAAAGACTTCATATCACTTTGATGACAAATAGGGGTACTGGGTACTTTTTTTTTTAGATTTTCATTTTGGTTGGGGGTGCACAAAATGTACTTTTCGGGAACAGTTTTAGCTATTTCACTCTTTGAAAGCATTATCTATAAAGAAAAAGACAAATTTGATTATATCATGGTGAAAATAATCACAAGAATGGTTTCAATGTGGAATTATTATCCCTATATCATGTATTTATCTATCAAAATTCATGGTTTTGCGACTGATCTCGGAATTGGTTTATATATGTATATTCAGAGGAACACTAGTCAATCAAATTAACGATGATATGTAATTTTAATTACAAATATAAATCATCAGATATGATTGTCAAATAAACAGAATATTTTTGTTTTGCTCTGACAAAGAATTCTTGGATTATTGAGCCACCTTAAGAGCCAAGATTCGCAACTCGTCTCAAAAGAGAAATGTGCAGCCTAAACCTTTTCGAAGGACGTTTCGCAAAAGGACGTTCTAAAGACGTCCACAATTTGACTGTTAACTTGATAATTATACGAGTTGTCTTAACGTTGACAATGGAACGCTTACATAAAGAATTGAATACGAATAGGCAATTATATTCTTAAACAGAAATGGAAAATCAGATAGGTTTTATTTGGTATTGGAAATGTAGCATGTTAACTAGACGACAATGTATTGAAATTAAAGATTTTTATTTTCATTTCAAATTATAAAAACTTTCGATCACTTACACACCAAGTTTTGTTTCAGAATGGTTATTCATAACCAGGATCTTTGAGGTGTTTGGGTGTATGTTGGTGCTACTTGCCTTACTACTTCACGTCATCTATCTACCAGTGAGAGCTGACAATGCACGGACACCGGCAATCTACATCCTAGGGGCTGCAGGTATATATGCATGCAGATTGTTATTTTGTTTTAAATGATTTGATACATGTATCTGTAAATAGACCTGTAATTGGAAAAAATCAAAATACAAATATTTTACATGAATGTCATAGATTTCAAGAAGCCCATATAGTTTTCAAACAGTGGAGTCGGATCCTCTTTTAATTTCTCGACCGTCTGCCTATGCATGGGTAATATAGTAGAATGAGTTTTCGTTTTGTTTTTATAGACGTCTTTCTGTCTCGCTTAGTTTAATATTGCGTACATTTAGACTATTTCTATCGAAATAATCTAAGTAGTTTTATAGAGTTGAGCATATTAGTTTTGTCCTAAAGTCAATATGCCACTTAGGATGTATCTAATGAACGACGGTACATGTAGATATCGCAAATTTGATATTTGCCTAAAAGTTAATATTCTTGCTCAATGTAGATTCGGAAGCTACATGTAAGGGCACTTCAGTTTTCAAGAGGACTTCCATACATGTGCATGTGAAGGATTATACATGTACATAGATATACTTAGTCCAATATATGATAGATGCTGATATCGCACAAAATGGCACGCGCTTCATGCCGATTCATTAGGCACATTCCTATATATATACACATAATCATTAATTACCCGGTTGCTTTATGATCACTTCCATTATAATTTGCTAGATATTTTCTAAATATACCTTGCTATCAATGTACTAGTATTTATTCTAACAATAGTTACACCATGAGGATACTCAAGTCAAAACAGGACATAATTTTGATACAGTACTTATTGTCCTTGAATCAACATCAATTTGACAAATGCAATACTGCTGACTCGATCTGAACTCGCCTAATGTGTACTTGCGGATGGATAGATTTAATCTCTAGAAAGGAAACGCTAAAGACACTTTCAACATCTAGTGATGAAACCATGTTGGCAGAGCAAATTGAAATGATACACAATTCTGCAAGTAAGCTTGAAGAGGATACTTTCTTAAAATGATTTTTTTTCTGTATATTTCAGGACTGTTTATTCTTGCTGGTTCTTTTGTCTTCATTGCGATGAATGGAAATCTAGCCGTCCCAACCCGCCAATCAGAACAGTCGTTAGGTTTTCCTGTTGGGCTTTGCATTTTGGCGGGAATTGTCGCGATTGCAGCTTCGGTGTTAACGGCCGTTGCAACAGCCAAGAAAGCCACCCAAATTGACGATTTTGAGTATCAAGATGAAGAACAAATGATAAAAGTACCAATGAGACAGAAGTGAGATGTTCTCATATTGAATACTCGTTATGCTGCTGATGTAGTTGCGGAATTGTATTCGGTTTGCAATATACAAATAATGGCTCGGTATCTGCAGCTAAGGTCAACGGTTTCCAGACTGAAAATACAATTTTATACCTAGTATGTCAAACTGGAATCGATTCTGGAGTCACTCTTGTATGAATGTCATGAGTTATCGTAAAGAGATGATAGTGACACTTTTGAATCGGTTGAACAATATACTGACTTTGATTATTAGAAACACTGTCTATAAAATTAATCTATTTTATGTAAAATTTGATACTTGAGCTTCTGGAGAGAGAGAGAGAGAGAGAGAGAGAGAGAGAGAGAGAGAGTTTTTTTTAACACATTCTATTATTTTTTGCTCTTTGAAGATATTTAAAAACTAAGGTATGAAGTGATTGATGTCATATAGAATGTCATAAAGATTTATCAAAGAGTACATGTAAGTATGGATGAATTATCTAAAACATTAAGATTAGACAAAAACACAAGCCTTCATGAATGTGTATGCATTTATTTCATGTAAATAAACCAGAATTAAACTTTCAAACTTTTATTAATATTATGCGAAATTCCTCGTAATCTTAAAGCTTATTTCATTGAAAAATATCGTCGAGATTAATGGAGGTTAACATCTTAGCACCACCCCTCCGATGCTATTTTGAACATAGATTTTATTTGGATATGATTAATTTGGAGCCGCGCACTCTCTGCAAAGTAAATAAACAATTCTAATTTAAAAAAAAATTACCAGAGGGCGCTATTGAAATGAATTTTGTCTTTGTATAAAAATCACATTGGCTGGAAGCATCACTTTGCAAGATGAGGATTTAATATCCGAAACACGTGTCTGTTGCAAAATAATGTGGTTTGAAATTTTCTTCAAGAAGGTATAGAGTTGGAACACTTCCGTATTATTAGAATTCGAAAACAGGTCTACATATAAAGATTGTCCTTAATTCAAACCCTATTTATTCAACCCTTTTTATGATTTCAAAAGGCAGACAAAAATAGTGTTAGAGATTGGAAGCTTTAAGCGATATGCTTACCAAGTCCTCTCTCGTATGCAGCTGATGTTCATTCAGATGATGCAGTTACTACGTTTGTAAGAATTGTCTTTGTTGATCATATGTTGATAGCAACCTTCTGGCCCTGTCACACTATGTACAGCGTAATGACAGCAGCGTATGTCAGCGTGTCAGGTCTCTGGCAAACACGTTGGGCGAACGTCGTACACGTTCCGGGGACGTCAGAACGCTCTCACCCGGAGCTATACGGTGTAGAACGTTCTTGGCTTCGAAAAATTTTGTCCCTGCACAAAATTTGCAATGTGTGTCAAGCGTTTTGGTTACAGGCTCCGTGATCGTCACTCAAACGCAATGCAGTCATTATCATGCACACGCTGACATACGTTACTGATACGTCAATACACGTTCCGAACACGCTCTTAAAAATTTTACGATAGTCTAGCGTTCGTAACGTGTACGAAACGTGTCTCTAACGTCTGCGAACGTCACTGATACGTCAATACACGAACGTTACTGATACGTCAATGCACGTTCCGAACACGCTCTTAAAATTTTGACGATAGTCTAGCGTTCGTAACGTGTACGAAGCGTGTCTCTAACGTCTGCCTTGCGTTCTTGGCGCGTGTACGAAACGTACGAGTAGCGACCAAATCACTTCACCGTACATAATATTCAATTACTGAAAAGGTTGTTTTGAAATTCAAGTGAAATTGCATCAATAGTAGAATCAACGATTAAATAACCAAACATATCAAATTTGATAATTTTTTTCTCTGACAAATTTCCAAATGCTATAGTTAAAAAAAGTACAAGAAAAATTTATAAACATCGTTGTCTTGTAACGTCATGATAATCTAAATGAATTGATATCATACTAAGTATTTGATAAAATAAAGACAAACCAGATAATAACTAAAGTTATGGATTAGACATCTAACACTCTTCTTCTTCCGGTACGGAGTCTACGAGTATAATCGAATGTTGACCACTCTTGCACGAAGAAACTGGAAAGTCTGTATGTACGACGCTCCAAAAGTAATCAAACGTTGCACAATCGTTGTGCGACCGTTGGGCACACGTTCTTTGAACGTCGAGATCAATAGAAATGCGCTGGGTACGCGTTGTCATACGCATATAAGTTATAAACGCGTTCTACAGTCGCTGTTACACGTTAGTCATGCTTTAGGCAAACTCTGAGAAAGCGGCTTTCTTTTGATCTTGTATTACCAACACCAGTGTTCGGCACCGTGTGGCAATTTTTTTCATACGTCGCCACATGCTGTCCAGAACGCTCTACATAGTGTGACAGTGCCTTAATTCTGGCTCTTTATTTGTTCGATTTTATCGGAGCTCGAGAGTAGGGCGGGAGGGCATGGCTATTCTTGAATTTGCTACATTCCTTATTTTTCCGTTTATACGTATACTTCTTTTTAAATTAATAGAATTGATCCCCCGTCGGGCAAAATCCTCCCCCCTTCCGAAAAAAGAAATTCACGATTAACCAACTCATCTTTTTCAATATACATGAAGCCCTTTCTATGATCATAAAACATCATATCCCGTTACCGTTGCATGTTCAACGATCTACGTGAGCATAATGCCTTTCAACCTAGAAATTCAGAGGTGTTTAATGTATTTTTTGAGTTGCATTTACTAGTATATAAAACGTGAAGAAACTCAGCGTTTTGTATGTCGGATAAAAACTTCGTTGAGTAAGATGCCAACTGAGGATTTACGTATTGGATATACGCCGAAAACAATTCATTCTTAAAGATATTGGACAGTTTGAGGCCCGCAGGGCCGAAAACTGTCCAATATCTTTAAGAATGAATTGTTTGAGGCGTATATCGTACTTAAAACTTTGATCACTATTCAAAGTGGCATGACCTTTGACTTTGTTCTTATTATGTTAATTGCCTTTACTGTAACGAAATGTAATCAATCCAGGTTCTAACATTCTCGCTACTAGAAGTAGGGAGTCGTTTTTATAAGAAGATAACGGAGATAAAATTTTCAATTAAAAAAAAAAAAAAGGTATGACAAATTATGACACAGATTCCGTAAACCAAGACGAAATTGGATGCAATTTGTGGGAAAAAATCAACGAGAATACTTTGCGATATGACGATTTCAGGATTTAGTTGAAGCTTCTTTGGATATATAGAATTAAAGGGTCTGTCTCTAAAAGTGAGCAAGAAATAATATAGTGCCTTTAAATACCGAAAAGAAATCAGTTGGGACTTTCAACTTACATGTACTATGTGCAAGGTTAAATGAAAGAAACAATTCAGGAAGATATTTTGAAGGAGTCTAGTTCGAAAAACCTGACCTAAACCCAGCCTTTGACGATTATTTGGACCGGAGGGGGAGGAGGCTTGGGTGACTGGGTCAAAATAACCGTCAAAGGCTGGATTTCGGTAAGGTTTTTCGGACTATAAAAAGTCGAGCAAAAATCTTTATTATAAGTAAAATCAAATAGATGGGGGGATGGGGGGGGGGGGGGATTAGACCGAAGAAACAAAAAAAAAAAAAAAAAAAAAAAAAAAAAACCGGACTGAACTATAGTGTCTCTTACATTGTCATTTCCGACACAACGGCCGATTCTTTAGATGTATAAGATTGTGCTGGATTATGTCAACTCTGGAAAAAATAGCAAAAATTGGAATAGTCAGTACCACGATACATGGAATTCTTGTCACGTGATTTCTAAATAAGGAATTTAACGGTTGTCCTGTAGATGTCAAAGTACATTTACCTATGACTGTCCAATATTTAATCTAGGTCGCGTATATTTTTTTTTCTAATAAACGCGACCTAGATTTGATATTGGACAGTCAAAGGTAAATTTTGGACTGTTCAAACAAAGGCATGACGTCACATCAATGTTTTAAATATAATGATGCAGAGGCGGCATTTTCGTGTAAATAAAAAATAAAACCTCACAAAGACTATTTTAAAACAAAGCCTTTATTGATTGATTTATATTTATCTATTCACAAGGAATTGTTTCAAGGAATGCTTCATTTCAAAATAACAGAAAATTGCCCGTTTGTGTGGGTAGTAACTATTCTCTCATAGTGCTGCTAAAGAAGTTCTCATACAAACGGGCATTAAGGTTTAGTGCATCACATGATCTAGATAGCAGTGTTAAAAGGAATATGTCGTCCGTTTACAAGGAAGTTTTGACTCCTTCAAAGCGTCATCCTCAATGCGACACAAATCTGTAATTAAGAGCAAAAGGCAATAGTGCAAGTCCCCGCGAGCTTAACCAATGAAATTCCAAGGATTTATTTAGTGATGCACTACTTTAATGTAAAATACACCCTGAATGCAATCTTTGTACCGAGATGATACACTTTCCAATGACTAAAATTTTTGTACTATCAAGGCAGTGGCATGATATTTGTGTGACAGAGGAAATTATGAAGGCAAAATATAAACATGCTACATAACCCCAAAATGTGTTTAGAGAATAAAGCTGACATTTTCAGTTTCGCATTCTATAGAATAAACTGAAATTGATACATATAGTATTCCATGTATGTTAGAATGCATGTTACAGATTTTCTAGTAAATCAATATCTGAAAAGCTATAATCTTGTTACAATAAGAAAAATAAGACAAATTTATAGATATTAAATAAGAAATTTAAAAAAGCAGAAACTTTATTTCTCTCATCAAATGGACTTCGTAATTAGTGGTTCCAAAAAAAAAAAGGAAGAATTTTGCTAATGTACATATATAGAAAGGAACAGGTTCATTCATATATACAACAAATTAGCTCTACTATCTCTTATAATAACGCAAAATGTCAAACAGAAAAAATTGGGACATGTACAGCAAAGTGTCGTTGAGTATCCAGTACATGACGTTATGTAACATCGTAATTTTGTCTGGTTGAAATAAAATGCTTTAAAGCAACACATTAATAAAGCTACCCTCTTGCAAAAATAAAAAAAGTATGATACATATTACCGTATTTTATTGAACATATCAAAATAATTCTTAATAATCAATATTGACGAGAAAACAAACGCAATACATGTATATGTGTAACAGTTTCAAATCCTTGAATATTTATTAACAATCTTCGTTGTCGTGTTAATTTGACGTATTTACTATCTATGACTGAACCTTCTAAGTCTCATATACTAATTACTTTATCATAAGAAAAATATGATTGAATTCTTAACTTTTTTTTTCTTAATCATTTAATTTCCATGCTATTTCTAAGAAACGATGATGCTGATTGGCCGAGAAATTTTGTTGATACCTGCATCAACAGAAACCGGAAGTACGCGCTTAGCGACGTCATAAGCAACGTCGTTAGCATTACAATTCCAAAGCTGCAAATAAACGTTGAAAAAAGCGACGAAATGAAATGAGTTATTAATGTTATATTTATTTGGTTGATCGAGGTATCAACAAAAATATTTCAATGATATCTGAACACATTTTTCAAAAAGCGCATTGCTGATATACCTACTCAAGAGTAGATCTAGAGGGGGTCCTGGAATGGGCCTAAATGTCACTTAACGTTTCAGCATTAATTGTTGAAAGTGGAACGAAAAATTCAAGTGAATACGAAATGCTATCAAAAGCATTATTCACTCGATGTCCTAATTTAAAAACAAGCATCAATATGCGGCACTTTGAAAGTACAATTTTATCGTGAATGCTATGATCAGAAATGTATGGCAAAATTGCAGTTGAATAGCACATGATAATAGATAATAAACCAACTTCTTGTTTCTAAAGCAACAGAAACTGAATAAATACAAGAAAAAGACACATAATTTTTACCCTAATTACATAAGGTGACATTTCTTGTCCCTGATCATCCACGTAAACAGGACATTGTTGTATCCTCGTATTCTATCAGTTTCTCTATGTTGCTTTGTGTATTCAGCAAAGCGGTAGCCAGCCAAGCCACAGTGGCCTTCCCTGAAGATTTATTTCTGTCCAACCATGTTATGAGCATCTCCCGGATGATTTTCTGTGTGTTCCGGCGATTATTCATTCTGAACTGCTTAATTTCTTCAAAGTGAAAGCCAAGCTCGATGCCCACATGGAGATACGTAGTGGAAATCCGGTCAGAGATGGCGTCCAAAAGTTTTGGATATGCTTCTTTTATCAGGAACATTGGGTTAAGCTGGACAGCTTTGTAAGAAAAATTATTAATACCTGAATGTTACTATAAAAATGGATTTTTGAAGTATTAAAAGAATATCTATTAAAATGAACATATCTTCAATAATGATAAAATCTGATCCCTGCTGGTGGAGAGTTGTGTTTATAGAAGTATAAGAGAATCTTGTTATTCAGCATTGCACATGAATTTCGTACTTGAGCTCGGTAATTTGCTATGATTTCTTTGCACAATGCCTTGTTCCTTTTCCTGATTTGGTATGCTCATTGATTATGATGTTCAAATCGACATCACATTGACATCACTGTACTGAGCATATGAATGACTCAATAGACCTTCTTCATATTACCGGTAGCTTTGCACTTTAGACGCTCCAAGACCCGAAATCACTACTTTTGATGTTATTTCTAATTGTGAAGTCATAATTCAGATACGACGTCACAGTTAAAAGTTACGTCAAATGTTGTCATGTCGGGTCTTAGGATGTGTAAAATACAAGTCAAATGCGGTAATATGAAAATCGTCTATTTTGTTCGTCACCTATGGCATAGGGATACTCATACTTTTAGTTTCATTCTCAGCAGTATCGACCAACATAAAATAGGCATAATTTGATCAAAGATATGTTATGTTACTCTAAATTTGATTTAGTATTTGTTTTCTTTATCATTTTAATTCTTTATTAAAACTGTATTAAACAGAGGGCAAAATAATTATGAACTTACACGCTAGTTCATTTTTGCACCCACCTGCCCTTTGAGATACTATAAAACCAATACTACCATCAGGTAGGGGGTACCAAACTTAGTCAGAATCCAAATTGTTTTACCTGGTGTACACCTGGTACCTGAGATATTCACCTTTAATTAATAAAATTCCTGCAGGAATTTTCAATTTCCTGCAGGAATTTTCAATTTCCTGCAGGAATTTTTAATTTCCTGCAGGAATTTCTAATTTCCTGCAGGATTTTTTTAAATTCCCACAGGAAAAATAATTTCCTGCAGGAATTTTTATTTTCCTGCAGGAATATTCTACAAAAAAATAATTCCTGTGGGAAAATAAAAATTCCTGCAGGAAATTATTTTTCCTGCAGGAATTACAAAAATTCCTGCAGGAAATTAAAAATTCCTGCAGGAAATCAAAAATTCCTGCAGGAAATTGAAAATTCCTGCAGGATTTTTATAAATTAAAGGTGAATATCTCAGGTACCAGGTGTGCAACAGGTAAAAAAGTTTGGATTCTGACTAAGTTTGGTACCCCCTACCTGATGGTAGTATTGGTTTTATTGTATCTTAAAGGGCAGGTGGGTGCAAAAATGAACTAGCGTGTAAGTTCATAATTATTTTGCCCACTGTTATTATTTAAAACATCTTTCATGATACATTTTCTTTATCATGTTAATTAACTAAACTATTGAAAATCGTTCTATCGAAATCATATATGAAAACTTAAGAATCCATACCCTCGTGATCCACGTGACGGATAGCCTGAAATAGAAATAAAATTGTGTGAGATATATCAAAAAGAAATTATAAAGTAAATTCTAATATGACTTGATTCCTTTTCCCTATTAAGACAACAGACGCGAGCCGGGCTCTATTCTCCAATATAGGCCCTAAAGCGATAAGCCACGCCTACCCATTTTCTGAAAGCAGATAAACCGGCAGGAACTGGTATTTACCAAGAATCGATTTTCATCAAAAGGTCTAAGTTTGGTCATCATTAGAATAGAAATAAAAAATGACAAGCCTGGCTATATTGTCTCATAATGCCATCGCATCCTCAGCCAATCACATTTATCACCTCGCCGCTGACGCGGCTCGGTAATAAATGTGATTGGCTGAGGACGCTCGGGCATTATGAGACAATAGAGCGCTGTAGACAATTATCGTCACCTTTACGTTTTACCGTGCCTAGTGGCCGGTGCGTCTTGTTTATTATTTTATCGACTATACCATGTGAAGGGGTTTTTTTTTATCGACCTTGACCACCATCTCTATATAGCACAAATGTAGCTATAGCCCGGCTTGTCATTTTTTATTTCTTATATCTTTCTATAAAAGACAGAAACTACCGCTTGTTTACTTCTCGTTGTCTCCATCGTCTCATGTCAACAGTCAAATAAAGGAGGGAATCTCCAACAGGACCCTATAACAGCACCCAGAGCAAAACACCAAAACACCTAAATAAAAAAAAACACAGACAGGACCCTATAGCAGCACCCAGAGCAAAACACTCAAACACCCAAATGTGAGAACACAGACAGGACCCTATAACAGCACCCAGAGCAAAACACCCAAATGTGAGAACACAGACAGGACCCTATAACAGCACCCAGAGCAAAACACCCAAATGTGAGAACACAGACAGGACCCTATAACAGCACCCAGAGCAAAACACCAAAACACCCAAATGTGAGAACACAGACTGGACCCTATAGCAGCACCCACAGCAAAACACCAAAACACCCAAATGTGAGAACACAGACAGGACCCTATAATAGCACCCAGAGCAAAACACCAAAACACCCAAATGTGAGAACACAGACAGGACCCTATAGCAGCACCCAGAGCAAAACACCAAAACACCCAAATGTGAGAACACAGACAGGACCCTATAACAGCACCCAGAGCAAAACACCAAAACACCCAAATGTGAGAACACAGACAGGACCCTATAACAGCACCCAGAGCAAAACACCAAAACACCCAAATGTGAGAACACAGACAGGACCCTATAGCAGCACCCAGAGCAAAACACCAAAACACCCAAATGTGAGAACACAGACATGACCCTATAGCAGCACCCAGAGCAAAACACCCAAATGTGAGAACACAGACAGGACCCTATAGCAGCACCCAGAGCAAAACACCAAAACATCCAAATGTGAGAACACAGACAGGACCCTATAGCAGCACCCAGAGCAAAACACCAAAACACCAAAATGTGAGAACACAGACAGGACCCTATAACAGCACCCAGAGCAAAACACCAAAACACCCAAATGTGAGAACACAGACAGAACCCAATAAGAGCACCCAGAGCAAAACACCAAAACACCCAAATGTGAGAACACAGACAGGACCCTATAGCAGCACCCAGAGCAAAACACCAAAACACCCAAATGTGAGAACACAGACAGGACCCTATAACAGCACCCAGAGCAAAACACCAAAACACCCAAATGTGAGAACACAGACAGGACTCTATAGCAGCACACAGAGCAAAACACCAAAACACCCAAATGTGAGAACACAGACAGGACCCTATAACAGCACCCAGAGCAAAACACTGAAACACCCAAATGTGAGAACACAGACAGGACCCTATAGCAGCACACAGAGCAAAACACCAAAACACCCAAATGTGAAAACACAGACAGGACCCTATATCAGCACACAGAGCAAAACACCAAAACATCCAAATGTGAGAACACAGACAGGACCCTATATCAGCACACAGAGCAAAACACCAAAACACCCAAATGTGAGAACACAGACAGGACCCTATAACAACACACAGAGCAAAACACCAAAACATCCAAATGTGAGAACACAGACAGGACCCTATAGCAGCACACAGAGCAAAACACCAAAACACCCTAATGTGAGAACACAGACAGGACCCTATAGCAGCACACAGAGCAAAACACCAAAACACCCAAATGTGAGAACACAGACAGGACCCTATAACAGCACCCAGAGCAAAACACTCAAACACCCAAATGTGAGAACACAGACAGGACCCTATAGCAGCACACAGAGCAAAACACCAAAACACCCAAATGTGAAAACACAGACAGGACCCTATATCAGCACACAGAGCAAAACACCAAAACATCCAAATGTGAGAACACAGACAGGACCCTATATCAGCACACAGAGCAAAACACCAAAACACCCAAATGTGAGAACACAGACAGGACCCTATAACAACACACAGAGCAAAACACCAAAACATCCAAATGTGAGAACACAGACAGGACCCTATAGCAGCACACAGAGCAAAACACCAAAACACCCTAATGTGAGAACACAGACAGGACCCTATAGCAGCACACAGAGGAAAACACCAAAACACCCAAATGTGTGAACACAGACAGGACCCTATAGCAGCACACAGAGCAAAACACCAAAACACCCTAATGTGAGAACACAGACAGGACCCTATAGCAGCACACAGAGCAAAACACCAAAACATCCAAATGTGAGAACACAGACAGGACCATATAACAGCACACAGAGCAAAACACCAAAACACCCTAATGTGAGAACACAGACAGGACCCTATAACAGCACCCAGAGCAAAACACCAAAACACCCAAATGTGAGAACACAGACAGAACCCAATAAGAGCACCCAGAGCAAAACACCAAAACACCCAAATGTGAGAACACAGACAGGACCCTATAGCAGCACCCAGAGCAAAACACCAAAACACCCAAATGTGAGAACACAGACAGGACCCTATAACAGCACCCAGAGCAAAACACCAAAACACCCAAATGTGAGAACACAGACAGGACTCTATAGCAGCACACAGAGCAAAACACCAAAACACCCAAATGTGAGAACACAGACAGGACCCTATAACAGCACCCAGAGCAAAACACTGAAACACCCAAATGTGAGAACACAGACAGGACCCTATAGCAGCACACAGAGCAAAACACCAAAACACCCAAATGTGAAAACACAGACAGGACCCTATATCAGCACACAGAGCAAAACACCAAAACATCCAAATGTGAGAACACAGACAGGACCCTATATCAGCACACAGAGCAAAACACCAAAACACCCAAATGTGAGAACACAGACAGGACCCTATAACAACACACAGAGCAAAACACCAAAACATCCAAATGTGAGAACACAGACAGGACCCTATAGCAGCACACAGAGCAAAACACCAAAACACCCTAATGTGAGAACACAGACAGGACCCTATAGCAGCACACAGAGCAAAACACCAAAACACCCAAATGTGAGAACACAGACAGGACCCTATAACAGCACCCAGAGCAAAACACTCAAACACCCAAATGTGAGAACACAGACAGGACCCTATAGCAGCACACAGAGCAAAACACCAAAACACCCAAATGTGAAAACACAGACAGGACCCTATATCAGCACACAGAGCAAAACACCAAAACATCCAAATGTGAGAACACAGACAGGACCCTATATCAGCACACAGAGCAAAACACCAAAACACCCAAATGTGAGAACACAGACAGGACCCTATAACAACACACAGAGCAAAACACCAAAACATCCAAATGTGAGAACACAGACAGGACCCTATAGCAGCACACAGAGCAAAACACCAAAACACCCTAATGTGAGAACACAGACAGGACCCTATAGCAGCACACAGAGGAAAACACCAAAACACCCAAATGTGTGAACACAGACAGGACCCTATAGCAGCACACAGAGCAAAACACCAAAACACCCTAATGTGAGAACACAGACAGGACCCTATAGCAGCACACAGAGCAAAACACCAAAACATCCAAATGTGAGAACACAGACAGGACCATATAACAGCACACAGAGCAAAACACCAAAACACCCTAATGTGAGAACACAGACAGGACCCTATAACAGCACCCAGAGCAAAACACCAAAACACCCAAATGTGAGAACACAGACAGAACCCAATAAGAGCACCCAGAGCAAAACACCAAAACACCCAAATGTGAGAACACAGACAGGACCCTATAGCAGCACCCAGAGCAAAACACCAAAACACCCAAATGTGAGAACACAGACAGGACCCTATAACAGCACCCAGAGCAAAACACCAAAACACCCAAATGTGAGAACACAGACAGGACTCTATAGCAGCACACAGAGCAAAACACCAAAACACCCAAATGTGAGAACACAGACAGGACCCTATAACAGCACCCAGAGCAAAACACTGAAACACCCAAATGTGAGAACACAGACAGGACCCTATAGCAGCACACAGAGCAAAACACCAAAACACCCAAATGTGAAAACACAGACAGGACCCTATATCAGCACACAGAGCAAAACACCAAAACATCCAAATGTGAGAACACAGACAGGACCCTATATCAGCACACAGAGCAAAACACCAAAACACCCAAATGTGAGAACACAGACAGGACCCTATAACAACACACAGAGCAAAACACCAAAACATCCAAATGTGAGAACACAGACAGGACCCTATAGCAGCACACAGAGCAAAACACCAAAACACCCTAATGTGAGAACACAGACAGGACCCTATAGCAGCACACAGAGCAAAACACCAAAACACCCAAATGTGAGAACACAGACAGGACCCTATAACAGCACCCAGAGCAAAACACTCAAACACCCAAATGTGAGAACACAGACAGGACCCTATAGCAGCACACAGAGCAAAACACCAAAACACCCAAATGTGAAAACACAGACAGGACCCTATATCAGCACACAGAGCAAAACACCAAAACATCCAAATGTGAGAACACAGACAGGACCCTATATCAGCACACAGAGCAAAACACCAAAACACCCAAATGTGAGAACACAGACAGGACCCTATAACAACACACAGAGCAAAACACCAAAACATCCAAATGTGAGAACACAGACAGGACCCTATAGCAGCACACAGAGCAAAACACCAAAACACCCTAATGTGAGAACACAGACAGGACCCTATAGCAGCACACAGAGGAAAACACCAAAACACCCAAATGTGTGAACACAGACAGGACCCTATAGCAGCACACAGAGCAAAACACCAAAACACCCTAATGTGAGAACACAGACAGGACCCTATAGCAGCACACAGAGCAAAACACCAAAACATCCAAATGTGAGAACACAGACAGGACCATATAACAGCACACAGAGCAAAACACCAAAACACCCTAATGTGAGAACACAGACAGGACCCTATAACAGCATCCAGAGCAAAACACCAAAACACCCTAATGTGAGAACACAGACAGGACCCTATAACAGCATCCAGAGCAAAACGCCAAAACATCCAAATGTGAGAACACAGACAGTACCCTTAAACAGCATCCAGAGCAAAACACCTAAACATCCAAATGTGAGAACACAGACAGGGCCCTATAACAACACCCAGAGCAAAACACTCAAACACCCAAATGTGAGAAAACAGACAGGACCCTATAACAGCACCCAGGGCAAAACACCAAAACACTCAAATGTGAGAACACAAACAAGACCTTATAGCAGCACCCAGAGCAAAACACCAAAACATCAAAATGTGAGAACACAGACAGGACCCTATATCAGCACACAGAGCAAAACACCAAAACACCCAAATGTGAGAACACAGACAGGACCCTATAACAACACACAGAGCAAAACACCCAAACACCCAAATAAGAGAACAAAGACATGACCCTATAACAGCGCCCAGAGCAAAACATTCAAACACCCAAGTTTGTGAACACAGACAGGACCCTATATCAGCACACAGAGCAAAACACTCAAACACCCAAATGTGAGAACACAGACAGGACCCTATATCAGCACACAGAGCAAAACACCAAAACACCCAAATGTGAGAACACAGACAGGACCTTATAACAGCACCCAGAGCAAAACACCAAAACACCCAAATGTGAGAACACAGACAGGACCCTATTACAGCACCCAAAGCAAAACACTCAAACACCCAAATAAGAGAACACAGACAGGACCCTATAACAGCGCCCAGAGCAAAACATTCAAACACCCAAGTTTGAGAACACAGACAGGACCCTATATCAGCACACAGAGCAAAACACTCAAACACCCAAATGTGAGAACACAGACAGGACCCTATATCAGCACACAGAGCAAAACACCAAAACACCCAAATATGAGAACACAGACAGGACCCTATAACAGCACCCAGATCAAAACACTCAAACATCCAAATGTGAGAACACAGACAGGACCCTATAACAGCACTCAGAGCAAAACACTCAAACACCCAAATGTGAGAACACAGACAGGACCCTATATCAGCACACAGAGCAAAACACCAAAACACCCAAATATGAGAACACAGACAGGACCCTATATCAGCACTCAGAGCAAAACACTCAAACACCCAAATGTGAGAACACAGACAGGACCCTATATCAGCACACAGAGCAAAACACCAAAACACCCAAATATGAGAACACAGACAGGACCCTATAACAGCACCCAGATCAAAACACCAAAACACCCAAATGTGTGAACACAGACAGGACCCTATAACAACACACAGAGCAAAACACTCAAACACCCAAATGTGAGAACACAGACAGGACCCTATAGCAGCACCCAGAGCAAAACATTCAAACACCCAAATAAGAGAACACAGACAGGACCCTATATCAGCACTCAGAGCAAAACACTCAAACACCCAAATGTGAGAACACAGACAGGACTCTATATCAGCACACAGAGCAAAACACCAAAACACCCAAATGTGAGAACACAGACAGGACACACAAACGGCACACCAAAGGGATACTTAACATGAAAGATGCAATCAAAAACACTAAACACATTAGAATACACATAAAAAACAAGAACTTTGAATAGCCGATATTGAATTTGTTGCAAATGATGTTACAGTAGTTATCCGGATTACATGTATGTCGCCCTTCCATTTTTCCGGTTACACAAGTATTTCGACGGACACAAAGTAGTTATCACTACACAAACAGTGAGCAAAACGCAGGGCCTAAGTAAGACACAGATAAACAAATAAATAGACCCTATCAAAACATTAGGGTGTTCGTAATTTCATCCCTAAAATATGTTCATATTATGTTCCAAAGACAAATCAATGAAGTATCCCTAACTAAAACAAGTTTTCGAGTTAATAAATTGACACAAAACAAGAAAGTGTCTAACAGTGCTGCCAGAAAGCTTTCTGCTGATAGAAATGTCTAAATGCGGTGCATATGTCATGCATGCTTCGGTTAATAAATCCTCATCATTTAAGCCAAAATGACTCGTAATGGAGAAATAGTTTGGTAAATTACCCCATAGTTTAGTTTCAAGTTTATACATATTCATTGTACGAGCAGTGAGCAGATCAAAATTGATGGCAGAAAACCTACATTTTGATGACAATTTAGAATGAAATGGTTTATCTTAAAAATACATAGTTCAAACCATAGTGTCATATTTTGATTAATAATGAATTTATAATATTGCATAATTCAGGTTAAAGTATACGCTGTCGTAGTCGTTAGCCGTTTACCATTAGTAAATCTTTGAATGAATTATACGCACTTGTTTATACTTGAATGTAAAAATCAATGATATTTTGGTGTAGCTGTTGTAAAATTCTGCAATGTGGAATTACAAGTTAATATTTTTGTCTAGTATGCAATTGTCTTTCTGAATACTAAGGCGACCTGTACAACATTCACATACTTTGCATAGGATATGAGGACTAAGATCGGCATCTGCAAAATGATCGGATAGAATCCTCATGGTCGGTTTGCTTCGCCTTTCAACTAAGATGTTCTTCCATTTATGTAGGATGAAGAAAGCCAAGTCCTTCTGTCGAAATTCTGGAAAATCCTCCTCAGCCTCTGTGAGGAAGGCAACAGATCCTAGCAGATTTGCAGCTAATGGGTGTAGTTGTTCCATGTTGAGTGAGCATGCTATTCTCATAAGACACATTTCGGATACTTCATTCTCCATTCCATCCACCAAAGGTCCTTGAAAACGATCAACATATTTTTTACACGGTATATCGACCTTTGCCATAGCACTTTCTAAGTGGACATAACCTCAGACAGTGCATGTTTTGTAGGTATTGTTATCATTTTCATGATGGTGGTTGCGGCTAGCCAAACAGGGGATGCTTACTCCTACCGGCACCTGCTCCCACTTATATCTTGCTAGGGGTCCCTTGATGCTCCATTAGGTGTTTTACTGGGAGTGCTGTTACGATTGTCATCAGGATCCCAATGTGTGAAGCTCGTAAAAAAAAGTTCCCCGCGATGGGTTTGACAGTAAGTGATTTAAATGCTTTTCCCTGACATGGTCGTCATAGCACTTTCTATATAGACATAACATCAGACAGTGCATGTTTTGTAGATATCATTTTTGTGCGTGAACTTTGAGCGCAGGAGCGGCAGGCCAAACATGGTGTGCTTACTCCTCCCGGGCAACTGGTCCCACAGCTAGCTTGCTGGGGGTCCGTCGATGCTCAATTTAATGCTCTATTGTTAGTGCTGTTGAGATTATCATCAGGATCTTTCTTATCTCATTACTGTATGTTGCACCATTGTGTGTAATTGATAGAAGTCGTTTTCTGAATACTTTGAGTTATCTCTCTTCTTAATAGCTATATCCGTCTTAAGTACTCTTGAATTAAGCTTTTCGTTTATATAGGATTTTGCCATCCATGATAATGATCTTCTCATTTTTACCTATAATACTTTAAATTCTAATATTAATTGACTCCACATTTTTAAAGGTTTAGAAATATTTTCAGATTTCGATAACATTGAATTTTATCTTACTCACCACGACAAGATGGTGGACATGTTTCTTCATTTCCGTTCTTGGTTTCCTGAAGAATCAAGATTTTAAAACAACTAAATTCATTGACATTGACATTTATTGTCAAAATATTCATTAATGTTTTCAAATGTTAACGTTAATAGTACATTTTTTTGTTTTATGTTTTAAGCTGATAAATAAGCAATACTATGTTTAGTTCTATCACCTACCATTTCATTTGTGAAAAGCATGTAGCTTCTGGCAGATTGATTGAATTCCACTTTATAAAGGTTCATTCCTTTAATGGTGATGTACGTCCCCAAGTTGTAGTCGATTGTTTCCGAGATGAAACGTTTTATTACTCTACAAAAGTTGATGTCAATATCTGACAGGCCTCTCAGGTGCTGGAGGGTTACTACTACAGTTTTGATGTCCCTCTTAAGTTGAAGAAGGTGAAAGTTTCCGCTCCTCAAAATGATAAGGTCGTGGTATATGTGGTTCTCATAAACCTGCCATAGTGACAGACAAGATGCGACGAGACGATGATACACTGCTGGTGGTAAGACCTCCTCAAAGTTGTAAGTGAAGGAAACTGCGTTTTCAGACTGCATAATGTCTTCCATCTCCACTGTCTTTTGGACCATGCAAGGGATGTAGTAAAATGACTCCTGTTCTTCTCTAGCTGAATCATCATATACTTTTGGAGTGCATATGAGATCAAGTTTTTCCATCGTCATTAGAAGGTGTTGCCGATATTTGTGAAAGGGTTCCTTCTTTCTTACATTTTTCCAGACCTTCTCAATGTATGATCTTAGGACCTTGCCTTCTTGTACCATCATTTTCCATTCTGACGAACCCCAGAAAATGCTTACAAAGTCCTGACATGTGATTATGCATTTCATCGCATCAATCATGACTTTTGGATCAAGTATAATGGTACCACGGAGTGCATTCTCTGCAAAGTACAAAATGTACCCTATCTCATGGAAGAAAAGGAGACAAACATTCAACTCATCTGAGGCCATTGGACGCTTCAACTGCTTATTCAGCTCGTGAATTTGCCCGAGCATTGCTATCTTCTGACCTTTTCCTTTGAGCGTGCGCATTGCTTCATGTAAGGACATCCATGATCCTGGTAATGTCTCTCCATATTCTGGATAAGATTCCCCACACTCTACCATTATGTCCCGGATGAAGGAGAGCTTTTCCTCTGACAGGTCAGTAGCATTAAGGAAGAGATCGTCTCGAAGGATCAGTTGGCCATTTTCGATGACATCGCTGAACGCATGGTAAATCTGCTCCTTTATCAAATCAACTGTAGTATAGTCCTGCAAAACCAGAGATATCAAGAAAAGTACAGTATTGCATTATCGAAAACTGCACCGCACTACTTGTTCAAAGCTTAATATAGAAAACAACCTCCACACTGTGATGTACAAGACTTAAATGCACAAATCAGTTCATTGACAAACTCTTTGTCACATCTTTTCGGTCATTTTTCTAATTTGGCTCTACATCTATTCACTATCTTGGTTATCACTGATGCCCCATAAATTGTTGAAATGCGGATATGATACACCGAATTAATACCGTCATGTGTGTATCGCCAAAAGGGAGGTTCAAGCCGCAGCGTTTTGGGCAAATTCCAATGGGGATTTGATTCCTGACCTCCTTCCCTCTAGGCCCGCGCGTGTACCGTTTTTATATATTTTAATAATAAGTGCATAAATTTTTGTATTGTGCCTGAGTTTATTTTTATCTAATGCGAAGCATGTGTTATTCTAAGTATTAATCAGTTTCTTTATCACTAAGGAATAATTCAACTTAGTATTTGTTACTGTGAAAGTGCTAATTTATGTTAATTATCCTTTAAGGTGTAGAGTCTTCCTCTTTGCTATTATCTGTTTGACAAAAATTATTACAATATTTGAATGTACGAATTGTCGCTACACAAATGCAGGTGAAAAGTTAGTAAGTCGATTAGAATTTCATTCATGAATTAGTATTTTAATAGATGGAACCATTTATAAATCGTAAATCTGATAGTTAAGATAATCTTCTTCGGATATTAATTACCTTGACTTTGTCTAAGTGTGTCCCAATTAGAACAATTTTTGGGAATCTTGTCTCTTCTCTTTCTGTATACAGTCGAATGGATCCAATCCAAAATTCTAAGAAATCTGAAATGCAGCGAAAACGACCACTAGTCGGAAGGTAACCGGAATGACTAATTCATTTAACTGTTTTGAATTTGTATACAGGGTCCCTGTTCGATTGTAAAGGAAATTATTTTTCTTAATAATGCGGAAGGGTTCCAACACATTACCTTCTTGAAGAAAATTTCAAACCAATTTCCATACACAGACACGTGTTTCGAATATTAAATTCTCATCAGTGATGCTCCCAGCCAAAGTACTTTTCATAAGCCGTCCAAATTAATCTCACTAGCGCCCTCTTGTGTTATTTTTAGAATTTAAATTACAGAGAGTGCGCGGCTCCAAAATTCCTGTAGGGTCGATTCAGAAGCATATCCAAATAAAATATTCAAAATAGCATTGGAGGGATGGTGCTAAGATGTTAATTTCCTTGAATTTCGATGATGGCAAGTTTCCGAAATAGCAAAAAATATAGTTATGATTTCACATTGATGAAGGGCCAAAACAAAGCTTCTTTCAGGCGACAGAGTTGGAAAGAAGTCATTCCTTGGTAATCAGGGAAAAGGATTTACTTCTGCCAAAGTTTGCATAAAAGCGACATTTCTAATTAAAACATTCTGACAGTCAGTAAGTAAAGTATATGAATATTTTCACAAAAAATCATAATAAAAATGAAAAATTCACCTTCATTTGATCAAATGAGAAAAAATGACCCTGACCGAGGTTCGTGTACGGTACTAAGTAACTCTAGCCTACAACTACAACCACCGCATTGGATCGAAACGTATGATGTTATGATTACTTACTGCGGCTTTTTATTGTTTTTCCATTATTGAAGTTATACTACATATAAAACTGACGAGATGTTGCAGTTTGACAATGCCTAATAAGTAAGTCCATATCGTTCTATATCTGAAAAGTCTATAGTTAAGAGTTCTGCTAGGTCAAGAACGTTTCTGTTGTCGACAAACTTTTGAAGTGTTTGCAAATACTATGAACTTTTCATATACCTAGGCGATATGGATTGCTTTATTAGGCAATGCCCTACTGCAACGGCTCATCGGTTTTGCAAAGTTTAACTTATGTAAGCATGTTTACGGTGCATGCTGTTATCTTTTGCTCGTGTGCTCTGCGGGTTTCTATAAGTACATCTTATTTTGAGATGTTTTCCTCATAATATCCATTTAACATTCATCTTTTATTTCCAAAACAAGGTTAGAATTTTAATGAAAGAAAATCTACCTAGAACTCTCATTTGTTTATATCCTTCCGAAGATATACTATTGTCTGCTACCTCTCCTAGCAGTCCCATCGAAATATCGAATACCAGAAAGTATAAACATCGTCGTGATAGGTAACCTTGATGTGTCGTGTAGAAAATGAATTGTCCAGCAAAGTCCCAAATATCGACTTGTACAAATCCTTGCAGACCGACGAAATGTTCCGTATGTCTGTCTAAATACCATCAAATAAAAATAATATTACATATATGGAATGAAATGAAAAATATATCTTATCGTGAAATGTAACAATAGTTGAATGGTAAACATCAATCTAATATTTGTATATAAGACAAGGGACAAAAAACAAACAGTTTGTGCAGATTAATTGATGATTTTTATGAAACGAATTAACAGTAAGATATAAAAATCAGGTTGAATATAAACGGTTAAAATTGAATGGTAACCATTTGTAGCACATTTCCACATTTACTTATCAAGGTCATGAGTCCTTACCAATTGATAGTCTTTAAGCTATTTAGACATTTCCGAATTTGACATGTTATTATTTGGCATTCCGCGGTGTGTGTTGCATTATAGTTTAACCATTTGTCTGTCGATTCAAACAATAACAGTAATAATACCTTGAGAATTTCTATTTTTCAAAGAATTTTTCCGACAAGAGTGTAAAATCAGTGTTACATGTATTAGCCTTGATTTTTTAGAAGCGCATACGCATACCCGGACGATATTTCCGCCTATGTGAGGGATGACGTAAAAATCATTACATTCCGTAATCTGGTTTAGTTTTGATAGATTTATATACCTTGTATGTGCCACTGTTTGGTATCCTTGTTGTAGAATGTCGTGCCAAGGTATATATCAATTCCATTTGTGCTCTCTATGTCATCATATTTCTCATTGAGAAGTTGCTTCACAAGTGTTGTTTTTCCAACACCGAAATGACCAACAAACATGCATCGTATTAAATTTGATTGATGCGTTCTATTTGCCTTTGCTTGACAGAAAAGTGTCACTGCCTCTGATCCTAGTCGTCTGATTTCCTTAGGGATCATTAACCATTCTGGAAACAGAATCCAAACTAATGTAAAGTGTGAAATAAATAAACCATCAATGTTAATCACCGGCATTTAGACATCAAATACCCTTATACTTATTTACAGACTTGATAAGATATACAGGAAAGACAGGGTAAGTACTTGTACAGCTGATACATGTATCTCTATTACAGAATTTTATGCACAAAATAGAATAATCTATACATCCCTATAAACATTTATTTAATATGATAAAAATATGGAAATAAAACTCACCTTTTAGAACCTGTTCAAAATAAATCCAAACAACATTCATTATTCGAAATTTACAATTGAATAATTGTATCGAATTTATAGAACAATATACAAACAATCATTTCACAGACAAGCCTGCTCTCTTCAACAGAGTATAACAAGAGGCCCAGGGGTCACAACGCTCACCTGAAAACTACGTAAACTAAGCACATCAAACAAAAAGAAGTTTGTAAGAGGAAAATAACCAGACTTCAGAGTGGAACAAAAATTAACAACACTTCTTAAGACATCTCTCTAGATAATCCTGAAGCTTTCGGATTTTGGATACGTGCTTCCGTTCTGAAGAAGAAGTTTGTCAAATGAGGGTACTTCCCATGACCTATTTTTGCCCGTTGTGGTGTCACCTGTTGACAGATCCGGACAAAAAAACAACAATACTTGTAGGGGCCCATGATTACTTCATTCCTACCAAGTTTCATGAAAATCTGTTCAGCGGTTCTGGGGAAGAAGTTGAATATGTATGAAAATCATCTCCCCCCTTCTTCTTGAGTAATCTAAGTAACCCGAGACAGACAGTTATAAAGAAGCTAAAGCAAAATCCTGCTAATAAATTACAGCCTTCTCCCCCTCCTTTCACTACGTTAAGTAAATGTGAAGTTCTGTTTTTACATTAATATTTTGAGCTGCTCTCAATATTTTAATTTCAAAGTTATATATCTAAGTCTTCACAAAATGAATTTGAAAATACTTATTCATCTTTTTTGAATTATTTGATTTCCTTTTACATACTCATTTAATAATTTAAAATATATAACATTCAAATGAATCGATAATCCAAGAATACATATATCTATATTAAAGAAAGACAACTCTTGCATACATGAGTTCTGCTGCCTCTTATACGAAAGGGTTTAAAATTCCTGATATAGATAAAAGAAGTACCAGAACTTGAACCCACAAGCCTTGGGTCAATGTGCACAGTAAACATATCTATTCATGATTGAAAAAAATACTGATAAAAATCTGTTCAGCAGTTCTGGAGAAGAAGTTGAATATGTATGAAAATCACCCCCCCCCCCTTTCCTTTTCACATAAGAAAAAAAAAATTCATAAAAAATCAAATAATTAAAATTTTAGTATAAAATACATATCAAAGCAATGCTCAGGTGAGCTAAAAATTGTTGGGGTCCCGCCAGGGTTTGAAGCCACTCCCCATGGGTCCCTTGGGCATGGAAAACATACATTATACCTATGTACAATCTTAAAAAATATTTCTTAAATTGCAAAAGTTGATATCTTGACAAAATTCTTTCACTTGTAGAGTACCATGCATGAGTACCTCATACCTACTAATTGTCATGACAATCTGAAGAGTGGTTATAGAAAAGAAGCAGAAAATGCATGAAAATCAACACCCCCCCCCCCCCCCCTTCCTTTTTACATAAAAAAATCATAAAAAATCAAAAAAATAAAATTTAAGCATAAAATACATATCAAAGCATTAAGTAAGTTAAATATGATAAATATGCAGTAAATGAGTGTGTAAAATCATACACTTATTGAGTTATTTCAAGAAATAGTGCAAAAATGTGCATTTCTGACTAAGTCCAAAAAGACGTCAAAAACGCGTCAAAAATTTGACTTCCGAGTGGAACCAAAAATAACAACACTTCTTAAGACATCTCTCTAGATCATCCTGATGGTTTCGGTTTGTCGATACATGCTTCGGTTCTGAAGAAGAAGTTTGTCAAAGGAGGGTACCCCCCGTGACCTACTTTTGGCTGTGGTGGCGCCACCTGTTGACGGATCCGGACGAAAAACGACAACACTTGTAGGGGACCATTAGTACTTCATACCCACCAAGTTTCATCAAAATCCCTTCAGCTGTTCTGGAGAAGAAGTTGAAAATGTGAAAAGTTTACGACGGACGACGGACGACGGACGGACGGACGACGGACGACGAACGGCACGCTATGACAATAGCTCACTTGAGCTTTGCTCAGGTGAGCTAAAAACGTAACGAGCTTACGTTAAGGAATCAAAAGAATTGTTATTGGAAAGAGCAAGTCAACAACTAATTAACCACTGAATAAACCCAGGAACACTACTTTTGACAGAGGTCTGTATGAAATTCTGGGTTGCGGTTGAAAAAGAGACATTGAAATGCATCAGTTAGTTGAATACATTGACGGCCATTTTTTTTGGCGGACTTGGTCGAAAAATTAATTTTATACTTAAGAACACGCGTCTTGTAAGTTGTTCAGAAACTGCGTTTGAGAAGAAATTGAATATTCGTCAGCAATGGTAAACGTCTTCAAATTCAATAGCATCATTTAGAACAGATAAATTTACAGCATGGAGCAGACATGCACGTTTCGAGTACTTACTCCTCGTCAGTGATTCTCAACCTAAACGATGTAATATGACTGATGTTCATTTTTGTACGTTCACCTTGTATCAAATTACCTTGTCGCGTACTTGATGAAACACAGAGTAATTTAAGAAATATATCTTTTTTGTTTGATGCAGGTATCAAAGAAAAGATAAATAAAATGGACGGAAAACTTTTCTGTCATTGAGCTTCGCGCATTGGTGCAGTTTTCCGACCAATTTTTGGTGATACCTGTATCATTATAAAAATAAGGTATAAGATTCATTTCTTATCATTTCATATCTTATACTGATGAAAAACGGACTTTTGTTTAATCTAATAACAATCCACCCTCGCATTATGTTTCGGAATTTGCGCAGTGATACAACTGCCTTCAAGAAGAAAACAAGTTACGGCTGCCGCCATGATTCAAACAGCGAACGATAGTCTCTCTTTATCTGTAGTATAAGAACCAGCCTCAGGAAATCCTACATGGATAGTACATTAATAAAGAAATGGTGCCCTTGAATTTTTAAGTATACATCAGCATATTGTAGTTTAGGCTGTGAGCTGATTCGTGTTTATGGGAAGCCCGTTTTCCAAAAACAGTTATGTAAATCGACTCCGGGAAAAACAATTGTTGACCGATGTATCAACAAAGTTTCCTAGCCAATCAGAATCTTCGTCATTCCTCAATAACAATAACAAGAAATGAGAGCCTTACTTGTCTTGCTTCTCCTATAGACTGTGCCTGAAATGGAAGGATTAGAATGAAGTAAATAGTCTACAAGTAATTATATATAAATAAATGTGAGTGATCAGACAGAACAATACACAAATTGAGACATTTATTCTATATATATGCAGTACAGTTGGCTGTTGCATTCTTGTTTTCTGAAATCGATTTTTCTAGGTAAAAGGAGACGTTAAAACATTCAGGTCACCGTGGATTCAGTTTGCGCGTTAGAAAAAGTCGCGATATGTTTCTTGTAATGTTGCGTCACGAGCGTTTTCATGCAAAATGAAAACACGTTCCTTTCAATAGTTTCAACTCAGGTAATTACATTTGTTGTACATTCTTATTGCAATGAATTGTATTTATTCTTTGCCTATTCGTTGAAACTCCATTTTGCTGTTGAAGGATAAAATATTGGCGAACTGATAATTTTTAATCTTAAACTGATCAGTATAAAAAGCTATCTATAAAAACTAAAAATAAATAAAATTCATAGTGGGCTACGCAAGCTGCCTTTATTTCCTTCCAGCTTCTGGAGCAGATATCTTAAACAATAAAAGCCTGTTAACAAAATTGTGAAGCTTCTTTGTTTTTGCTATGAAAATTGTCTGCCTTGTTTTACGTATTATTATTCAAGTAGAGTGATCCTTGATCGATAAGTTTTAATCAGCCTGCATCATTATGATGAGAATTAAATAAACACAAACAAAAGTCAATATGAAAAATCAGGGCCAACACTATAAATTTGTGCCGATATTTAATAAAAACATAAATATGGTAATTTAAAATCACTTTTTGTCTCTGAGAAAAGGCATCAACGTGCGTTGTGGATATTTAAGGAGGAATTAATCACCAAGATGGCTGCTGCATTATTTGTTTTCTCACTTCCTGAGAAAAGTACAGTCTTAAATTTCTTTTTAAAAAATTGATACACTGATTTAATTATAAAATAGACTCTCCTGATGAAATTTGAAAATAATTCCGACGTCATTTGAAGAAATAATGCCAATTTTAGAAATTGTGGACTTTGGAGTGTTTGTTCATTAGCAAACTATGACGTCATTTTGCCGTAATCGGGGGAAAATGGTCTCACAAACCCTCTCATTCAAAATGTCGTAAAGGTATTAATACCAAACATATTTTTTGAAACTTTGTAAAAATGCAATTAAAAATCTAATCTTTATCACAATGTATTCGTTGACAAATTTACATGACCGGAAAACGAATGCCGCTTTGTTAATGGACGATTTTAGATAAAATGGGAAATGTAAAGCCTTGTATTATTTCATTCTAAATTCAATTTTTTTTCTCAATCATAAAATCGTATCTTAACATTGTTCATCTTGTTATTACTTTTTGAATAAAGATTCATCCACAGGATCCTTTATAAATAACAATCGATAACAGTCAATTGACTCAATGGCATTTTTAGCGACAATGTCATCTTTTATTCCAGTATTCTTTCTATGTTTGAAACCAAATTCTTCTCATCTTTTCAATATTATGGAAGTGCAATGCATTTATGAAGATTTTGGAAGTTAAAGTTAGATTAAGTTGCAATAGCTTTACGAAAACCAAAATGATATTTCTAATAATATGATGCCATCAAGAAATCAACGCATAAGTTGAAAGATTTCATAGAAATCTCATAGAAAGATCTCATAGAAAATGTTGATAGTGGATAGAATTTGATATAAGCTAAGTTTGTATAATATAGGACAGACAAGAAACAACTAATTTAAGAAATTTTGAAAAAAAATTAAATTTTCCGTCCAATTCGAATTTACAAGAATGTCATTGAATGGTAACTTTTATTAATTGAAGAAAAAGGTGTGATGGGTACTTCCTCGATATTTATCTGCATTGAGTTGTACTTTTAAAAAATGAATTCGGCTAAGCACATATAAGTCGCAGAACTGTTTTTAAATGAAGGAATGTTATCTGGCCTGACATAATATATTTGCTTACAATAAGGAGCAGTGATATAAATGGCAAGATCAGGATGTTTATATCTAAATTGAAAATGAAATTCAGTTTCAAATTAACGACTTAAATGACAAGTTCATTATCCAGTGTATTCGATATCGGCACTTCGCAGCCAAGTGTCTAATATTATAAACTGACCAGTATTTCTCTGGATACCTCTGCCCCAGCTTCGAGCAGATATTTAGTTGCTTCTCCATATCCTTTTGTCGCCGCTTCTTCCAGTGGCGTTGTGTCCTTAAAATGAAAAAAAATAAATAAATTATAGATACAGATATGATAAAGTCTATATATACTGTTTAAAGAAAAGGTCCGGTCACATTGTGTTTTACGGCTTAAGGACGACCAAAAACAGTCAAAAATGTCTCCTGTGAAGCAGACGATCTTGTTCACCTAAATGTCGAGTTTAAGACAAGCTATAATCTATTTATTGACGTGGCAGGAAGCGGAGAAAATCGAAACGGCGTTTCACGTGAAAAATTATCTTGAACTATTCATTTTTTCCCCTTTGGACAACCATGGACGGTACACGTGGTAACGATGTGCAACGCACTTGAAACATACATGAACATACACTTGTTCCGGCAGTGATCAAAACTTTGGGGAGACGCAGTAAGACGGTATGGTTAATTGGTCTTCCATGGACAGAGCACGGTCACTGGACGGGTGTCACGCGTTGGTATCATGCACGGGGAATATATATAGAGCATTTGTATAGCGCTTATCATGAATGTGCGAACATAGTTTTATCCTCAGACGTGGTTAGCCATGCTTCGGCAGTAGTTCAGTAAAGAAAAAGAAGTCGATAGTCATACCCCCTTAATGGACAGTCACCACAGGTAAATTCCCGGACTAAAGTATACTCATTACGATGGCATCATCATGACATGATATCACACAGAAACAATTGTATATCCTGATTATATCGATATCAAATTCCATAGCTATATCATTCCCTTTTGCAAAACATCTTCCTTTAATGAACGAAAGAATCTGCGTCGATAATCCAGATCCATCGAAGCGCAGATATCGTAATTTTCACGGGACGCCATTACAGATCTTAGGTCCGAAAAATTAAGTAAAAAAAATAAAACTAGTACGTGTAGTCGTAAAATAAAGTAAATAAAAGTTCAAAATGTTGAAATCCGTCAAAATCTTTCGGTGTCTATAAAAAAGTCTAACAATGATAGAATCTTTTTTTTTCAAAGTGGTTTAGATAAATGTAAAACCCAGTTCCAAAGGAAAACGATGTTGTATATTACAGACGTGGCTACATAGAAATGAATGATTTTCTCAACAAGTCAGTGACTGACCTTGACATGAAAGTGTTCATTATTAAGACAAAAGAATTCGATCGGTTGACTGGCACAGAATTTAAGCTACTTGTACCTGGTCATCATCTCTTGAATAATACATGTACAATGTAATAGGACTCTTGATTTTGAGGTGTCAAAATTTTAGCAAAATGATCTACATGTTACTGTCCATTATTAAAACAAAAGATGTCATGTTTTAAGTGGGAGAAAAGCCTCAAACTATCAATTATGTCAGAGCAAGAACTGATCTCGGCCCTAACGAGCCTTTTCTGCGACATAATAGATAGTTTTCGGTTTTTCTCCCAGATTTAACGGGCTACCGCAATCAGCACATCGCTTGAATGAACTTTGCATTGAGTGATTACTAAGAAATATGTAGAAAACCACGTCTATACGTATATGGCAAAAAACCGGGTTGAGGTCTGTAAGAAAAAAAGATACACATGGGGAGTATTAGTTCCTTTTTAAAGACCGAGGTCGAATACCACTTTGTTCTCTTTGTGGGCATCTAACCTTCGTACAGATCCCAACGAGGTCTTTATCCGACTTACAAATCGCAGACATTCTTAAATTTTCATAAAAAAAAAAATCCAAATATAAGATACACTCCTGCTATCCAATTGCAAAATGAAATTGACTATGTAAATTATCATAGCTTACTAGTGAAGGCATACAGGAATTATACAACCATCTAATTTTTATTTTTAGCATGGTATACTAGTACTCTCTTCCAATAAAAAGTCTATTGATGCTGTTTAATCCTGACGAAACCATATGTGATTTTAAGGCTATAAGCACAACTCTGATATGGCTTCATTATTCGTTATTACGCTTCCAGACAGGTAATATGGTCTGATGTACCTTGTCTGGAATTTATATATCCGTAGCCGTAGGCAGACGGGTAACATAGTGTCCTAAAGTCGTCATTACTGCATATTTAAATTTTAATTTGAATGTGTCATAGGACAATAGTATCCAAAGTCGGCGCCGGGTGCACATTGGTCTCCTTCCTCTTATGTGTTGTCATCAATGCTTAATGTTTCTGTACGTCTGTCCCGATTGTTTTGTATGATCTTCTAGTGAATATTGTTGAGTCTTTTTGCGATTTAGAATTTGTATGATGTCATTTATGTGTCACTTTCTTGTGGGTTTATTTCGCTCGGTTAATAAAGGGTGGTCATGCCGGAGATAATTCCCTTTTTTCTCATAATCAACCAACAACCAATGAGATTCCTAGATATTTTTTTGTAATGTGACAAATTTGGCCTAAGTGAAGGACTGAAGATCTGTATTTATGAACACACATTGATACAATGATTATGAAATTATGCATAAAAGAAAAGGGGTTGCATTAAGTTATTTGTTTTTGTTGTCGGCAATGTGTTGGTGGAGTCTTTTCATAAGAACTTTAAAAATTCCAGTAACTGTTACGAGGGTGTATAAGAACCTTTTTTTAATTTCAAGGTCATTGATCAAAGGGCAAAATAATTTTTGGTTAAAAATAACTTTTGCAGAGAAATCATTATAGAAATTGATTAAAATATTTATCTACTTTCATTAATAATGAAAAAGACTATGGCTAAATATATCTAACATTAGAACATTAAAGAAGGGAGGGGATCTCAAACTTACGTTTACTTTCATATTTGGGTCAGCCCCAGATCGTAGAAGCGTCAACATGATATCAGTCTGATTATAGATGACTGCATCCAGGAGCAATTTCCCTCGATTCTGTCAGAAGCAATAAAGTTGTTAAATTCTGAATACAAATAATTTGATAAAAGGTAAGTATAATCTATCTCAGCAGAATTTCCGTTCTATCAATAATTATAAAACACATATGATGGCTCTGTGATTCGAAATTTCATACGTAACGGAATTAGACATATGTACTTTTATCAATTTGGCTTATTATGAATTAAAAAAGTGATCCCTAAGTGTCGCTATGCTTCGCAGGCGACACAATAAAGAACTGACTGAATTAAAATTTTGTAAAATAAGAAACTCCTTATATTCATCATCTGACCAAGATTATTATTTCAAAGGTCATGAATTTTTTCAAGGACTTCAAAGGCATAGTAAGAATGTCATAAGAGAACGTGTAGATGTGAAAGGGACTTTACTTTTGGCGGTTTGGATTGTCGGTTTATGGGTATCTCTTTTTAGTCCCCTACCGGCAACGCCGAAGGGGACTCTTAGTTTCCTCTCGGTCTGTCTGTCTTTCCGTCCGCCCGTCTGTCTGTCTGTCTGTCTGTCCCATTTTCAGTTTTCCGGACTTTTTTCGCTGTTGTTGCATATATTGAACTCAATTTTGGTATGTGGATATATCTCAGTGTGATACAGGTCAAGTTTGAGTTTGCTTTTGATTGTGACCTATTCCTACAAGAGTTATGGCCCTTGGACTTGGCAAATTTTATGAAAATTTCAGTTTTCCGGACTTTTTTTCGCTGTTGTTGCATATATTGAACTCATTTTTGGTATGTGGATATATCTCAATGTGATACAGATCAAATTTGAGTTTGCTTTAGATTGACATATTTTTACAAGAGTTATGGCCCTTGGACTTAGCAAATTTCATGAAATTTTCAGTTTTCCGGACTTTTTCATGCCTGTTATTGCAGATAATGAACTGATTTTTGGTATGTGAATACATAATAGTGTGATGCAGATCAAGAAGGAGTTTAATTTAGATTTACTCATTTTCACAAGAGTTATGACCCTTGGTATTAGCAAATTTCGTGAATTCAGCTTCCCAGATTTTTCATGGCCGTTGTTGCAGATAATGAACTGATGAACAGAAATGCAGGACATAAATTTATGGCGCCGGTAGGGGACTTATATTGCACAGCTATCATTACATTTTTATACAATATCGTACATGCGTGCGTGTTTCTCTGAAATTACTAAGAAAGACAGACTGTCGATAAAACTAAACAGAAGAGGACTTACACTTTGAAGTTGCACAGAAGGGAGGTTCGTGCCTTGGGCTTGATTGTCTATAAATGTTAAACGTCTTCAATTCAATAGCATCATTTACGTACAGATAAATTTGCAGCTTGGAGCAGACATGAACGTTTCGGGTACTTAACCCTCATCAGTAATTCTCAATCTAAACAATATAGCCAAAGAGTGTGAAAGTTATTATGTCCAAACTGTATCAAAAGACGAAGCAGGATGGGTGGGATATGATGCTACAGGACCCATGTTTTAGAAATTTCATGAAATTTTGATAGCAGAAAACTTCGAATGCGTTGAAGAAACGATCGAAGTTTATCGAACTTCGCTTCTGTGCCCTCGGGGACTCCTGGTTCACCAATGTTAAACGTCTTCAAATTCAATTGCATCATTTAAGTACATATAAATTTGTAGCATGGAACAGACATGCACGTTTCGGATACTTTAACTTCGTCACTGTATTTAAATATTTTGTCCAAAAAATGCAGCTCATTCGAAGCACAGTATGGAAAATCAAACTCATCATAGATACACATATTTCTATATCTATAATCAGCAAAATAATCGAAATAAAAAGTGTTAATTCTTTAAAACGTACATATTTCCCGCAATGTATATAAAATTTATACCTCAAACTTTTTATCCAAGGAAGTACTTGTATAGGTTTCATCTTGATTGGCTAAGCTGTATTCAAGTGTTGATAAACCTTGACCCTCCTACAGTAGAATGATATTCTAAGATTAATATCTGCCTGATTGTGAGTTGCAATTTCCTAATAAGACTTAGGGTTTCTAGATGTTATCACATGCAATGGAGTTATATGTATTATGGAAATATGATTGCAGCGCACCAAATGCGCATTTAATCAAGGGATGTCTCATCAGTGATGTTCGATGCCGAAATGGAAAATTTAGTTCAATAGTGATGATAAAAACTAAGCTTTTGCAACCACAGACTCAATTAATGCACATGCAACCTTTTTCCATCCTTGCAAGTTTTGTTTTTGGTATGATAAAATAAATATCCAATACTGAGCCTCTGCACAGTGGAAATGTTCCAGGTCAGTAATATTTCATCTTTAGGAAAATAACTTTTGTTTAAGGTGCGCAAGAGGTAATTAGAAGTAATTCGGGCACCCATTTATGGAATCTGAATGACAAATATGGATAATGACCATATCCCTGTATACAGCACAAAATCGATAATTCAGAAAATCAGAAACCGAAGGCATACAGAATAAGGACAAAACAGGAACCAAAGCAAACAAACAAAAACCTCCACCACATGAAGTTATAAAATCATTTGATAACATAGTTTTGATGTAAAAATTAAATAAAACTTGTTGACCAATTAGTTCTTTAAAAATAAGGACACTAAGAGTTATGGGCCCTTAGGATTAACATTGATCTCTATGAAAGAAACTATGTTTAAGCATTTTTTTTCAATAGAGGGATGATGCATCAAATATCGATTGGCTAAAAATATATTTTATCACAATTCGCTGAAAATCTAAATTTTACCGATTAGTTTTCTTGTCAAAGAACTTTATCATCAAGGGGAAATATATGTAAGATGACCAATTAAAAATCGTACAGTAATTGCCCAGTTAGTTATGAAGTCAACATTTGACCATTTTGTTTCTTCAAGTTTTAAATTGAAAAAAAAAAAATAAACGTATTACTAAGCAAACAAACGAATTCAAAGCACTGAAAACTAAAACTAAAATTTGAGAAGCATTCAGTTAAAATATTTCATTAGCTTTTCAGAGAAAAAAGAGGTATTTCTGATAAAGTCCGAGAGGACCCAAAATCGCATCAGAAATCTGACTTCGTTGTAGAAGAATTTTCTTAATTTCAGTCCAGAGCATCACTGATAAGACGTACCTTGTTTGACAGTAAGTGTTTTAAATGTCTTTCTCTATAGCATTTTCTATATACTAGACATACCCTCAGACTGTGCATGTTTTGTAGATATTGTTTTCAATTTCGTGTGTGAACATCGACGGCGGGTTCGGCTAGTCAAACAGGGAATGCTTACTCCTCCCGAGCACTTGGTCCCACCTCTAGCTAGCTAGGGATCCGTTGATGCTCAATTTGGTGCTCTGTTGTGAGTTCTGTTGTCGTCGGGATCTTCCTTTTCTTCTGCAGTTTTGCTCGTACCCTATGTGAGACACATAAGTTGTCTCAAAGGCTCCAATTGACCAATGATAAATGAGAAACTTATTGTGACTTCACAGTAACGTCGTCAGAAAACATAGCGTTAGTTGGCATGAAACGTTGTTTGAATTAACTTTTCTTCTTATGTTTCATGTACAAAGTGAGACTAATATAATCTTACACCACCACGAGGGAGGGATGGCGATTTCTCAACCCGAGTGTACAAATTTTGCAAGTCCAGGACGAGGCTTGCCCAGTCATGGACAAGCAAAATTTTTACACGAGGGTTGAGAATTAGCCATCCCTCCCTCATGGTGGTGTTTGATTGTTTTTCTCCCACGTTATCGACTATCTAAAGTGTCTATATAATCACCAGTTTGCCTTACTTCCATATTGTCGCTTTGGAAGCGATGACGTCATAGGGTGAGATCGATGACGTCAGAGGGTGAGATCGATTTATCTCACCCCAGGGAAATTTGAGAGTTCTCAGTCTCAAGTTGGAGAAATATCAATTCACACTCCTGGCGGATTTTTTTTTCATTTTTTCCCTCGTTCCGCTTAGCTCCATTCGGGAAAAGGTAAATTTCCGTCACTCGTGTAAATTTTTGTATCTCACTCAGTAGATCATGATAGAAACTTCTTATCTCCTTTGAGGCACACTTATGCCCTTGCAGTATCGAGGAGGATAAAGAAGGGGACCCCGTGATCTACTTTTTTCTGTGGTCTGGTGCCATCAAACATCCAAAATTAGGATATCTGAAAATATCTAAACGTACAACAATATTTCATTCCATCATACCGTAGCATCATTTGATAAGAGACATATTTGATCTGCATCTGGGTTATATTCAAAGTCGTCTATCTGTATAACCTTTCTCTTCATGGCAATATACGTGGTCAACAGTGCAGTGATCATAACGATGACAGAGGAACAGTTTATCCAGTAAGACCATCCAAGGTTTACACCAGTGTTTTGCCACTCCATGACACGTTTGCCAAAAATGGCTATTGTCGCAACAAAGAATATTCCTGTAAGATAAAATTACATTCATTCAATAGCATGGAAGGGATCTCCATCAAGACTCTGTTGCAGCACCCGCAGTAAAACATAGGAAATACAGAGAGAACATACCTAGCAAGAGACATCGTGACAAGTGTTGCTTATAATAACTTCAAATGTTTAAAGTGTCAAAATAATAAAAACAAGTATTAATTACTTCTTTCCAGCTCTGTCGCCTGAAAGAAGCATTGTTTTGGCACTTTATCAATTTGACATCATACTTTTTTACTATTTCGGAAACTGGTTATTTCATCCAAAATTATTATCGAAATTAAAGGAGGTTAACATTTTAGCAACATCCCTCCAATGCTATTTTGAACCAAAATTTTATTCGCATATGCTACTGAAGGGACCCTACAGGAAATTTGGAACGGCGTACCCTCTGTTAAGTAAAAACACAAATTTAAATTCTAAAAATCAAACTAGAGGGCGTTAGTGAAATGAATTTGGGCGACTTATGAAAAGCACTTTGGCTGGAAGCATCACTGCTGGGAATTTAATATTCGAAACACGTGTCTGGTGCATAATAAATTGGTTTGAAATTTTTCTTAATAAGGTATAGAGTTGGAACCCTTCCACATTATTCACTCTAATAACCAAAATGCAGGGGCCCTAGTAACACAATGTGAATATGTAAATGGATATAAAAAACAAAGGGTAAACGACAAACAGTCAGTGCTCTGTTGGCTAGAGCGAGTTCATACCCATTATCCCCCGAGAAGTCCGACTGACATTTAGAGTGGACAGATGGTCGAAACCCTGTCTTTTCTATGGAGGCTTGGGCAGGATCCATCATATAGTCTGGTCGTCACAGTCAATTAGACTGCAATTATTAAGAGTGCTCAGGTACAAGGCTGTAGATTGACCAAGCACCATGCCGAGTGTAAGTTTGGTGACAACAGGATCAAACGGTAAAAAAGGCGTTCGATGATTCTGACGCATTTTCGATTGAAAAATCTGTCCACCTCCGATCCTTCTAATTTTGTTTATGATGTAACCATAAAAGGCAGGCTGTGAAATCCCCACAGTAATATACCCAGTTGCATGTTTAGGTCCAAATTTCAAAAATTGAGAGGAGTTTTAGTTAAACTTCCGGAAAGTTTTAAAACTATATTATTAAAGCGGAAACTTTGACCTATTCATAGATGTGTTGTCTACTACGATATGTTCAAAAATACAAGAGCACAGTTTTTCTTCAGATAATTTGTGTACTACTGAACAATGTATAAATTCACAATTGCGGCATAGTATTTAGCTCAGCGATCATGATAAGTATTTATGTTGATTAACCTTCGGGTGGACATTTTACCTACGGTAGATTTCATAACTGATGAAAAAGTAGTGCGAATGTTTAACGACTTCAAATTCATTAGCATCATTTCAGGGCAGATAAATTTCTGCATGGACCAGACATGCACGTTTCGGGTATATAACCCTCGTCAATTATCCTCAATCTAAACAATGTAATATAGCCAAAATCTGTGAAAATTATGTCCTAAAAATACCGAAAGACGTAGCAAGATGGCTGGGATATGAAGCTACAGGACCCAAGTTTTAGAAATTTGTGAAAATTTAGTGAACAGAAATTGTCAATGCGTTTGAAGAAACGACTAACCGAAATTGATCGAACTTGGCTACATGTGCCCTCGGGGACCCCTGGTCCACCAGCAGTGACACTGAAGCTAAAGTTGCTTTTAAAAGCAAAATCACTCAAGCGTATCAAGAGGGCCATTGTCAATTAATGAAAGATTCATCAAATATATATCCAATCTTCAAGTTTGATACGTACCAAGCAAAATAATGAAAAGTAGGTCAGATGCAGCATCCAATGCATGGATAAATATATGCATCCTAAGATGATCCTATGGTAAGAATGGTATTAATGAGTGGTATTGAAAAATTATGGTAATATCTACCATAGGTAAATGTCCAATGTTAAGCTGCCCTAAACTTCTAAAGAGCGGAAAATGTACTTGAGATGCAGCATCCGTTGCATGGAGCAATGTTACACGTCTTCAAGTTCATGGCATCATTTAAGAACAGATATATATTTGCAGCATGGACCAGACATGCACGTGTCGGGTACTGAAGCCTCCTCGTCAGTGATCATCAATTTAGACAATGAAATCTCGGCATGAATAACGTATGCAAGTTTGGTTACAGTAGGATCGGTACTTCGTCAAATTCAGAGCTTTCCGAAACTTCTTAAGCAAATCACTTAATTAAGTGGATGCATGGTTGTATCTCAGTAGCAAACGATGAGTAATGAGTAGTCTGTGCAAGTATGGTTACTGTAGTATCAATACTTTGTCAAATAGTAAGCTACCTCTTAACGGGAAGAAACAGACGGTAATGTGGACGTGCGGAGGTAAAGAATAAGTTAATTCAACTTCGTTTTTTTTACATTTAACACATTGTTGACATTCGTTCCATATTTTCAGTTACGTGCAACATCCTTCGAGGACAAAAACAAAGGTCATAAAAGATTGCTATAAAAGCCTGTTTTCTAAAAAAAGAATTAGAAACTTTCTGAAGTTGTAAATAAAAATAAGAAAGTGTTCCAACTCTTTACCTTCTTGAGGACAAATTTAAACCAAATTCAGTGCACGAGACACGTGTTTCGGATATTTAATCCTCATCAGTGATGCTTCGAGCCAACGTAATGTTCAGAAACAGTCAATATTCATTTTATTACCGCCCTCTTTTTCTTTTTTTTAATTTAAATTTGTGTAATTACTATGCAGAAAGAGCACGGCTCCGAATTTCCTGTAGGGTCGATTCAGTAGCATAAAATCGATTACCAAAAATAGCATCAGAGGGATGGTGCTCAGATGTAGACCTCCTTTAATTTCGATTATAGTTTTGGATGAAATGACAAGTTTCCAAGTAATTATTAGACTCCAAACATGTGTAAAAGTATACCATCTGTCTTCCCAATCATTTTAATAACGAACATCTCATAAAATTCAAGAACTCACCTCCTACGAAGGATCCAACTAGATTCACAATAAACCAATTCCTTCTTACTTTCTCGTTCCGTCTTAAAATATATAGAAATTGTATAGGAACGTTGATTACTGGACAGATATACCAAAAGATTTGAAAAATTTGTAGCAACATCAATGTCCCTTTACCTGAAAACAAAAGCCGAAAATGCAAGTCTTTAGTGTAATTTTTTTCAAAGTGTCCAACATTTTAAAGCGTCACCTATAATACATTCCGTTCCATACACTGGACTCTGGATATTGTTCATTAGGTAAGGTTGTCTTTCGTGTTCCTTTGAAGATGTGTTATTCTATCCGTTTGTTTGTCCTATTTTTTCTCTTGGGAAAGTTCTGTTTTAAGATTTTGTAAGTCATTTTGATTGTCATTTTCCGAATCTGATTTCAGGTTTTGTGTTTGTATAGCAACCTTATCTGGAACATGCATTATTGAATGAATGCCAAACACAAAGTTTGCTCTGTAGGCCGCTTCCTGGAGGCAAAGTTGATACACTAAAATTCTTCATAGTGACCAAGGACAAAACAAATATTGATTTCTTGAGAGACAAATCTTATTGAAAGCAATAGTTCATGTACTATTGTCATGAATGATATCTTACCAAAGGATTAAACACTTTTTAATTTCAAGTGGTCTTTTTCGTTCAGATGGTTCAGCTTTTGAAATTTGAGTTCTGAAATTAATTCATTGTAGATTATCTGCATTCATAAATTATTATTATTATTAAAGATACACTTACTCATAAATTCCCGAAGTTCGTCAACAGAATCTTTCCATAGTCTCGTTTCACATTCCATTTCTGAACTGTTTCCCAAATTGTAACACACCGTTGATCTGAAAATCCCGATTGATCTATACATGTCTCCATCACGAACAATAATCCATCCAGGCAGAAACAGAATGATACAATAAAGAGGAATGCAACAACTGATGAAAAATGCTAAATAATCTATCAGTTTCAGCTTTAATTTAGCCATGGTTGAAATCCTTCATACATGAACAGATAATAATTCATAAAACAAGTATCAGAATCTTCCATTCTATACACAGGAATACTTATTCACTGTCTCAAGTAGATAACTTACTTGTTACTTCATCGAACATCCTCTTTCCAGGACTATCTTTCCGGAGCGTGTATCGCGAAACTAACGTAATCTTTTCAACATGAATTGGTTTTTTTCATTTTTTTTCACATTCAACTACTTATCTCTACATCGACATAATTATGTTATATAATTTGAATGTTATTTAATGTTACTATTAAATAAAAGACAGCACAGTGGATAGGGGGATATGAAGGTAGTAAAGTCTCCAAAGAAGGTTAGCTCCTGTACGACCAAAATATCTCAAACTACAAAGAGCCCAGTCTCAATTGTAATATACAATGAGAGGAAATGTGAGAATACTGCAATCTCCTCGCGACCATGCTGACTCTATGTTTTGTATCAGTAGACCAAAGAAAACCCTACAGAAATATACTTTATTCAGTCTCAAAGTCGTGAGGGAGTCGTGAAGGTAAGGCAAAATCATGAGAATTTCCATTTGGAACAGTTGCAAACCTCGAAATGAAAAACATTCCGAAGTGAGACCAGGGGGCCGGGGAGAGTCAGCGCCTCCTCTTTGTAAACAACACCAGTCTTAACAGCTCCATGAAAACTTGTCAAATTCGGTGATTGTCTCGATGCACATATTGATGTACATATATTAGGTAAATATGTTTTCTTTGGTGATGATGACAGCCATTCAATTGCAATCCAGAATGTCACTGATCATTCTGGAATGAGGGATCTGATATACTTTTATTATATCCCCGTAGCGACCGAAGGACTTCTTCCTCAATGATGATTTCAGCTGTTGTGCAATATAAGCCTGAACATGTAGCTTACTTGCAAGCCGTCTCGTTCAAACAATGTAATCTTCATATCTGGAACATGCTCTGGTGTACCGTATTAGCTGAGAAACAAAAACGCCATAAGCAGGAGAAGACGGAATGTTGCTACTCATGAAAGGGAAGTTAGTATATGGAAGTTGAAAGTCACTTTGATAAAAAAAGAGCTGAACATACCATCGACATCTCCAGGAAACTTTCCAATTTTCTATTAAAAGATATTTACGGGTTTTACTTGTGCTATCTGAAAAAATGTATCTATTTTTTAATGCAATAATGTTGTATGTTCCTTATGTCCAATCAATGAGTAAGATTTGGTCATATGACCAATGTTTTTTTTTCATGGAGGTTGCGTGCCATATTGTTCTATCTCAATTTCTACAAAATGTTCTATTTCCATAACACGGAAGTGTTCCAACTCTATACCTTCTTCAAGAAAATTTCAAACCGATTTTTCTGCACCAGACACCTGTTTCGAATATTAAATTAGTATCAGTGGTTCTTCTAGCGGAGCCGCCATAATTCATTTTAGAATCGCCCGCTTCTTTCATTTTTTTTAAATTTTGATTTGTACATTTGCTTTACAGAGAGTGCGCAGCTCCAAATTTCCTGTAGGGTCGATTCAGTAGCATATCCAAATAGAATTGATGTTCAAAATAGCATTGGAGGGATGGTGCTAAGATGTTGATCTCCTTTAATTTCGATGATATTTTTGAATAGAATGAGAAGTTTCCGAAATAGCCAAATACATGTATATATTACGTATATCTTTGATTTATTGTTCGTTTTCCATTTTTCTGAATAATAAATCATTCACCCTGCATGCTTTCACAATTTTTGTGATAATTATCATTGTGTTGACTATCAGATATACTAGTATTGAAAGTCGTTAAAAGTTAATAGATTTTCATCATTTCATTGGATTTCATTTGAGGAAAAAGAAGGAGGGAGGGTATTCTAAACAGATGGCTGCAAGAAATATATGGGCTCTATCGTCATGATTTAAACATCGTAAAAGGTAGAGAATACAAAGGAGAATTTTGATATTGCTTAAGCAAAGGGGGAAATTGAAAAAAGAGAAACAATAATTCTTAAACCAGTAACATTAATTATTAAGAACAAAACAAATTTGATAGAACGGAAGGCAGTGCATTATCACCCCCATCCCCACAACCACCCAACTTTCAACCCATCTGTCCCCACTGTTCTATATCCATGTAAAAAATTCGAATTTCATAAGAAAAACTTAACTGTGTGATATAAAATTACACATATTAGCTACTTTTCATGTATCATTTTGATATATAATGCTTTATGGTATTGATCATGTCATTAAAATATCAAACAGAGTCACTGTGGCAAAATGTTTACAGTCGATTTTCTCGAAAACAGGAAAATGGCAGATAAAACACTCTTGCACTCAATGCGTGAAATCCGTTTAAACATTCAGCACGAGTTTAAAACCATTGAAATCACATCAAAGTTGTAAAGTTCTGTCACTAGAGTGACCAAAGAAATTGTGTTACAGTCTTGATGGTCGAGAAGGTTACTTTCGGGATGGAGATTCTTCGACTTTCATGTAGTTCTGTCGTTTAATGTGCCCCCCTTTCTCTCCTTTTTTTCTAGAGTGTACATGCTTCGCTTGAATCACCGCAACCTCGTCTCCATAAAGATTTCTCCTAATTCTTTATACGACGTACATGTGTAAATGAATTAATGCTCATATTTCTTACGATCTTTAAACTGATATTGTATAAGCTCAAGCTACGATCTTAATTTTCTTGCCTTGCTCTTCTGACAACACTTGCTTTGTGATATGCACTAGTATCCGGCATAATGAAGTCCGTTACTTTCCAAAAAATGTACATGTAATCTACTTATGGATTCGGAACTGAATGAAGCTGTAAGTTTACATGCTTCTCATAAAAAGTGCTAATATTTTGACGACTTTTTGTGTTTTAAATTTTAGCTGTATTTTCAAATTGCTAGATTTGTATAACCTTTCTTAATTACTTTGAGAATGCATATATCGTACTCTTTTCTTATTCGCCCACTTTTTTTGTTTTATATAGTAAACATTAACCTCATTGTACTTTCCACTTGGTAGTGTTTTACGACAAAAACATTCAAGTTTCAACAGGAAAATCATTTTTCCCTACGAGGAAATGACGTTAACAACCACTTTTCTTTGCACTTATTCTGTATCAGCAATAGACAGTCCGTTGTCACCAATTTCACTAAATGTTTATCAAACCAACATTGTGCATACTGACAGTGGTAAAACAAAAAGCCTAAATTTGTAATACGCACAAATATATTTGCACGGACAAATATATTGTTCATGACTTTTGAATTTAGATTTTATTTGCATATGCTACTTACCCACAGGAAAGGAGCCACGCACTCTCTGTACAGTAAATGGACAAATTTAAATTCAAAAAATAAAACCAGAGGGCGCTACTGAAATGAATTTTGGGGGCTCCTGAAAATCACTTTTGCTGGAAGCATCACTGATTAGGATTTAATTTCCGAAACACGTATCTAGTTCATAATAAATTGGTTTGAAATTTTCTTCAAGATGGTACAGAGTTGGAACTCTTCCGTTTTTTTTACAGAAACGAGAGGGTGCAACTTTGGCATCCATGAGTATTTTTTTTTCTTCATGATTTTTTTTACATTATTCATGCACACACATATGATTTTAGTACATACACACAATAAATATGCTGTTAGTCTCAATGAAAATAAATTAATCTTTATAATTATCCATTTAGTTTGCGTTGATAGATTCTTCATTTAGGATTGGTAAGAATCTAGACCATAATTTTTCAAATGCATCACCCCTGAATTTGTGAAAGGCCAAAATCTTTTCTTATTTCATGTTTTCCTTTAATTCCTTTTTCATATGTTCCAAATTTAAGACCCTTTTCTTGCATTTTGCATCTGTTTATATAAAATTTCATCCATAGGAATATCATATAGTTTGTCCTGCTCTGATAATTTATCTTTTTACCCAGTAAAAAATCTATCATGTTAAAGTTAAGAAGGATTCCAAATTCTACATACAACCAATTACAAAAAAGTAATAAATTCATTCACAAATTCACACTGCCAAGTTTATTTGTTCCCAAAATGCTGTTCCTAAGAATCCATGAGTAATTTGATATTTCAATGGGAAATCCTAAAACAATAGAGGACAAAGCGCGGAAGGAACTCCTGTTGCATGATAGGAAGAATATCGTATTAGGCATGAAATAAAAGCGTATAATTATACCAAACATATCCCATCCATCTGCTACGTCTCTCGGTACATTTCTGGACGTAACTTTCACACTTTTGGGCGACTATTACATTGTTTCGATTGAGGTTTACTGACGAGGGTTAAGTACCCGAAATGTGTATGTCTGGTCCATGCATGCTGAAAATTCATCTGTTCTTCAATGATGCTATTGAATTTGAAGACTTTAAACATTATACATTTGCATATACTTAGCATTACCTAAAGTAAAAAATCGAAGGCTGGCGAATTTTGGAAAAAATACAAAATAGAACTCGCTGGAGATTCTCACGCGAAAAGAAAATAGTGCTGGTAGCGTAGTGGTTAGCGCGGTGGATTACGAACACATAGGTCGTGGGTTCGAATTTCACCGTCGCCGGCCATTGTAACCTTGGGCAAGTTACTTTACACTACGTTACACTCTCTCTACCCAGGAGTAAACCTGGTACCTGGCACATGTGACGAATTGGCAATGTGAATGAAAAGCATTAGCATCCGAACGGCAGCTCTGCTTGTATACTCCAATGGGAGTTTAGAATACACTGTGGATTGTACAGATTTCACCAGGGAGGTAATTGTAGACGTTGTGTGAGGCTAAAGCGAACGAGACCATAATTCCCTACCTTTACCTTTTTACAAACAGACGGAGACAATGACACAAGCTCCATAGAAACAAGGACTTATAAACAGATAGAAACAAAAAAGACAACTTATCCAATGAGCCATCTACAGTGCAAATGAACCATCTACATTGCAAGTGCGGATGGCACTGTCGTAAGCAATTTCAACGATTTTATGAATACCATATTAAATCATAGGATTCATGTCAATTAAACTTTACAAAGAAAAACTAATAGGTCCGTGATGAAAATCAAGACTTTTGCTTATATATAAAACAGGGTAAGAAATGCTGGAAATGTGTTGCTTAAAATAGCACATTTGTATCGAAAATTATACAAAAAGTGCTTAAATGCATCATTTGATTATAATTTTAGTTTTCTTTCTTAACATACAATAAAGCAGGAAAGCAACTTTGTATAAAACTTGATTTTGATTAAAGTTCACCGTGCGTACCAAATTTACAGATCATTTGAAATTTACTCTATTTTACACAAAAATTACGAAAATCGACTAAGGTTTAGGTCAAATTATATCAGAGATACTGAATATCAACGATTTTTCAAACCTACAGTAAAGTGTGCTGCTGAGAAAGGCTTTCATAATATTGAAGAAAAAGTGTATGTCCGTGTTGATATAAGAGAGAACAGTACGCTCAAGAAAAGTGTTATTATGTGGGGTTTTCTTTTTTGAAAAAGTATCAGCGCGGTAAAATTTGCCTTTATTTGAGTGGAATTTAAACAGTTAATAATTTTATATATTTCATATAATTTACCCATTAGTGGTTGAAGTCCTATACATATAATATATGCCAAGATTTTTAGAAGGTTCAATATTGGATAGAATTTCCATCGTAATTGCGTCAGAATCATCAAACGCCTTTTATGCCATGGATATGATCAGCAAACGGACACTTGGCATGGTACTTTACCAATCTGCAGCCTTGTACCAGCACATTTTTAAGAATTACACTCTGATTGATTGTAACGATGGGACTCAACGACGGAAAATGTCCAAACCTCCTTAGAGAACACAGGACCCCAACCACCTGTACACTCTAAATGTAGGTCGAACTCTTCGGGTGATAACATGCATACGCTCGTTTCAGTCGGCAGAGCAAGGACTGTTTTTCGTAAGCTCTGTTTTTATATCCATTTACAAATACATTTGTGTGTTGCTTGGGTTCCTTCATTTTGCTGTCTTGTTTGTGTGGTCATCTAACACGCGTTCTTCGAAACAAAGGAGGGGATCTCCAACAACACCAGGTTGCAGCACCCACAGCAAAACCCCAAAACACCCAATGCAAAAACACAGAGCAGTCAAGCACAGAAAGTGACGCAAAAGGGACAAGGAACGTCAACGTACAACACAGAAACACCAAACACAAAGGACTGCACATAAACCAACGAGACCAATGGGCAACCGTTGCTGACTTAGGACGGCCATCTGCCACGAACTTAGCCGCAGAAACGGCCAACGACACTTGGATATTTGGTTGTTAGGGGTGTGTTGGCCGCAGGAATCTACATTGAACAAACCCGGAATCCAAGTTTAGGATATGGCCGGCACGAATCGGCAAATTTTCTAGGGGATTATTGACTGTGTCTCACTCGAATAACATAAAACTAAACGATCGGCAATCATATTTTACCTTGTTAAGCTTTAATATCAATGATACGGCCGGGATTCTACTTACCTCCGCTTCGTCTCTTCGAGTTCAAGCGCCATGTTGTAAGTTTACACTCATGCGTCAGGTCAAACACGCGACACCGCGAGGTTGTTTCCATAACAACGTCCATTCATATGGATCGAGGTGTCACGTGTTTGACCTGACGCATGAGTGTAAACGTACAACATGGCGCTTGAACTCAAAGAGACGAAGCGGAGGTAAGAAGAAACCCGGCCGTATCATTGATATTAAAGCTTAACAAGGTAAAATATGTTTGCCGATCGTTTAGTTTTATGTTATTCGAGTGAGACACAGTCAATAATCCCCTAGAAAATTTGCCGATTCGTGCCGGCCATATCCTCAACTTGGATTCCGGGTTTGTTCAATGTAGATTTTGCGGCCAACACACCCCTACCTACCAAATATCCAAGTGTCGTCGGCCGTTTCTGCGGCTACCACGAACATATCAGAAGGTGTAGTTATCCTGGATTACGTGCTCCGTGTAATCGGAAAAGTGGAAGGGCTATGCGCACATAATCCAGATAATTACACCATTTGCTACTAGAATGACAGATGACAAGTTTAAGTCGGCACCGATTTCCCATTTTAAGTTTTTATTTTTGATGTATTGATGTCGTATTTGGTGCTGTGCGTATTCTGTGTTCTCTGCAACGGTGTCTTATTAGAGACGCCCTCCTTTCTGCCTATGATGTATCCATATCACAATTGATACGCTATTCCAGATTTCAATGACTTCGTTCTGAGGACAAGGAGACTACAACCTTAAGAAGAAGGATAGCTTCTCTTGATGTGCTTTGTTTTACATAATCTTATTGGAGAGCCCAATGGCATCCTCTCTTGTGAATACAAAGGAAATACGTCGCTTAAGCTGCATGTCTACATGTGTTAATGTTAGGACTGAGGATTATCCGTCAATAATGTAAAACAAAATACAGTATATGCATTTTTAGATTAAAAGATAAAGAAAGAAGGATAACTGTCCTGAAAAAAAGACTGAAAAAAGTAGAATAAAATCAACGATAAATGCTAGCAGATATTGATCAATTCATGGTAGAGTTTAACTAAATATTCTTTATTTTTCATCTTTCTGTCAGGATCATGTTACGGAAAAATGTCATCATCTAAATATATGATCATGTACATTTTTTGGTCAACGAATAATAATAGATCTCTATTTACTTCTTTCAAGAGGAAATTATTTGATGGTATTTTTTCAATATTTTTATCTTCTAGTTTCTAAAGGATTTTACACAAATCTAAAAAGGTTTCCTCGAATGAATTACATGTATCTTCCTTATAACGTACGTGTAACATTACAATTGACGCATCAAATAGAGGTCTCCCTGTAATAGTTAATCATGGCTTTCTAACGCTAAGCCCAATTTAATTCTACATCTATTACAGACTTTGATGTATCAAAATAAACAGAAATCATTTCTAGTATTAAGACGCCTTCGTCTCCAAGGAAAACTTACCTATGTACAAAAATCCTCTTTCTTCCTTATAAGGGTGGCTCCGCCAGTTCATCATTTGTCACAGTTTCTATGTTGATCTTTTCTAACCCTCTGTGATCTATTAAAACATTCGTTTTTAGAAGTTTTATTTACCTTACTTCAACCAATTTCAAGGGGAATGCCAACTGCCATTACTTTTGGCTAATATTGTTTCCAATTTTTATACATCCAAAACCGGCAGCAATAATTTTCCTTTGGTACTTAATTCAAAAATCATTCACGAACTTGAATGTTGATCCTTCGAAAAGAGAATTACAAGTATTCAGTAAAAAAAAAAAGTCGAACAAATAGGTGTGAGTAAAAAGACAATTACACAACCTGAAATCAAAAGTCAGGATCAAGGGGCATACGTAGATATGAAAGAAAGGAGGGGATCTCCAACAAGACTCGGTTGCAGCACCAACAGCAACACACCAAACACCCCAATGCAAAATCAAACTAATATCTTAAATAATGTACAAAGAAGTAAAAGCAGGTAAGCTGAGTTTTGATGCCCGGAGAAGGTACGCATCTTGCTAGCAACACTTTCTCTAAAGTCTTGCAGTAGAGAATAAAACGGTGAATGTATCAAATGTAAGATTCTCAAAGTATAGAATCGTGATGTACTTATAAGAACATCTTTTAAAAGAACAAGTATATGTACATGTTTAGATTCTTTTATATGGTTTTATTCATATTAAGTCAATTCTTGTCTGGAGTATCGATGGACATTAAAAAGACTTTAAAAAATTAATACCTACAATAGATTTAGACATTATATACCTAGTTCAAATATTCTGGAACAAATGGTTTGCTTACAATGTACAGTATCACAGAAATTGAGAAAGAAGCCGGACAAAAAGAAACATTGAGGACTTTTGACAATCAATTCATAACCATAGCAACAGCAATGGACATACATCAAACACAACAAATAGTGCGAGACAATTAAAATACTCCCATGCAATACACTAAGATACAAAGCAAAAACTTTTCACTGAAACATGACAAAACAACACATAGAAGGAGAAACACCAATATAAATGCATTTATACTTGTTATGCACAATTTATACTCATAGGAATGCATCATTATGTTGATGAGACTGTCAACAATCCGTATAACATTGCTGTCTAAACGGAAGATTATGTCCCAGTACACTGCAGAATGAGTCCTTGATTTCTTTGCTTTTGGTTGTATTCAAAATACAATTTTATTAGTTATTACATGTAATAGCCATCTTTCATTTTGTCGTGAGGAAATAGCCTCGTCAGTGAAAAATGGCGAAAAAAAGTAAAAATCGAAAGTAGTTTGGAGACTCATGCAGTTTAAACGAACAGTTAATAGAGGCAGACCTGATTTATAAGAAAGTAATTTCTTTTCCAGTGCTTTGGCAAAAATTGCTTTCAGTATAGGTGTTTGTCGTTGAAAGTTTCCAAAGTAATGTTGATATGTAATTGCTCTTTCAAATGATAAATCTTAGCTTGCAGCTTTGTCAGCAGGAGCAAACTTATTGGTTCGTTTGGTCTCATACTTTTATTATTTTACATTTTCTTCTTTTAACCAAAGAGGACTTGGGTATGTGGGATGGAGTAAACACATGTAAATAGTTTCATAATAAGTTATTGGGTGCTGCTGCGATGCGCAGTAAAAAGTAACATACTTCCGGTACCGAATGTTCCGATTGTGTTAGCCCTAAAGTATGTACGTGTGAATAAGTATATCTTGTCTTAATTCACACTTAGGTGAATTCCTTTTGGTGACAACCTTTCTACTCTTGCGCACTTCCACGACATAGGCTAATTACGTTTATTACTAAGCAAATGACATTGTATTTGTTTATGACGAAGAAAATGCGAAAAAGTGGCGCGTCTTTCGCTTTAAATCGCTCAAGAGATACATATGTTTGGAAGTTCTTTTGAAGCATCGTAAACTTGAACATATAATCCCTGTTCATCACTTCTTATCTAAGATCAATAAAGACAGAGTAGAGTTGTTTGGATTCAAACTGGCATGTTTCTTATATCAAAGTTGTAAAAAAGAAGCTCTTTGATGAGCTGCCTTCAAAGATTAAAACATAGGGTTAGAGGTTAACCTCGCACTTCCGATTGAAAACAAAATCATTTAGTGTATAGGTTTGTCCATACATAAGGAGGCTTAATGCATTGAGTATGTAAATCGTAACGTGAATTTGAAGCGCTATCTTTATTTTCATTTAAAAGGATTCCTGAAAAGGAGTGTCATTGCAAACATAATACTTGATACCAATGTAATTAGATTTTAAATCTTCAGCAATGGAACATATGCACTAAAGCGAAGTGCCCCACTCTGATGTCAGGGATCAGCCTTCAGACATTTCTAAATAAAGTACACCAGACATACAGACATACATGTTTCGGATAATGAATCCTCGTCAATGGAATTTCACTCTAAAAGGATTCAAAATTTAAAATAACTAGAATAAATAAAGCCTGTGTTTGTGAAACACGAATGCCTCCGGTCGCATCTTTGTTAGTTTAAACACAATTTTCTGTTAAGTAACATATGTGAAAGGTCAAAGTCAGGGTCACTAGGTTAAAAAATGTTGGTATTAATGGGCAAATCTTGTGACAAGGAATACACAATGTGAAATAACAAAGCCCTATCACTTACCATTCAGATGGTATGCCCAATGTTAAAGTTTTTGTAAAGAAGGTCAAAGGTCAGGGTCACAAGGTCAAAAATATTGGCATCAATGGAAAGGTCTTGTCACAAGGAACACATGTGAAATATGAAAGCCCTATCACTTAACATTCAAAAGTTATGCCCAATGATAATGTTTTTGAGAAGTAGGTCAATGGAAAGGTCACGTGGTCAAACATTTGGTATCAATGGAAAGGTCTTGTCACAAGGAATACACATGTGAAATATGAAAACTTTATCACTTACCATTCAAAAATTAAGCCCAATATTAACGTTTTTGAGAAGTAGGTCAAAGGTCAAGGTCACGAGGTCAAAAATTTTGGCATCAATGGAAAGGTCTTGTCACAAGGAATACACATGTGAAATCCCTATTACTTACCATTCAAAAGCTATGCCCAATGTTAAAGTTTTTGAAAAGTAGGTCAAAGGTCAAGGTCAAGGTCACGAGGTCAAAACTTTTGGTATTAATGGAAAGGTCATGTCACAAGGAACACACGTGAAATATGAAAGCCCTATCACTTACCATTCAAAAGTTATGCCCAATGATTAAGTTTTTGAGACGTATGTCAAAGGTAAAGGTCACGTGGTCATACATTTGGTATCAATGGAAAGGTCTTGTCACAAGGAATACACATGGGAAACATGAAAGCCCTATCACTTACCATTCCAAAGTTATGCCCAATGTTAAAGTTTTTCGGACAAACATACTAACAGACAAACAAACGGACAGGCCAAAAACTATATGCCCCCGAATCATTGATTCCGGGGGCATAAAAATAATTTGGTTTGGCGTCCCGACATCGAAATTCTAAATCTTAGATATCTATTTCAATATGAGTGAGCAACGTGGCCCAGATTTTCCGTGGGGTCATTTCAGAAGCGTAATGAAAAGAAAAAAAATTGTCGATAAAAATCTTTGGAGGGATCATGCAAAGGTGTTAACTTTTTATATATAATGATAATACGTACATGTAAGAATATAACAACAAATTTCATATTTAACCGGATTTTCATATATATAACGTATAATTTGTCGCCAAAGCTTCTCTCTGTCACGAGCTTTGAAAAGAAAGTAAATTTAACAAAAAAAAAAAAAAAAGATACTCTTGCTTCTGCTTCTGTTATTGCCTCCACTGCTGCTGCTGCTGATGTATTCACCTTCAGTCGTGTTTAAGATATAATATTTACATTACTAGTAGATTCCCCATGTTAAACGCCCATTAGGCAACTAGAATTATATTCCAATAACTTGGGTTGCTATTTTGACGTCACGTTCAAGTTTTGCATGTAGGGAGAAGTTACCAACGTTGAAATACATTTGGCGATGTTACAGGTAAAATGTGCGACGTGCATGCGAATAAAAATGACTGATATGTAGGATAAATGTAAATATAAGTAATGACTGTCTTACTTTTGGTGTTCATGGGTGTATAATTCTGGTAGGACACGTGCAAATTTTCCGAGAATCGCTTCGCGAAATTGCTGAAATCATATCCGAAGTATATATATGAGACAATGTATGCTTTTTATTTTCCTTTAAACGATACCCTTTGTAGCGAAATAGTGATGACCATAAACTGACTGATGCTGGTAAAGTGTCGCTAATTTGAGGTCAGCATAAAGCGGTAATATTAAAAAGAATAACAGATCTTTTATCACTTTTGGTCTTTCTATTCTATTCATCGTTCCAATGGAATTTGTCTGTATGTATAGTCTAAGATATTATTCCAATGTATTTTGGACAATCGATATTGTTTTTTGTTCGACTACACACTCACGACAGAGTATGGATTTTTATCGTTCTCCCTATGCTTTTGATATCCATTTACATTATTTATCTGTCTGTTACGTGGGCCTCTGCGTTTTTGCTGTCTTGTTTGTGTGGTCATCTCACAATAAAAAGGTTATCACACACACACACACACCCTCTCTCTCTCACACACACACCCTCACCCTCACTCTCCCTCTCACACACACACACACCAATTGTTCGTTCCTCGATACCATTGGGTGATGGGAGAAATAAGAGAGTTGTGCGCACGTAATTCGGATAACGACATCATTTGCTACCAGCGTGGCAGATAGTCATCCTCAGTCGGCACCGATTGCCCATTCAGGCTTTCTACTCTACCTTGATGAAAGAGTAGGAAAAAGGTGGGAGAAGTCAATGAAAAAAGGTAGGAGAAAAATAGGAAAAAGTAGGAATTAATAGGGGAAAAGTAGGAAATTTTCAGTCACTTTTAGCAACAATTTTCAGTAAGTATGACACGCAAATCACCGCAAGCAATTATTGTAGACTGGTAATGTTCATCTTTGAGGAAATCACAGAGAGAAATTAGGACAGATTGATTTTTCAAGTAAAATATACAGAATGGGCGAGCGAAGCGAGCTCGAAAATTTTTTAAAAACTTTGAATCAGATATGTGTCAACGACAAGTAAAGCAAGTAATATTTTACTTTTGAGATGAAAAAGTAGGAATAGTAGGAGGTTTTGAAAAAAAAGTAGGAAAAAATAGGATCAAAATAAAAAAGTAAGAAAAGTAGGAAATAGTAGGAAAAAGTAGGAACAGTAGAGAGCCTGCCCATTTGTCTCGTTTTATGTGTAATATTTTGTTTTGACGTCGTCTTTGGTGTTTGGTCATTCTTTCCCTTTTGTGTCTCTAATGTGCTTGTCGAATATGGGCGTTTCAGTGTCTTTCTTTGGGTGCCGCAACAGAGTCCTGTCGGAAATCCCCTATCTTTCGAGTATTCCTTGAAATACTGCTCGTACTGCAGGGTTGTTTTAGCAAACTATGTAACTTTTGATCAGGTTTTTGATTGACAACCCCCCCCCCCCCCCTAGCTTATTTATCACAAGCAGTCAACTAGAAAAAATAAGAACTTATGATGTATATTTCAAAATTGCTAAGAGTTTGATGATCTATATCTACACTAGGCAGACTTTCTTACTAAGGGACTCTACAATTCTTTAAATTGTTTGGTACATGTATACATGTACATTATTCAACATCTGTTTCAGATATATCAGTCCAAACAATATTAAATACTATACTAATATTTTCACATGATATCTTAAAAAATCACTTTGGCTGGAAGCATCACTGTTGGGGATTTGGTATCCCAAACACGCGTCAGGTGCAAAATAAATTGGCTCTATATTTTCTTGGGAAGGTATGGGTTAGATCACTTCCGTTTTGTTTTCATGTTGTTGTTTGTTTTTTTTTTTTTTTTTTTTTTGCTCTTTTAACATGGAGGTTTTACACTAATAATCCAGATGATATAATTTTACAAGCGATGGATGTAGACATACCTTACAGAGTCTGCAATAAAATAATATTTTTCCTGGTTTTACCTCTTTTTATTGTAAAAAGGCAAAATAGCCCTACAAGCAAATTTATCGAATGAAACTTAAGGGGAAATCTATGTGGAAACTGAAATGATTCGGCTTTCTTTGTGGATCCTTTGATGTCAAGATCTCGAGGATTAAAAGGTAAACATTAATGATGACAGAAGAAAAACACGAAATCAAACTACCCGTTATCAAACAAGACGGAAACTTCAGGATACAATTTACAAAAACAATTACGCATCCCACTAGCCATGGGTGAGAGAATTGTCCAATCAGAGGGCCAGAAATTCTTCAGTAGCCACGTCTCCCTCTCCGAATTCAAGTGTAGTGTAATGAAGCATATTTTAAGCACGGTTCTTTGCGATGGAGACTCATCTTTTTCTAGCTACAGAGACATCTAGTTTCTAACAAGTGAAAGTAATTCGACAGATAACATCCGCAGGAGAAGTTAATTATTTCAAGCTTAAATAGATTATTTAGTTAACGTATCTTTAGGATAACACAATGAGAGCAAGATAGCGATTAAGAATCGAGTAAATTCCAACATTTCTGTGTCTTTGACTGAGAATGAGCATGTCATTTGGTTGTTTCACGGGTAAACCATTGGATGATATATCAAGAATTAAACAGGGCATGCTACAAGCCAATGATTTATTTTATCGCTTGCCAACATCTGATTATTCAGCGAAACAATGGACAAAAGCAGGTAAGATGAAAATAAGTCAAGCATGTCTTTGAATTCGAATTATGAACAAGACCATGTAGTCAAACTCAGCTTGTGTTTCCCTTTCCTTATTCAATCAGGAGACGCTGACTCTCCCCGGGCACCTGGTCTCACTTAGGAATGTTACTCATTCCGAGGTTCGCAACTTCTAGTGACTTTGCCTTCCCTTCTCGATTTTTACACTAATAGGTATTTTTTTGATGTTTACTTCATTGAAGTGTGTATCCCTTCATTTTCATTTTGTTTTGAACTTACCGACAATAATTATCTTTCGTTTCATAGTAAAATAAAAAACCATCTAGGTCCCTTTGTTGAAATATCTTAAAGTGAGACATATAGGAACTTCTAGAAGAGTTATCGTCCTTACTACACATTTTAAATTTGTATTTATTTTATCAATAATTTACTATGGATCCAATGGATGATTGAATTGAACAAGGGTTGATAACTGAAGAATCGCGTTGTATGAGAAACTCAACAAATCAGTTCGTTTTCAAAGAGATTGCAAAATCTGTCATCCGCCTGAAATAGATATCTACTGGGACGATTTTTGTTTTTGAGAATTATAGACATGATAAGGTCAACTTTCTTCTTTTTGAATAAAAACCCTTCTACATATCTTTATAACTTTGACGTAGGTGATCTCGTGTAATGTCAGGCTAAAGCCGTTGTGGATAAAGAATGTCAATTGAGCATGTCCTTCAAGAATTCATCACAAAAATATTATTGAATGTCAATTTTTTAAAGGAGAAATTTTTCACACTCTTTGGCAATATTACATTGTTTAGATTGAGGATCACTGACGAGGGTTAAGTACCCGAAACGTGCATGTCTGGTCCATGCTGAAATTTTATCTGTTCTAAAATGATGCTATTGAATTTAAGGACGTTTAACATTTGAACCACTTGGTAAGTGTCACTGCTGGTGGACCAGGAGTCCCCGATGGCACATATGTAGCCAAGTTCGATCAACTTCGGTTGATCGTCTCTTCAACGCATTTGAAAATTTCTGTTATCAAAATTTCTTGAAATATCTAAAACGTGGGTCCTGTAGCATCATATCCAACCCATCCCGCTACGTCTTTCGGTAAAGTTTTGGACATAATAATTTTCACACTCTTTGGCAATATTACATTGTTTAGATTGAGAGTCACTGACGAGGGTTAAGTACCCGAAACGTGCACTGTCTGGTCCATGCTGACATTTTGTCTGTTCTAAAATGATGCTATTGAATTTGAAGATGTTTAACATCGTAAAACCTACAGTACTTTGAATCTAGGTGATGTAGAGTTTTGCGATTTTGAGACAGTTCTTCTTAGTTTTTGCTAGTATAAATGTTCACGATCGGAAAAGAACATATTGATTTCATGATCTAGAGGATTGTGTAAGATGTTGCATAAATATACTACCTTAATAAATATGATATTATTATACTTATCAATTTGTTTTTGTCGAGGTACAAACAAAATCAGTGATGAATAACTTCAGAAAGCAATGGAACATTACAAGTTATCGGTATTTTTAGAAGACGTCGTGTCATTTTAGCTAAAGCAGTTGGATCAACATTCAAACCTATTTTAATGCACCAGACACGTGTTTAGGATAGTGAATCCTCACCAAGGTTAGTTCATGCCAAAGGTGATTTTCAGATACTACAGCAAAATGTATTTCAGTTTAGACCTCTATACTTGTTTTTTTTTTAATTTTGTGTACGCCTTGTGCAAAGAGTGCGCGGCTCCAAGTTTCCTGTAGGGTCGATTCAATAGCATAGTTTGATAAAATATATGACTCAAATAGCATTGGAGGGATGGTGCTACATGTAGGATGTTTACTTCCTTTAATTTCGATATTTTAGGATGAAATGACAAATTTCACAAACAGCAAAATACTGTACATATCTAAAGTGATAAAGGGCCAAACCAAAGCTTCTTTCATGCGACAGAGCTGGAAAGAAGTAATTAGTACACTTTAAACTGATGATGAGAAGATGGAAGAGGTCAAACTCGTTAACTTCTGGAACAAAATTTCAAACCAATTTCAATGCACCAGACACGTGTTTCGGATAGTAAATCCTCACGCATCAGTGGTTATTCATGCCAGAGTGATTTTCAGTACACAGCATAGTTTATTGTAGCAGCGCCATCTAGTTTGATCTTTTGAATTTTCACAGTTATTTATATATAAATATATTTTTAATTAAAACTTATTTTGTTTCAAACTACTTGCCAACAGAACGAAAATGGTACGCACAAAAAAAATATGTTTTCATACACATGTACGATAAAATATCGCTTCAAGATCAGTACATTGTATTATAGTACCTTTACCGAATGTTGAGATAATATGTAATGTTGGTGCTTTTTGAACAATACTCATCTTATTTACTCATTTTGTAAAGTGATAAATAGTTAATGCTAAGAAATAATGATTTACATGTATTTATAACTTCTATTGATCAAAAAATCAAAAAAGAACAAAAAAAAAAATTCGAATAATAGAAATTGAAGTTAGTTTCATTGTTATGCTTCAAGAAACGAAAGTCTCAACAAAATATTTAGAAAAAAATATATCTACTTTCATTGCATGCATTACTCTGTCCACATTTCAACTCCTTTATCATCCTTTTCCATATCCCTTTCCGATTTCTACAATGCAAATAGATTTATTCCTTGAGTTTCATTCTTTAAAATAGAATGTTTTTGAGTTTTCTTTGGAATTCTCTATATGAAGATGTGGAACGGCAGTCATACTGAACTGATAAGTTTTCTTAGCAGAGATATCTTTAAACAAGATACATATTATTTTTAGTTATAAGAAAATATTTGATATATGCACTCAGTCTGCTCTTTTCGCTAAATACAATTGTTACGTCTTCAAATTGGATAGCATCATTTAAGAACAGATACATTTGCAGAATAGACCAGACATGCACGTTTCGGGTACTGATCCTCAATCCTAAACAATGAAATATGACCAAAGACTGTGAAAGTTATGTCCAAAATATACCGAATGACGTAGCAGGATGGGTGGGATATGATGTTTCAGATTACAGAACCCACTTTTCAGAAAGGACTATATAATATGGTTTATATAGTAAAGTGGCCCTCTATCAGGGCAAAATCTTAAATTTTCACGAAGTAACCTATATTTCTTCTACAATGCAGGCTACTTATGAAACAATGAAATAATACATAAGCTTTAATTTCTTTTCTCAATTTCTTAGAATTTGGGCTTCCAAAAATGGTACATTTTGCCTAATTTCTGGAATAACGTCATTTCCGGGCTTATTTTTGACAAACTTTCTAATAGTTAGTATCGAGCGAGCTTCTGAACAACTTTTAAATTTTGATATGTTGTTACTTTTGCACGTCTTGAAGTGCATGTAAAAGGAAAAAGTTGTTCACGATCCCGCTCGATGTTATCTTAATGAAAATAGTCAAGAATTCATCGGGTTTTTTTTTATTATATTTAAACACAATTTTCAGTGTCGTAGAAAGCGAGGAGTAGTTTTTATGTCTGGATTTATCAAAATATAGATATTTAACTCTCTAAAAATGACAACAAATTTAATTTTGGAAAAGTCGATTTTAGGGGGCCATTTTACTAAGTAAACCATATATAAATACTTCTTTCGAGAAAATTTTGTGAACAGAAATTTTCGAATGCGTTTGAAGAACGATCAACAATTTCATTTTTACAAATTACATACGACAATGACTTTTTAAGGAGCTGTTAAGATAAGGGCCGGATTTAGCCCTGAAATCACTCGATTATTTCTCGGGCGCTGTCCTTCCAATTTAGATAAAAGTTGGTCAGGATAAAAATATAAAGTATTATAAGATTCCTAGTAGGTGTTTTATTTAAATAAATTCGATGAAAGATGTTATAATTACGGGTTGAAGAGGTAGGGGTACAGATGACGGAAAACGTTGAATTTCGCTCGAAAATGCACAAAAAAATGCATTATTTTAAACATTTTTACGTTAATTATGCTTCTGTTACCTTTTAATGTCAAAATTGGATAAGCAAAATTAACTTTGAGGTTATTATATCAATATAATCGGCAAATTCTGCAATCCGGAAACTGAAAAACGGTTTTATTTCGTTCTTCTCAGCCATTTATGTAGCTTTCTGGCGCGAAATACACACGGTGTAGAAATAGACAACTTTCTCGTTTATTTCCTTCCAAACGGTTAAATATTTGATCGGAACACACTCGGAATAGATTGTTCCGTGATATAAAAAGAAAAAGACGACAATATTACGTACTTTAACGCTCTAGAGGCAAATTTAAAAATAGTCAGCCATCCCCCCTTTTTCGTTTTTCGCCTGTGGGACATTGCCCCCCCCCCCCCCCCCCCCCCTCGCTTCAGAACCCCACTAGGCCAGAAAATGTGTTTTATTGATATACACCTTTGGTGAAAGTGGCATTGTAAAGCGAGGGGGGGGGGAAACGATGTTGTATAAAACTTTTCCGTTTTCCATTGATTTCTGTGTAAAATTTTTTTGACCCAAATATAGGTCTTATTTTCATAAATTATCCCATCTGAAAGCAGATTCATATGCAGACCAAGTTACTTCAAATTTCAACCGAAAAAGATTCTCATTTTTTGCATTTCGAAATTTCGACTTTTCAGGGCAGATTCTACGCCTTATCTTAACAGCTCCTTTGTCGTTTTGACACAACCTTGTTCACAGCTGTATTGTTCATGAATGTACTAGGATTCTTCCACTTTTTGTGGATTAAGAATTTTAATAATTATGCCGTACATAGCAAAGCCATTGCAAGGAAAATGAAGGCAGCTTGTATAGCTGGCTATTCGGTTTTTCTGCGGGATCATTTCAAAAACTTTGAGTCAGCATTTATTTCGCGGCTCGGTGATAATAAAATTGGTTCATGCGACTCGGGGAATTACTGGACAACAAACCACGGCTAGCTAGTTGTTATTTCTTAAATGATGAATACAACAGCAGAAAAAAGTTAATGGAGAGAATTGTACAATTGCGCAACGTTTATTATAGATGGCGCCGCTGGAAAAATATTTTCTGTATTGTCCGGCGGATATCTTATTCATAAGCTGATGCACGAGATCACATTATTTGTTACAAAAAATAATAAATAATACGGATCGTGCTTGACTTTAACATCTTTAATTGATCGTTTCATATACTGAAAGATATTTTATTAAATATATTTTATTGAACAGTTTTTTTTGGGGGGGGGGGGGGGGGCAATGGGGAGGGGGGTATTTGTTTTTTTGTTAGTTTGTTTGTTGTTGTTGTTGTTTTTATTTATTTATTTAGGGTTTATTCACGATTTCTTTTTTTCTTTTTTCTTCGGGTGGGGGAGGGGCGGGGGTCATTTGTTTATTTAAGGACTATTCCATGATTCACTTCTGTTAATATTAGGCATCTTACTACTTTCTCCCCTGGTATAGAAAATGCAATGTGTCTGGGTACAAAACGTGACATTGTAAAATTCGTATGATAATTCTTCAATCTATAACATTCAAAAATCTAAAGAATTTCCTTAAATTTGTTTCAGTACTGACAAACAATCTTAACAGTTGAGAGACTAGCGCAAAGGGTTAAAATTTTAATAGGCCCCGAATTTCCTCTTGTCTTTGCGACTTCCTTCAAACTTTATCATTTTCGAATTTATCTGCGAAAACTTTCAAATTCTTCCCCTTCTTGCTTTTATCTGATACTGATTATGAGGCAAGATTTAATTCTCTTTCTTAAAGTTGGCGTATTTTGTTGAGTCGTGCAAAAGGGTATAGGAAATTTTGAACCGTTCCCGGTTTGTGATAAGACGTAAGAGGTACAGCCGTTTAACAATGGAAATATTATCTCAATATAACTATGCTTTTAAAAGTTTATCTTTTAATCCACCATCGATTAAAAGATCAATGCTAGCCGTTTTCTATATAAGGTATACATCAAATACAATAACAGAATAAAGAACGGGAAAATACATGCATCCTATAAGAGGGCCAATGGAAATCAACGTGAACCATAACTTTAATTTCCTGTCTTTTATGTACCCCTGTTTTTTCGAAAATTAACCAGCAATATATGCATATTTGTATGAACAATTCTCATAAAAAGATAATCTTTAGGAGAATTTATCTTATGTTGGAGGGAATCTAGCTGACACAATCCATTCAGCAATATATTCAAACATTATTTCAAATATACAAAAGAAGTAAAAGTTCCAAAATTATGCCGCCTGAGAGAGCATCCAAAATGAAGTCGGACTTGTTTCAGATAATGTTTCCTCAGCAGTGCACGTGATATGATACTTTAATTTTGAAATAAGCCGAAAATGATTTAAGGAATCAATAGCGCACGATGCAGTTTTCCCTCAATTTTTGGTGTTGATACCTCGATCAACCAAAACAATATTACAATGATTACTTATATTTCATTTAGTCGCGTTTCAACGTTTGTAATAATAACAATGGAAATTAAATTATTCCTAGATGTCCTCCCGTCGTTTTATTTCTTAATTCTAGATATCTGTATTGCCAAGAGTGAGCGCCTCCAAATTTCCTGTAGGGTCAATTCAATATTATAATAATAATTTTTATTGTAATATTTGGTCAAAAATCTTTTGAGGATAGTACAAGGATGTTTAATCTAAATATTTTAATGATACTTAAGGATGAAGTGGCAGATTTTTCAAGATAACGTTGAATTAATTCGGGGTGAAAGAAAAGCTTTTTCTGGCCCAAGCGATTGAAAGTATACAATTGGACAAAAATTGGAAACACTCATAATAATAGCACATCATTGATCCAGCCTATGATTCTGAAAAAAAAAACCAAAAAACATCAGAGTCGAATTTCACATTGGAGTCCAGCAGCTAGTTTCACAAAATTACTTACGAACAATTTCAGGAATTTTCGTAACTTTTGATCGCTTCGTTCTTCTTTTAAAATAAAAATATCGATATTTTGTTTCTGATTTTAGATGAAGTATGTAGAAATGATATAAGAAAACATAGTATAATCTAAACGGAAAATCTTTTGAACGTTTTATTAAATGACGAAAGTTACGAAAATTTCTGAATTTTTTCGTAAGAACTTTCGTGAAACTGGGCACTGTTCCCTAACTCCTCCCTCTTGGTTCGCTCTTGTAGAGTTTACTCAATTTGATACCAGGTAATTCATTCTCTGAATTGACAGAACGTTTAAAAATATTGAAAAGTATCAAATAAGCAGTAAACATATTTAGTAATTATAATGAGAAGTATTGGTAGATTGGCGTAAACAAACGAATGAATTTGTTTTTGTGTGCATTTCTATCATGATTTCTTCCGATGGTATGCAACAGAGTTGTCGTTTACTTGTGTTTTTAAATCAGGTGCGTAGCAACCGATGTAATCACAAGACTATCCTGTGTACTGTTTATCAGTCGAATCGTGGAACTATTTCATCTTTCAACCGATAGATTGGGACCATTCTGATTTTTTTTTTTTATTTCTTGTTTTAGACGATTTTAAATTTATTGTTCGGTGTGAAAGAAGTTCAGGCGAATTTTGCTAATTTATCACCTCACAACGGAAGTCTAAATAAATGCAATCGACCAATCAAAATGTGTAGATTCAGATAAACAAATATATTTGGTAATTATTTCATGGTAAAAGTAAGCAGATGTAAAGGATAAACGTTTTCCCTGATAATTTTGCCTTGGAAGTATCTCAAAAATCTTATGAAGTTTCTGTAACATTCTTTCATGATTGTTACTTATTGGGATTATGATCAAAGACCGTTCAAATTTCAAAAATACAAAAGAGAAAGCATCGAGATATCCTTGCGTTTAAGGTCTATTCAGTGATTCAATGGCAACTTAGTATGAGTAGGGATATCATTCGGTTCTATTGGAAGTGGGATGTCCTGCAATAGAATAGGCTAGGTCGAGCGCAAGAGAAAAAAGGTAGAGAGTCTTGAGTGATGTAACAGTTACATGGTACCTGATGCACTCTGGGTATACACATGCTATATTACATGTAGGAACCGTTATCCTTGGATCGATCCGAAGTAGCAGACCCTGTAGGAACCATTATTGTTTGAATTCACCAATGGATCAGTCTGGGCTAGGTAGCGGACCTTGCAGAAACCGTTAGACATTATCTTTAGAAGTGGCATGAAGCGCAAGCTACTATCTACTATCTACAAAAGAATACATTTAAGAAAAGCGTTGTACATGTCCTATACACGACTGAAGGTCCTCAAGTGACAAGCTGAAAATTATCGCATTGGTTTCTCCAGGGGCATAAATTAATGTAATGTAATGTTTATTCGCCAAAAGCATAAACTTAATATGATGTAGATGTGCAATAGTACAAAGTGCAAAATGTGCATCATCAGCAATCAACTAAAATGCACCACTTCATGAATTCTGTTCAACAAATAATCTATTGCGTTTCATAAAAAAATTTTCATGGAATAAAACTTTAAAAATCAATTTTTCTATGAAAGATCTGTCATATTCTTTGTAAACATTGATCAGGACCAGTCAAGTACAAACACTTTTTCCCATGTGCACTTATCGCGGTCTTAAAAGTGTCGCGCCCGATCAGCTATCCCGGGTGTACACAAATTAGCCAAAGTGGACAGCCGAGTTTGTTTTCATTTTCTTCTTATCTAGAATGGGTGGGATAAGAACGAACTTATTACTAAAACCCCTTATCTTTTGATATCAGCTTTATTAAATGTCACGTGATAATGACGTAGCGTATGGATCAATAGGAACGGTAAATCGTTGATTTTCTTTGATTTATTCTACGCCGGATAACATTGTTTAAAGAAGCCATTTTCTGCTACTTCGGACTGACGAATGGACTCGCGGCCATCTTCTTCCGATCTTACGTTCTATAACCAGATCTAGACCAAATCGAAGGAGTTGACATTTGCGTTTTTAAACCTATATCTTTTTGTTTTTACCTGAGACTATTTACCTGATTTGTGCATCGAGTTGTCATCTTTTACCTTATCGGGAACATCTGCTTGGATTTAAACTAATATTAAGAGTGGAGTCCACTCCAAAAAGATAGATAGAGGGATATTTGGTAACGACTATAGGTTATATCCACAACTAGAGCTTGTATGTACACACTGACAGAACAGTTTCCCGTTTACCATTTGTCGAAAGATTTGGAAATAAAATCATAGTTTCTTAAGAAAGGACATCGACAATGCAAAAAGTTAGTGCAGCTGTAGGAGTTTGATGACTTACCGAAACGGTCATCCAGATAATATGCCGACCCCATCCAAATGTGCACGCCGAGATGAAGGTTTTGACAATGAGAAGGATGCCGCTTCCGATCATTCTAATGAAGACAGTAATGTTACCTTAAACAGGAAAAACTCTAAATCTGTTTCTAAAGCAGGTAAGTCCTCTTTGACTGGATAACAGCTTTAGATAGGACTTTTAAAAATTCAAAAATCACTTTGACAATAACAACACTAGCTTTTCCCGTACATTTTGGCCAGCGGCCTTCCTCGGCTAACTTGGTGTATCTGTTACAATGCATGTTGACCACTATGGAAGGCCGCTGTCCGAAATGTACGAAACCATATTGTGTTTTATTGTATTTATATAACCTACCACTGTACCTATCAATTTTATTTTCATTTATCAAAACTGCAATAAAGAATTCTTTTCGATGTATTGTATGTATGATGAATTGTTTGTAATATGCGAGGACATAGTTCTCGGACTAGCTTGTTTAGGTCGAAAAAATAATCTTGTACAATACTGAAATCTGAAGGTCGGAAAATTAAAATTGTAAATTGCTGTTGGCAATATATCGTACATTTAACAAACAGTCAAAAATGGTTTCTCGAGACAGAAATCTTTGGAATGTACGGGTTTTACTTTCTCTTCCGCTTGTAAACATGCTAAACCCCGGAAATACATAATAGTAAAAGTGATCACGGATCGATACTCAAATTCATCAATGAAAGCGTAAAGCATTCCAAAAAATCCTAAACAAAATCAGAACGCGAAGACCATAAAGTGCATGTCCATACCGCAGTGACTCGGGAAGACGTTAGCTCCTTATGAACGGAGGAACCCGTCTACGCTTCACCGTATCCGATTTTGTCTATTAGTGTTGACTTAAAGTATTTTCGTAATTGATATAGGGAATGTGGTATTTCATTTCGGTATAACCCTTACTATTGAGGAATAAGAAGAGGCTTTTTCACGCAGGTCCTCAAATATTTATTCTTTATTTTAAAAGATGATTTATTACAGACAATAAAAGTATTGTCCCGGAATGGAGACTGTTATCTGACAATTTATACCAGATAGGGATACATATAAAATAGCGAGGTTATGTAATATACAATGACAAAGTAGCAATAAAACGATAAAAAGCCATCATAATTTCATCCCTTTCAATTTCGTTTTATTTTTTATGTCTCTCTCATTCTGTTTTTTTTTTTTCGATCTCTCGATCCTTATAATGGAATCCTTTATTATTATTATTCAAAAAAATCATATCCTAAATCCATATCAATTTCATTTCCAAAAGGCATACTAGTATTTCCCATGCTTTATTTTCATATTTTTTCATATTACGCCTAAAATCAACAGCCAACATCCTCGGGTAAGAAAATATCTCATTAAGTTTTGAAGCCTTTAGTTTGTTAAAGAGATTGTGTTTTCCGGGTCTTGAAATTCCAGCCTTTATACCAATTCATTGTTTGATAATCTTACGGAGTGAAGGACATTTCAAGTGTTTGATGCATTTGGTAAATTTGTTTAAAACATTCGTCCACTTCATCTGACTGGTACCCCTCTCTTGGCAGCGATGTGCAGTCTGGAATTATGAAATATTATAATTTACATTAGCGTCTACTTTTTGGTGGGCACTTTCTAGCGTAAACTTTTCACTTGAATTGTACTTCATGGACATTTTGAATTCTGAATTTTTAAAAGGATCTATTATCGGTTAGCCTTCTCTCGAAATGTTAAGTGTTTGATGGAGGAAAATAATTTATCATTCAAAATTAACAATAAATGTGACTGAAAATACGAATGAAGAAAAGTGGCACCAGTCTCTAAATTAAAAACTATACGATGTATATTACTATGAACGCCTTGTCACTTCGACTGATCGACGTAAATGTTTAAGGATTTTAATATTTCGAATTACGTGGCGCCACCTACATTAGGATCACATTTTAAAAAAAAATATATAATCATGGAATATTTCCAGCAGAATATTCATTTCATGGACATTGTAATAGTATATGACACTGTATACCTTTCTAAAATGAATTTTAATAACAAAGGAATAAAATAGAATAAATAAATAAATAAATAAATAAATAAATAAATAAATAAATAAATAAATAAATAAATAAATAAATAAATAAATAAATAAATAAATAAATAAATAAATTAATTAATTAATTAATTAATCAATTAATCAATTAATTAATTTTATGGGCATATACCCAAAACATTTTCATCCATGGCCTTCATTTTTGGTGAGGTTTTTGTATGAAAGTTCGGGAATTAATCACTTTCTCTTTATCTTAATCTTAAACTTTTTATATTACATTTGTATCTGAGATAGTTTTCTAGTACTTGGCCATTTAATTATCATGTGGTTTGCGGATTTTCTTAAAATAATTTCCTATATATATTCATGGATTGATGAAATTTATAGAGAGGGAAATTGAGTTTTATCTCAGGTAAAAATGTTATGAATCAATCAATTCTTTTTTTTTTTTTCTTTAAATTGGATAATTTTAAAACAAAATATCGCCTGGGAACGAGAACGACTGTTTCATGAAATAAACTAATTTTATGACTTTTCATGTCGTCTTAATCCAAAGTTTTCGCTTTGTTTAATATTACCAGGAGAGAATATGTTTTAGAATTTAGAAAAACACCAAAAATTTATCAGAGGGTTGCAAAAAGAGTGAAATAGCAAAGGCTGATATTGGCATGTAAGTCTTGCCCTCTTATACGAGATTTGCCTTACTTGGATTGAAAATCTTAAGATATAATTGAGAAGTTATTATAAATTTTAATCCCATTGGAGAGAAATACAAGCAATGTTTACTTGCATCTTTTTCACAAAGTTTAGGTTTTCTTTCTCATTCGAACCAAAACGATCAACACGCAAGAAATTGATTTCCATGTGGTTAAACTCTGAAACCATACGCCCAGGGCGTGTAACAAGCGGATTTCAAATCTTCCATGTCTTACTTTTAATTTTTTCATCTATTTTTCTCTTTCCCATTCTGCTTCTTCTTCTCGAGAAAAGAAGTTTCTTCATTAATTGATATTTCAAAGTTAAAATTTCAAAGTTTATCTAATTTCAATTTACAATGTTTTATTTTAAGGCGGGTTTTCTTTTTGACGTCCTTACAACCCACATTTACATGTAGATGATAAAATTCTTAACTAGCCCATCATTGTCAATTCTATAATCTTTTTTTTTTTTTTCATGCCGTTTTTTTTCTATGCAGGAGAAAAAAAGAGGGTGAAAAAAAGTGTAATGGTAATTACTCCTTGCGTGACCCATGTTCAATTTGTACCAACTTTTATAATTATATTAGATTTTTATAGCACTTGACATGGTTTCTACTTTTACATTTGCCGTTTTTATGCGGTTAAAGAACAAAGGTATCCTTATACATATTAACTTTATCCAATCAGCTTTTCACAGTCATTATCTGATTACTTCAATCGTAATCAAAACAGAAAAAGACATTTTTACAGTCCGCTCAACTGCGCATGCCCACTCGACCTGAGTTGAACTGGCTTCTGTGAATTCATACGCGAGAATAAAAAATATGAAAAGATGTGCTAATTTTCCAATTATCCCAACGAATTGACAGTTTCATAAATTTCTATACTCAAGTCCGAAATATTGGTTCCGTACGAACGAAAATCGTGTTTTACAAAACTGAAAATACAAACAAAAGAAAACAGTCTTTGATTTAATGTTGATAATTTTTTTACGCTCTTTCGTTTGTTAATCGATAATAAATGATACTACACAAATACGTAATGTTATTGTGAAAGGTCCAATTTATTTATGAAATAAGTAAAAACAAAAGTCATTTTTACATCAAATTTTAATTTTCTCTGAAAATGATCAATAAATTGTAAATCTCAAACACGACCACCCCGGCACCGCTCGTCAGGCTTACACATTAGAAGCCTGAAATATTGATAACTTCAAAGTGATATGATCCTTTCTGCCCGAATGTAAGCTGATCACTGATTTTAAAATCTAAAAATCAATAAACCGGTGAGATAATGCGAACTACTTTTGAAACTGAAATATCGATTTCCGTAGCACACCTATTTTAACATCTGAATCAAAGTTCGTGTGGCAAAAATATGTTCTATTTTTCTGTAAAATATTCAAAATAATAATTCAAAATGGGACTTGCACACGACAAACTATGCTTATTACTATCTTTCTATCTTTGATTTTCTGAAGCATTACGTGAAAGTGTTCATATTTGTACGTTAACATTTGTGGTGATTTTGAACTATTTTAATTTAAAATTTTAAAAGTTTTAATTTTTAATTTTGAAATATTTTGTTTTACATCCGATACCGGTACTTTTCTGAAAGATATCCTCCCGTCAGACAAAAAAAACCCTCACGAATACAAATTTGTGAAAGGAGGATAGAAAGCAAAGAAAAAAAGGGAAAAAATCTTTCTTTTGAGATGAATGATCTGCTTATATAGATGATGGTATAGGCATGGATGGACATTTACTGGGACGCAGTTTGATTAGAAATGAACATGTGGATACTTTTTGAGTGGACATGCATGTTTCATCCGTGCAATTTTACAAAAGCGTACTCACCCGAGGACGTAATTTTTTGTACATTGTATCTTAAATTAACGCAAAATCGTAATTTTATAATTTAATGATTTTGGCGGAAATTCATAATGTCGTATATGTACATGAAATCCCGTTAATCTGTGAGCGCCATTGCAGTTTTCTTATCAATATTGGAGTAAACAACTCTTGTCAACAGCATCATATCGTAAAAAGTTGGTATTAAGTTGGCATTATTATGTCATGTCATGTATCAGGTGAAACGCGCCATATCGGATCCGTTTTCTAACGGACACGATTGTTTGCTCACTGATTAGTCCGAGGGGGATTAATGCGATTACAAACGACTTTTGTCGTAGATTTTGTTGACTTTCCTAAGTTGACCGGGATTGATGCTAAATTTCGTTCAAGAAAATATGTCCTGGACATTTCTTTCAGTTTTTAATAAGAAGTCTAAATATCCTAAATATCTTACCAGTATATCGGTTAAAATTTGAAATAAACATATTTGAATTTCAAGTTATCATCTTAGAACTTATGTTAGAATAATTTTAAAGAAGGAAATCATTTTTCATTTCAAATATTTCTTCACAGTTACAAAGTCATAGAATTACTGACTCGATTCAACTAATTATCATACTTTATAGTTAATCATTTATTTAATATGTTTTTATGTCAATTCTAGAGTTGCGAGGAAATAATCAAAATTACCCCCCCCCCCAAGGAAAAAAGGCATTATGGTCAATTTCAAGATTTTCCTATTTCTGAAGAGAGTTGCGTGGAAATAGAGAAAATATTTCTTATAGTAGAACCTGTATCTTCTAGAAAATTGAATATATTATCTAATTTTATCATTTTGGTTTTATTAGGTAAAGAAACACACAAAACGTTCACTTGTCCCAGGTATATAAACATACCATATTTTATTCATGGGAATTGACAATGTTTACTAACACAATATTTATAAATAAACTCACGAAACTTTCTTGTCATCAATCTGGAAAAGGTTTGAAACTTTGTAAACTACCTTCTACATAATCTGTGAAAATGTACCCTATATTACCCTATATTAAGTTGAATAATATATATCGTTATTATTTCAAATTTGTAATCATGGTAATGCGCATGCGTAACTTCGGGGTTTTCCATTTTCGATGTAAATATTGTGAGCCAGAAATATTTACAATAATTTATCTTTATACTTTGATATTTTGGAGGGTTTTGGTGCTATTTTTTTTTAATTAACGGAAAGTTAATAACTTTGGAAATGCTAGAAAAATACAGTTTGTTTTCTACAAGTTAAATTTTATCCAATTTTTGACGATTACAGGTTCTACAACTTTAAGAAATATATGAATTTGGAATATAAGTTTATTGCGTTGCTTATTCATGTTTATGTGCAAGAAATAGTGCGACCCAGAGTTTACTAAAGTGCAAATGACATTTTTTGTCATGTTTGAGGAGGGGTGAGGGTAGGGTAGGGTTTGACAGATTTATCTACATGTTCCGACACTAGTCATGCTGCAAAATGATTTTTACCATGACCTAATCTTTTCCACTAGGCAATTGCCTCTATCCGTTTCGTTCTTAAAGACTCAAGTTGAAAAAAAAATTGTGGCTACTTTCGTCTGTGATATAATGCACAACTTGTCGAAATGCGCATATGGTGCACTGAAATAAACATTATGGTATATTTATTTGTTCAATCTCGATGTTCATATAACTTGCTCGTGCTTATCTAGCCGTTCATGTAACTCAAAGACTCAAGTTGAAAAAAAATTGTGGCTACTTTGGTCTGTGATATACAAGGGTATTTTCACTTGTTTGCAGTCTCGTATACTGTACACAAAATTAAGCTGTTTATCAGTGGAATGTCCAAACACCATTCTCCAAGGGTTCTCACGACCACGTCCTGGTATCTGTCGGGCAGAAATGTACATTGTTGTCTTGGGTCGGTCTTTTAGCTGCAGACCTATGTTTGTTATTAACAGTGGCGGATTCAGGGAGGTGCGAAGGGGGCGTCGGCCTCCCCCCGGCACTGACCCAAAATTTTCCAAAAAACCCTATATTTTGGCCCATTTTCAGTAAAAATCGGCAATATTCGCCCCTTGACCCCCCGGCAAAGGGGGCGCTGGATCCGCCACTGATTAAAACGGTATGGTTTTATAATGTCACTTGTATGGTTATGTTACAGGGAATAAGTTAGCTTCAATATTTCGCCCGACTCACACGTAATTTCTGTTCGGTTATTTTTGTGTGTCTCACACATAAAAATAACCGAATAGAAATAACGTGTGAGACGGGCGAAATATTGAAGCCAGGAATAAGTGTAATCAGGAATTTCATGTTAAGCCCTGAAAGGTTCAGTGATTACGTGTATTTCCTGGTCGTTTTAGGGATTACATGAAATCTCCAAAATATTAGGGATTGTATGTAATTTTTAAAATAATTTAGTTTTTTTAAAGTCTTTCCCGAAGGTCAAAAACTTTATAGAAATAAAAAAATTGCAATGTGATAGATATTTTTGCATGATGTAAAATCCCACCAATGAATTAGAAAAAAGTATTAGAAATATTGTATGGCTGATAATGTTTAATAGAGATAGGAAAATTATATGTTAGAAAAATTTCTCGATACACAGTTTGGTCTTCAATATGTATTGGTCTACTGATTTGTGAAATCAAATGTACTCAGCAAAACTGTATATTTTATGGAATATTGATTGTACATATACATTGTAACTTAATATAACTTTGGTAACAAAGAGCAATGATAATCGGTTCGACCAAAGTGTCTTTGCAACTATTCTTAAATGATTTCAATGAAACATGTTGCAATCAAAATTCATAGTATTTAGATAAACAGGAAGGAAGAGGAATGTCCAAAGATTTTACCACGAGACAGGAATCCTTGACTTGTATTGTTTACTTGACCTTCATACTGATATGTTCATGCTTACTATCGGACGGGGACATTAGTTGCCTAGCCAATGCTTCATTTTCATATGTATATCTTCAAATTTAATAGAATCATTTAAGAGCAGATAAATTTGCAGTATGGACCAGACGTGCACGTCTCGAGTGATCCTCAATCTGAACAATGAAATATGGCCGAAGAGTGTGAAAGTTATATGTCCAAAAATGTATCGAAAGATGTGGCAGGATAGGTGGGATATAAAATCAAAGAAATTAAGTCAATTTTTATAAAAAAGAAAGCATTATCAAGAAAAGTTAAGCAGGGTTCAATACTAATGTTTTCGTTCGATACTTTCTAAGATTTAAAGCACTTTGTCAATCAATCATGATAGATACATGTACAATGTACATCTAAGTTATTTTTTATTTGCACTTAATTACTTTGATTTTATGTCCTTTTTGCATAAATAATAATAAATGGACTTCAAAATTTGAGCAATATTTTGATTACCTATTCTAGTTCGAATATTTTCACGAATCTGGCATACACATTCTCTTTCACTCGACAGGTATGATATTCAGCATCAAATGAGCAAAATAGCACTGATTTCAAAAAACAAAATAGGACGATATATAGTTTAGGAAATAAGTGTAAAAATTCATGAAAAATTAAGGAAATTACACGAAATACCTGACCAATTTCAGATATTACATATAATGACTCATCGATATTAGGTATTACACGAAATTAAATCCCTGAATTTCAGGAATAACGTGAAATCCCTGATTACATTTTATTCCCTGTAACATATACACGTATTCATGATCAAATTTAATATTATGAATTACCAGTATCTTTCATTTTTGTCATCAGATATTCTTGTTCAGCGATGACATTCATTCATCTCTCAACTAAAAGGTGAAAAAAAAAAAACCAATGAAAAATATTATAAAGCATTACACATAATTCATGTTTTGATGATACAATTAAGGTGGATTGTACTTATGGTCCAAAATCGGGGAAAAGTATGCATGGATACCCCATAGTTTCTGTTCATATTAATGCACATTGGTTAAAGCTAATACAGGTTTCAAATATAAATAAATCATATATATACACGTATCTTATAGTATCTTATAAAGTGGAAAGGATATGAGATTAATTTTGAAATCAAACATACTGGTATACATGTAATTGAAAACCATCGAGAAAAGAGATGCCGGTTCATGTCTCCTCTGCAGTGCCCAAGTTTAATGACAATAAACGCACAGGATTCAGATAAAACCACGGCTTACAGTAAACACCTTGTGACACAATCACACAAACTAGTGCTATTTGTGACACGGACTGCAAAAAGAAACAATAATTGAATGGAAAATAACAACACATTGAGAAATGAACCAAAAGACCATGAGATGACCTACATGTATGAAGAAGGAAAACATCTTCAACAAGACACCAATGTAGTGATTACAGCGAATCACACACTCAGGATACAAGACTGTTACAAATGACAGACAACATGTAAAACAACTACAACAACAAACATCTGAAGACGAGATAACAAAGACCACCCACACCAAGCGGACCAATTGGCATACGGATGACGACTTGCTAGAAAAACAGTAAATAATGAGATCATCAGAATACATGTATACCAAATCCTCTTTCTCGTATGCGGGTATACAGAAATCCACACAGCATATTTGTTGTATTAGCGAATAATAACTTTTTTCTTTAGTGAAACAACATCGTGTGTATCATAGGTTTTGTGAGTCTTGTGAGTCACATGTACGAGCTACCGCTGGGGTTACACATGATGATGAAACAATAGAAAAATAAATACTAGCAATGCAGTCATTTTATTGAATTAGATAATTTGATTTTGTACATTTTACAGAGCAAGAAACAGATGACAGTCCTGCATTTACTGACGATGAAAGCGTTCTTGACGACGAGGAGAAGAGCGGAAGTGCCGAGTTAAACAATGACGGAAGCGGAAGTCAGCAAGCGCAAAAGAAAACGGTGGCGCAAATAATGCGTGACAAGAAAAAGCAGACTGGAATGACCTTAGCATGGTAAGATCATTTGATTCGAATATGAATTATTATTTCATGCCATCATCTAAACAAGTTTGAGTAAAAATGAGTAGCTGATTGTATAATGGAGTGTTCTAGCCTCATTTTTCCTTTTCGTTTACTACGTTACTCGAGTACGAAAATACGATGTATGGAAGGAAGATGAATACTTTACACATTCTAGTCCATTCATTTTATATGCTGGGATGTTATCATTTTTGAATGTCACAAATTCAGTCTAAACTACGACTTATTTAGGTCTTTTTTTATCATTGTGTATATACACATCAATACTAGTTATTCGAATAATGAGACTGTTGACAAGTTCACGACATGAAAAAATCTCTACGACAGAAAATAAAAAATAGAACCAAAACCGTATTTCTTATAATATTAAGACCATCAGTTTTGGCGTTTTACCATCAGTCGAGTCGAGTTAACGGAAAGTTAGCTTCGGTTCAAAATTTACCTATTGGAAGAAAATTCAATATATTCATCACGATACTACTTGTCCTATATTCAAAACGCAATAAAAATCAAACACATTGGGGGATATGGCTTTGTGGTACGTTTTCTGTGACAGAGAACTCTTGCTTTACAAAATGTCAGATGTTTTGATTCTGTCGTACAAACATTATTATCTTGTGCCGAATATTATTTCTTTTTCGATATAAACAACACTCCAATTGATCATTTGACAAAGAAAAACAACCGAAGAAGAAAAGGATATTTGTATTTCACTCACACGAACTCTGTATAATTGGATTTTCCTTAGTGCTTTGATGGCATTAGGGTAAATTTTGGAGTAATAGGTAGGTGCCACACAAATGGCATGAAGGGATTGGAAATCACGATCTCTTGCGTGGCCTCGAAACAACTACACCCATCTTGGTCTCCAAGGCGCATCTCATTCCACTAGGCGCTTCATTACAATCTAGCCTTTGGGAAAGGGGATGTCATGTTTTGCACGATTCGTGTAAAAACTTTTCTAGGTCTTGTACGCCGGTTCTCACCATTTCTTTTTATGTGTACTTCATAAACGGAACAAAATCTACCCAGATATCGTAAACTCTGGGATTCCTGTCCGTTAAAATTGCAGTCAGAATATGTACTATTTTCTTTCTCGGGTCAATGCTTTCAGTTTATGCAACGCGACGCAATGCAGTACGATGCAATGTAATATGAAATAAATGCCACTGAGAAGGTACCATGTCTGATATAAAAAAGATGAGCAAATTGCAGCTCTAAAATAAGTTCGGAATTCGAATATCGTCATCGTTGATATGCATTTGGTTGGCGGTGTGTCGGCCAAATTTGTTTACATAGCAACCAAACGCATTGTGCGTAAGAATAATAACATCAACTTTCAGATCCCTCTGAGTTCACCATAGTGATCTCGAAAAGGAGGGAAAAGACTGCGAGTTCCAAAAATACATCTTCGAACAAGGTCATATTGAGAACAGAATGAGCCTATGATGTTATGATGCAAGAAGCAACTGTACCCTTTCCAGTCCTTAACATACATGTAGCGTAACGACAGAACGAATCGTAATTTTGCAGCTCCTATTCTATCTTAAGATATGATGGTTCAGAATCGTCTTATGCGACAATGGATGGTTTTGAATCTCGCGCCCTTTACTTAAACTGACACTTGAGTTTGTTTCTGCCGGTAGTACATACTAGTACATGTTTAAAACCAACATATTGGCTGTAGCGAGCTCATGCATGTGATCACCTGAGGAGTCCGACTGACATTCAGAGAAGACAGGTGGTCGGAGTCCTGTCTTCTCTGAAGAGGTTAGGACAGGGTCCGCCATGGAGTCCTGTCGTCACAGTCAGTCAGAGTGCAATTCTTAAGAATGAGCTGGTACAAGGCTATAGTTTGGTGCAGTACCAAGCCAAGTGTCCGTCTGATGACAGAAGGATCATATCCACGGTATACAAGGCGTTTGATGATTCTAACACAATTTCGATGGTAATTCTGTCAATCTTTGATAAAGAATAAATTTTAAATCATACCAACATTCACATGCTGTTTATCCCCCAAAATTCATATATTAGAAAGAGGTGGCCTACAAGCTATTTCAGAGTTGTTTAAACAATTTCACAATCAACATAGTGGAATACAATAAGCTTCTTTATAGGAGAAAGTAGCTACAGTATAACTTATCCATGCCGACAAAGGACCAAATAGCCATCATTGACAATCCCAGAACATAACTTTTTATACTATATTTGTCTTCACATCACCGTTTTCTCACGTGAATATGTAATCAGAACAAGCTGAATCTTATTCTTTATAAAACAGCAGTATTAGTGTCACTTGAACCTTCAAAATCGGTATACGGATTCAAAGACCATGCTGTGAACAAATTTCGTATAACCTCTAACCCACTACAAGAATGATAAATTGTAAATCGAACACCACCTTGCTGTCAAAGTAAACTTGCATATTTATATGCATGCAGTGAGCGTTCAATATTTTCTACCTTTTGTAGGTAAATCTTTTCAAAGAAGAGGTAGATGTGGCCAGAATTTGCTAATTCCCAACTCGAGCACTCTACATGACCCGAATCGTAGCTTTGTCTTTGTAAACTCCATACTTAGGCCATGCTACTCGAGTGTTTGATTTTTGCACTCGAGAGTTTTGTTGAAGTTATTTGTATCTTATCTGATTATCTAAAACAATCGACACCTCTCAAGTCACAAGAAGAAGCTAAACGTGAACAATATATTGATAGTACCCGGGGTCTAAGCAATACGTAATTTCGTTCTGTTCTCGGGATGCGGTAATCACATGTTCGCACATGTGCCTTTTGGTGTCGCAAATGCACCTGTGACTTTTTTTAAGTATTTTCAATTTCGATGCATTTTGTAAGGAACAACTACCAAGGACTTTTCAATAACTTATTGAAAAAAATTCAATATTTGGAATTTGGAATTATCTGGAAATAGAGGAAATTATAAAGGTCATAAGAGGGAAGGGCTTTCTTTACTTCTTTAAGCTAATCAGTATAGTTATGAAGTCATTTCGTGTTGGATGTCCATATCAACTCCTTCTGACCACAGTGGGCCATTGCCAGAATTTTATTATTCCCATGAAATCTTCCTGCAATTAAAATTCAAGCCCCCCCCCCCCTTTCCATTTAATCAGGTACCAAAATTTCCCGCTAATTCTAAACAATTCATCTACTACACAGAGAATCCATGGGAAGTTGCAGTTGATTTTAAATGGAAAGAGGGAAAGGGGTGAGCTGGACTTTTTAAAATAGCAGTATGATTTCATGGAAATCAAAAATATTCTGGCTCTGCCCCCTGTGCTTCTGACCACGAAACCTGGTTTTGATACTACGTACTCTACATTTCATCTGTCGTCGCTTTGTGCTCTTCTAGCGAGAGATGTTTTGTTTTTTAACCATTGCGATATTTGTATAGAAGTTTTGTCCAATCATGTTTTTATTTGAAAATTGAAAAGATTTGGATTTTTAATATCAATTAATCGTTCAATATTCAACATATGTTCACAAATTTATCAAACATTAATTGTAATATGCTTTGTCTGCTTTATATGTCTTCCAATTTCTTCAAAAATCTATTATTGAATGACAAAACATTTGTAGTGCCCAGGTAGAAAGTCCTAAGCGATGAATCACCCGACCCACCTCATTCTTATCACTGCAAAGCTTTTCATTCACATTTCTTCTATTTGAATTGAGACAAAAATGGACATACCGTGATAAGATGTTGAACAGATATGGTTACGGGTCTAGGTATTAAGTATGAAGTCAGTAGCATCAAGGGCTGTTTGAACTCCAAAAGGAAAAATCTCATGATGTCTGTAATAGAGAAAAAGGTAAAGGTAGGGGTTTATAGCCTTGTTCGCTTTAGCCTCACGCGACTTCTTCAATAACCTCCCCGACGAGACCTGTACAATCCAGTGTATTCTCAACTCCCTTTGGAACATATAAACAGAGCTGCCGTTTAGGCGCTAATGCTTTTCATTCACATTGCCAACTCGTCTCATGGGCCAGGTACCCGGTGTAGTGTAAAGTAACTTGCCCAAGGTGACAATGATTTTGCAATGTCCGGCGACGGTGAGATTCGAACCCGGTGAGATTCGAACCCACAATCTATGGCTTCGTAGTCCACCGCGTTAACCACTACGCTACCAGCACTACATATCTAAATATCTTTGAAACAAAAATTTGATATCTCTCTCTCTTTCTCTCTCTTTCTTGTTATGTTTACAGATTATGTCTGGCCCACGTACAGTGTTTCTTTATGTGTTTACAGATTATGTCAGGTCCGCGTACAGTGTTCTTCATGTGTTTACAGATTATGTCAGGTCCGCGTACAGTGTTTCTTCATTTGTTTACAGATTATGTCAGGTCCGCGTACAGTGTTTCTTCATGTGTTTACAGATTATGTCAGGTCCGCGTACAGTGTTTCTTTATGTGTTTACAGATTATGTCAGGTCCGCGTACAGTGTTTCTTTATGTGTTTACAGATTATGTCAGGTCCGCGTACAGTGTTTCTTTATGTGTTTACAGATTATGTCAGGTCCGCGTACAGTGTTTCTTCATGTGCTTACAGATTATGTCAGGTCCGCGTACAGTGTTTCTTTATGTGTTTACAGATTATGTCAGGTCCGCGTGTATACAGTGTTTCTTTATGTGTTTACAGATTATGTCAGGTCCGCGTACAGTGTTTCTTTATGTGTTTACAGATTATGTCAGGTCCGCGTACAGTGTTTCTTTATGTGTTTACAGATTATGTCAGGTCCGCGTACAGTGTTTCTTCATGTGCTTACAGACTATGTCAGGTCCGCGTACAGTGTTTCTTCATGATTTTCTGCATTGCATGTCTTACACATTTTCATCTTCAATGAAAAAAAGAGAAATATATTGGATATCAATAAAATATACTCCATACATATTGCATATGTGAAAAAGTTCTTCGAAGATCTAGAGAGTAAGTCTTAGAGAAATATTTCCATGAATACTATAGAAGATCATTCAGATACAAGAATAAGAACATGACCTGGCTGAAATGAACTGTGTCATTGCTATAAATTATAAGTTCCTTCCCTTTTCTTCATGATGCTGAAATAGAAATCGTCATTCTTGCAGTCATGAAATTGTCATATCGACCATCTTGATCAAACGTCGTCATAAATAGAAAATGTCAGTCAGTAACATTTTATTTGTGCTATAGTGTGCCTCTAGAAAGGACCAAATATCTTAAATATTTTTGTTTGTGTACTAAATTCAGTACTAAAATTTTCATGAAAACAAATTAGGAAAAAAACCCACCCTATTTTTCTCCATTACACCTACATGTATGCGATAAGAAGGAATATCAGTCAAAACCATTGATACATTAAGTCAAAATACAGATGAAAGTTGTCACTTTTTTTCATATCAATAGTAAATGTAACTTTTGATATTTGTAATGATAGTTAGTTCAGTCAATCTAATGATAGATATCTTAGTTACAACAGAAATCTGGAATGATAAATTCAGATTTTGAGAATTCCAAATATGAGAAAAATTCAGCCGATTTACAAATTACCAGTCCGATCTTTTAATAACAAAATTCTTTTTACACCAATGACAAAGCACGTTCTAAAAAATAAGACTCTTTATTGTACGAGATTCTGAATCATATATTCAAAGATAAATATAATGTTAACCTTCAGAAATGCTATTTATGAATGTTCATTCACAAACTAAAATTTATTTGTTCAAGAAATAATTTATACAGAAGAAATGAGTTTTACTTATGTTTATTAATTTATTAGGTGTACATTATAAAATAAATATTCTACATTACGATAAATATATCCGACAGAAAAAAAAAAGAAACGTTCAACGTATTTTTCCATTTATCAAAAAAAAAAAAAAGCTTTTTAACATTTTATTATAGAAATCTTTTTTGTTACTCCTCTAACCAAGGATAAAACATTTTTTTCTATCATCATTTCAAATCAAGTTGATAATACTGAATTAATAAGTAGTTGTTTCTGGCTACTGGTACAAGGCCGCATATTTGGTATCCTGATGAAAATTTGTTGTCTGAGAACTTCCAACAAATTTGTAGGAAAAATATTGCTTGAATATTGTACAAGTATCTTAAAGTTTGTTCGTCTAATAACCTGAAATAGGAATGACGAGGTCGAAATTTCTGTGTATTTTGGCGTGCTGTAATGCATATCGTTATTCTATACTTCTGAATTCCAAAGAAAACTGATTGTATAATGATAATAAGTGCTTTACAGTAAATTGTCTCCATTCCTAAATGCCGAACACGTCACATCGAACTTAAACTGAAAGTAAACATTCTATATATCTTTACTATAATCCTTGCAAATGACCCCCATTATTTCAGTAAGCTCCCTTTATCCCCTTATCTCTCTTGGTAAAAGGTCACTGTATTCTAACACTTAAGTTTTGGAGAAGTACTCCACAATTTCCAAGCGAACACGGCAAATCTCAGATTTTCTACCCGTAAGACCGACCAAGAGAAATGATACAGGCTTATCAAGGGGTATGCGAAATTAAACGAATCTGACGATAAGCAATCTGACAAGTCCGTATATCTGTTTGTGAAGTCTGGAATGACATGTTTATTGCTCTCTGTACTGTACATGAAACTTCAAAGTTTTTGAACAATTAAAGACAATTACACCAACAATACTAGTATACAAATATACATGTATATCGTACCGTAGTCTATTTCATTGTGTGATACAAATAATTTCTTACTTTATAGATCTTGTGGTTCATTTTCTACATTAATATCAGGTACAAAGTGAAGGCCAATATACAGCTGTACATTAATTTTGTATGTAGATTGTGTTTCATATAAAATAGTTAAAATGGGGTTGGAATGTGATTTATATCATGAGAAAATTTCTTGAAATGGCGTTAAATTTCATGGTAGGCATCTATTGATATCGATGTAATTTTATTTTCAAAAAAATCACTCTCTACTTGATCTTTTTATATATTGAAACTACAAAATAACAAATTTCCAGAAAAAAAGAGTCTTTGATTTGATCGATCAGAATGTGCATGGCTTTAAGGATACAAATTTATCTAAGATGAAAAAAAATTGGTCTTGCTTACATTGACGACTACGAATTGAAGCCAAGCTCTATGTCATAACATTGGATCATCTTTGATTCAGAAATTAAATTTGTTTTGCTCTTCCTTGAGTGTCCGTAAGATCAAATTTGATTGGTCTAGTATTTCTCCATCCAGTGAATTTTAGCTACATGTATAACGATGGATGAATCCTGCCAATCATTGTTGATACTCTGCCTCCTTGGAGTTGTTTCATTGTCGCTATTTGCCATCCCAAAACAATCCTACATTGAAATTGTATACAATAAATCAATGATCAATAATTTTTTGCTGATACTAAAATAAAAACAATGTTTTATTTGTTACTTTTGTCTTCATTGGCTCATGCTTTTCTTGCAAACTTAATCTGACTTTGTAACTTCGGCAAAATTTCACAAGGCTCTATTGATGCCTGTTCTGCTCATGTTTTGTTCCTCTGAAATTATAACGTATAAAACCAACTGCCTTTTAACTATGATCTTGATAATCTGCTTTCTGAATTGTAAGTAGATACCTTTCCAAATTCATGTAATTTCATACTGCATTCTCATGTGTAATCTATTACAAAATTTCGGCAAACATAATATAGAAAATTCAGAACGCGTTTATTTTTGCAAAGCAAAAGATTATGATGAGTACAAACTTAATTCTCAAGCTGACCATCATGAATTACAAGTGGATTCTTTATCAGATATCTTATTTGAAAAGTGATCTTCAAGAATCTTTAACTTTCATCGCTGAAAAAAAAAAGCTGATGTCCCTCGTGAGGCGTACGCTCGTCTTTGTTTGTCGTCTGCTTAGACGTTCCCGCGTTGTGTTGTTTCTCCAAATTTTTCTGAGATAACAGCCGAGGGTCATTGATGTTTACAAACCGCAATTTGCTACTGATCTTTAACTCGGAACATTTTAACTATCATTTGTTTGAAGCAAAACGAGCAAGTGACGTTACGGGACTGATAAATTATGGCTTTTAATTATAGTATTACAAAATTAATGTTCCCTTTATCATTTGTGTTTGCATTGCGTTTGATTAAAACTCGTATTAAATGATTTATGACAAATCATTTCATGTTAGAGGACATTGAATGCAACCGGTTCCTTAATGTCCTGGGGAAAGTGGTGGTTGATCTTTGCTCAAATATCTTTTATCAGAGTGGGGGAGTTTCCCTTCTTATTCTTAGTCAAAAATAGTTGCATTTGCTTCCCCTACTCTCTCCCTCACTTGCGTAAATTAGAAAAATAGCTTATCTCTGAGTAGCCTTACGTCATATTGGGAAATATGCTCTGTGGACATAATTTAAGTGTCGTATCTTCTCGATAATTTTTAAACCGCTGTACTATTAGTCTGTGAGGAATATATTTTCGTATCGTACATTATCGTATATCGTATCGAAACTGATCGCCGTCCAAAATAAAATCAACTAAAGAACATCCATTTGTTTTGGACAAAAATAGCATGAAATCATCCATTAATATCCGTCGGTGTCAATTACTAGTCTTTCTGTTGTCCATTTTGCTACCTTTTAAACTTTCTTGGGATCGTGTTGTACTCTGTAGAGTTTTTAGGGGGTATTCGTTGCAAGAAAATGACGTTTATTGAAACGTTTTAATTTACAAAATAAAACACTGGAAAACAAAAAGTAGTTTGTGTATTTTAATTAAATGAAGAGGTTCCTTAAAAATCGTCATTCAAAGCATCAAACTACTTATGTTGTTCCAAAGAGAAAACAGGTCAGCTTCACATTTGCTGACGGTGAAATGTTTCTTGGAAACTTAAATCATTGCATTGGAGATGAAATTATGAGACCTCTGTCTTCTTCATGTCGATAGGCCCTATCATCCAGTCCCTTCCTCATAGTCAACAAAGATAGAACAAATTCTTTCAAAAAACAGTATAGAACGATTAAAATTTCCGAGTGGAAAAAAATTAGAAATTATTTCTTATTCTTTAAAGTACTAAATTTTCAAGTTTATACAGTATGGATGCCTGAAAATGTACCCTCTCCAGTAAATCATTTCGGGTTCTTATAGATATTTGATATATACTTTAATATGCCCCACGCGGTGAAACGCACTATTGATTCAGTTCGGTTAATTTACTGACTATTTCAATGTATGCAATAACAATGTCCCCCTATAGACCTAGTTTTTGATAAACGAAGAAAGTGCTAATACATGTTCAAATAATTTTGTAGTAAATCTGTCTTTTATTAGATGAATTAGAATGTAAATATAGAACCAAGCACGGTGTATATAAATCCGTCTTGCTGGTAATCGACTCCATGCGTCTCAAGTATTACTTCATTTACTCAGCAAAAATACTTTTTCCTATAATTGAATATGTGAAATTGTAATGTAAATTTGCTTTTTGTGCAAGTTTTTAATTTCTGTTTGATAATTTCAAAGTCTTGAATCTCAGATTGACTTGCTAATTATATATTGAATAATCTTGCACAAATACAAACGATTTCTGATTCTAAAAGCATGTCATTTGAGAATCCTAATGCATGTTTGCATGTCACTTTGCGTTTTAATGAGTAAGGTCTTTGATCAAATAGATCAGGATTTTTAGAAATAAATTATCCATTACTAAATTATTCTATATGATTTTATTACGTTTCTTCTTTTGAATCGACGAAATATCTGCACTTTTACTGCTTTAATTATGCAATTTGGAAAAACATGAAAGCGATCATTGTAAATTTACATGGAAAATGTCTTGTATGTGATTCTACACGTATGTAGACTTTTATATATCTAACTGCATATTGGAAAAGCAATGAGCAGCTTTGAAAAGAAAAAAATATGAAGGAGACTTGACTTTGTAGCCTAAAGATCATCCCCATTTGGAAGTTCTTGAATTTTTCACGCACCCTCTTTTGATTTTCTAAAAGTTCCTGACCTTGTGAATTCATAGAGTAACTTCTATTTTTATTTTTTGTTAATTTCTCTGCTACCGAGCTATAAGATTTTCTGACATGCTGTCGTCAATTCATACTTTGTAAGCATAGAGTGTAAGGCATGGGGCCACCTAAACTGACCTATACCTTAGTTGTAAGGTGTGAAACTGTAGAAGAGTTTGGTTAAGGTGACGACAGGCAATGATGAAAAAATCTAACTAATCATCCACCGATAATGCCGGATTTAGCTCCACTAAAGACGTTAATGGCTTTTATTTATTTCCTAAGCATTTGTCTTCAAAAAGGTTTTTTTAAGGTTTTGCTCAAAGAGATCAAGAGATGCTGTTAATCCACGGAGGATTAGGATAAAATTCGTCTTTATCGCAGGAAGTAGATTGTTTTTGTACATGTTTGCAAAACTTGCAATAAGTTTCAGTGAAAGCATGCTCTTTCTTCTTTCTTCGAATTGATTTTTTGAAGCTGGAATGTGCATACATTTACTAGGGTGATTGTAACTGAAGAAACTTTTTTTCATGTTAATTTTCGAAGACAGTTTTTGTTGTTGATGTTTTTGTTTTTAATTTTATATTGTCGATTTTGGTTTTAAATGATTTGCAGCGGTCCTTGCATTTTAAAGTAAAAAACTATATATCAAAGCATCCTGCCTACATTTTGTATTTTCATCATGAAAAAAAAAAATGACAAAAGGAAAAAAAAAAAAAAAAAGAACGGCGCATTGAAACAAGAAAAAGGTTCTTTTAAAGGACAAATATTATGCAATAATTGTACATAGGCACTCCGAACTTAAAGTGGAGTTTGTGTCAACAAATTACGACAAAACTTGGTATGCTGGCCAGCATGAATTGCAATTTTGAACGGTGATAAATTTCAAAGTAGGCTTTTACGACACATCGTCGTACGGACATGCCTTGAAGAATTGTGTGTTAAAGCAGTACTTGAGACATCTATATCGCGTATCATTAACGGCGATTTCATCATGAAGAGTTAGCTATGTTGTCGTATCTTTTTTTATAATATTCTTAACCACACTTTCATGATAAAAAAAAACGTTATTAAAATGCATGTATAAACCCCATGGGAAGATTTTTTATTGTACTACTCAAGGTGTCAAATAAATATGAAATTGCATCGATATTATAGAATTGAAAATGGGTCATGAATCATCGTTACATAACAAATTCAAAATAATATGAAAAACATAAAACCAAGACTTAACGGAGAAAAGCTACTAACTGATAATGGGAGGTTCGACGAACTGCATCACATGACTGAGAAATCTCCACATGTGTAATATTGGACATGTGTGTATTATAATGATTGGCAGGCTTTGGCATAAGCGGAATCGCATTTTTGAATTATAGTGTACATGTATATAATTTTTTCATTGAATTTATTCAAGGTGGCGCCACTTTTTAAATAACACAACAAATTGAATAAGCTGTAAGCTTCGTACTTACTAGTTACAACGTGAATCATTCAATATCAGTGACTAGAATTGTTGTTGTAGAAATAGTACTAAACAAGGTTCTTTACGCACACAACATTTATACAATGGGGAACTACTTCTCAAAGCGTAGCAGACGACATCTAGGCCATGGCGTGGTTCGAATTATCGCCTCTAGTTCTCAGAATCGTTGATTTGGAAATAAACATTTCTTTGGCAGAATCATGTGATAAAAAGAATCTCAAATGAATTTTCATTTTATACGATGTACTTATGAATGTTTAACGTCTTCAAATTCATTAGCATCATTTTAAAGCAGATAAATTTACAGCATGGAACAGTTATGCATGTTTCGGGTAATAAACCCTCGCCAGTGATCCCCAATCTAAACAATGTAATATAACCAAAATCTGTGAAAATAATGTCCGAAAGACATTGAAAATGGCTGGGATATGATGCTACAGGACCCAGGTTTTAGAAATTTGAGAAAATTTTGTTAACAGAAATTTTCAAAATTTTCAAACTCGTTTCAAATTTTCAAACTCGTTGTGCGTTTTTTATCCCCTCGCCAATGCTCGGGGACATAAAATACACAACTCGTTTCATAATACATCGTATGTGTTGAAAATTCATTTGAGATCCTATATAATTATTTGTTACCTAATTCGCAAGTGTAGTCGCCCAATGTTCAGAGGTAACTTAGTTTTTTTTTAAATTTTGATACTTTTAAAATTCGCAAATATAGTCGCCCAATATTCAGAGGTAACTCTTTTTTTTTTTTAATTTTGATACCTAATTCGCAAATGTAGTCGCGCAATATTCAGAGGTAACTCAGGTTTTTTGGGGTTTTTTTTTATAATTTTGATACCTTATTCGCAAATATAGTCGCCCAATATTCAGAGGTATCTCAGGGTTTTCTTTTTTTTTTTTAATTTTGATACCTAATTCGCAAATGTAGTCGCCCAGTTTTCAGAGGCAACTCAGATTTTTAATATGATTTTGATACATAATTCACAATTAAACATAGTCGCCCAATATTCAGAGGTAACTTAGGTTCTGAGTGATGCATTGAAAATGATGTTTTTTTTTTCCCCTTTGAAACAATATGATGTATCCTTCATATCATTCTCCGTACACTATGTTGTTTTGATTCATCGCTTTGACCATTCTCATTTCTTGACATAAAGTATCAAAATTCTGAATAATATATTTTTTGTTTTCTCCATATAAAGGTTAGAGGAGAATTACTGTATCTGTGAAGGGGTATGCCTACCACGTTGTATACTGTACGCACACTATCTGGATTTCTGCCGGAGAGAGGGACTAGAACCAGCTTGTGCTGCAACTTTTGGAAAGGTAAGTTTCCTTTTCGTTTTTCCTTCAGTATACAGACATTATAAGGCCTTCGGATGAATGTAATAAAGAAAGCTAAAATTTCCTATAACAATTAAGTCTGTATTTCTTTCTTTACTTCTGTATGGACTAAGGAAAAATTTTAGCTTAAAAGAAAAGATAAATTAAAGGTTATTACTGTTTTTAGAACATTATTTATTTATTTATTTTATTTATTTATTTATTTATTTATTTATTCATTTATTTATTTATTTATTAAGTTTGAAAAGATATTTATATTTCATGCGCATCTTCTATCTGACATTTCAGACAATTCGACAGAAGTTTCCTCATTTGACAACAAGGAGACTTGGAACACGAGGACATTCAAAGTAAGTTATTCATAAACTAATAGACTGTAATTGAATACATCAAAATTTGCATTCGTGGCACAAAAGACAAGGCCGTACCCTAAATATATGGGGATATTACACTTCTCCTACAACAGAATGGTATGTTATTATTAATAAGACTAAACGAAATTTCCAGTCTCTAATTTCACAGAGCAGCTAGAACTAGTAAACACTGAAACTTGCGCTATTTGGCGGTAACAACTTGTTCTTGTATTTCGCCTTATAGCACTTAAAACACATAAAACAAAACCATATATGTCTGGTGTACGAAATAATGGCAGTATTGGGTCATAGAACTAGCTCTGTTGCCATGAAGTTGGTACTTACGAATGTTTGATTTCTAAGTTTTGAATTCAAAATGCAAACACGTGTACATCATTCACTTTATTGATGATAAATCATTCTGATTTCTAATGAATATAACAATTCTGTTTCAATAAAGGCTATGAATTGACAAATGCATAAACTGAATAGTTTCATAAATTGTACATAACTTACATGAAGTAGATGTTTATAAATAAGGCAAGTACATATACACGATTATAACTCTGCTACATGTATAATGTGTATTTAGTTTTGTTTATTTTCATTTGTCACCTTCAGGTATCACTACTATGGAATTGGTATCCGGGAAACAAGTCAGTACTACCACTCGGTCTATACCGGTAAAGGTCTTACAAGGTAATGCAATGGTTGCTACCAAAGCAAACTATTTCATTCTTATTTCACCACATTGTATCAATCATTCAATACATGTTGGGTGATCATCTACCATGCAACGCTAAATTTTCGTTTGATTTTCACCAAGGCTCTCGTTTGCCACACGTATAGAAATACCACTTTATTTAGAAAGTTGATGGACCTTGGACACATAATGAAGGGGGTTATTTTACAAGTTTTATTTCACAAATTTGAAGGCTTTCTGGGCTTTTATTTGAATATGAAAGGTAAATAATTGCTATTATATATTATCTTTATACTGCTTATATAACATAATTTTGATAATTCTACTCTCTTCATAATTTTTGGAAAGTCACTACGTATTCATTCTCTTTTAATGACTTATTTCAGTTGTATTGTTTCGATTTTTCAAAATAAACAACAAAAATCACGTTGTATTTCGTTTGCAAAAAAAAAAAACAAAAACAAAAACAAAAACAAAACAAAAACAAACAAACAAACAAACCAAAGAAATAGGAATCTTGGTCAACATAAGTCAACATCTTAGAGACAAATAAAGCCTACGTATACATGTATCGGTGGAATATACTATTTTTGGTGAAAATTAATCAAAAAATCAAATAGAATAAAAAAAAGCAAAGAAATACATATTATATTTCTCAAAATCCCAAATTAACAAATAGTAATTGTAAGACACTGGAACCTATTCAGGTCATTGAAAAGTCGTGTGCACGTAAATCAAAATTCATTTTCTTTTATCTGTCGGACGATTTGAACGTGATTGTACTTCTAAACTATTGAGACCTGTCCATATATTATGTATGACCTGAATGTAATACATTATACTGAGGAAACATGGTTTTTGCTTATGTCCATATCATGTAGGGGTGAAAGTAAATGACGAATGACAGTTTTATTACAAATCCATGCGAAATGTGTCTGTGAAGGGTGTTTGTTTTCACCCTATAGCTGTTTAAAGTCACTTTAAAGAGTTATTTCAACACTTAAATTAATTCTATAAAGAATGTAATAAATTTACACCCTGCAAGTGCATTGATCAGTCACATGACATGGTTGATGTTAGTCCGTATTTACTCTACACCTCTTCACAAAGAAATTTACTGTGTAGTGCCAAGTCCAGATTTTCAATTAAACATGAGAATAATTTTTTAAACATATCATATTTCTCGCTAGTGTTACATAATCAAATAGTTGCGAACTTTTTTCGACTTTCAAAACGATAATTTATACCTTGACGCGCAACTAAGTGATATTTTATGTTAATTTCATAGGAGCAAAACACTTCAAAAATGTGCATTGTGCACGAGTACCCTCTTTAACACTTTCTCAAGTGGACAAGCGGGGAAGTTTATGATTCATTGAAACGTTTTAAATGCAATCCTTTTACTTCAAATTTTACACTTCAAATATGTTATTATTTGCTCTCATACAGCTTGTTACAACGCTTTGTTATCCAAAAATATGTACGAGGGCCGTTCCAAAAGTTCGTGGACACATGCCTTAAAAATCACATTTGAAGTCGTATGCGAACGAAATTTTCTAGAAATGAAAGGGATACATTCAGAAAGAGATAATAAAAATATCAGGTTAAAATGATTTACAAAAAGGGCATAATTGTCACCTTTATACATGAATAGTAGAGGCTATGGAGCAGTGAAATTTGAGTTGTTTAAACGAACCCATCCCTTTCGTTATATTGCTAAATAAAATAAGAAAAAAATACGCGACTATCAATTAAACTTTCTATATCATTAATACTATATTTTTTCTTCACCACTACGAAGTTTTAACAAAATTGGACCTGATTTACGATTTTTATGAGGATTTATGCATGATACTGTTGATCAAACAAACCAAAAATTGATGTCGTCAGAGTTCTTTACGGAGCACCAGACATTCATTCAGTTTTGAATTTCGGTTGAATAAAACAGACGGAGACTTAACAGCTGATGGATACATCTTGATACGGACCAAAAACATCAAAACTTATGTTGTTAAGGTAGAAGGATGTGTTTTTATGATGAATAGATACATAAACACGCAATTTTGATAGAAGTTGTACAAAAAGTAAACGAAAATAAGTAAAGTGATGCCGTTTTCTCCTTTCATGGTGACCTGACTTTGAATAATTCAAAGATGAAAGTACATCACGATATAGAGGTAGAAATGCACATGGCAGTAGAACATGTCTACCTTATCAAAATACATGAAAATATATTTTTGAATTTTGTACAGATGAATGGTGTTTTATTTCTTTTAAAATGTCAAATTTATGCTGGACATCTGACGACGTCGTTACGTTATTAGCTGCTCCGTGACCTAGAACCTTACGTTGTTCAAACGGGGATTTGAAAATTTAGTATTGACCAATCGTAATGAAAATTCGTTTTTGAATTCAAAATTGTCCGTTATATAAGGAAATCAACATGATTCTTAGCAAATTCTCTAGATCTTTCCTTAATTTGCGTTGTCCATGAACTTTCGGAACAGCCCTCGTACAACGACGTCTGTAGATTTCTCCCGTAGGTGCACTAAGTGAATATAATTCACAAAAGTTTGTTATATTGTTGAGGATGCGGCATAAAATACAATAAAATATGAAGATTTATTAATTATTACTCAAGCTTTGAAGTTGTGGAAATTTGAGTTATATATTTCTTTTGTTGCATGACTATACCAGCTAAATTGCTCAGGAACCCAGGCCCTCTAAATGCCCCTATATGAAACATCGGTGCAATGTCATATTCTTTTGTTCCGTAATATTGTCTATCTGTTCTTTAAACAACACGTTTCAATGGTAAGTTTTTTGGGTTTCATTTTTTTGCATTGGTATTCCTGACAATGCACAGGAGATACCTGTCAGTCTTAGTCAATTTTTTCAGCCAAAAAATGTCTTAAAATCTTTTGCTTGTACATATAAATAGTTCTGAAATTATTACTATCAAATATATTTTCCAATGACTAAAATAAAAATTAGATTTCTAGAGTGTAAAAGAAGGACATAAAGTCGATGGCAAAATTGAAAAAAAATATGATCTCTGCCGGTCTCATTTTCCATCATGCCATTATTCGAAAATGCGTCCATAATCAAATTCCTGATAGCATATAATACAGACTTCCTGCATAAATCTAACTCATACAACGTTATTGATACAACATTAAACGGAGATTACGTGCATTCTGTCAGCGTCGGTGGAGTCAAATAAAATTTTAATTTAGAATCAGCTTTAAATCCTTATTTGATATCCCAGAATATGATATACACTGCCCTTTAGTTTACAGAGTATTACCAATGTAGTCAGGTGAAATCTACAGACTGTGTAATTAGGATCAGAAGTTCAAATATACTTATTTTCTAATTTTAGGCAAATTTAAAGATAATGTTTTGTAAGCTTTTGCTTTAAAATTAATGATTTGTACATGTAGAATTTTATGTATTTCTGATATATTTTATTCTGAAACGTTTTTGTAAAAATACTAGTACTCTCTCGTTGGGACAGAAATTGTATCTTGTATATATAGTAACCTTTATCAGTGTAAGAAGGAGATGCTTACTCTCCCCGGTCACATGATCTCGTTTACACAGGGGATACTTTTTTGCTCGATTGCAGAATGTTTTAGGTGTTTGATTTTGCATTTTTTCATGGTTTCGTTTGCACACTGATTGTAATGTTTGAATTCTGATTCTGAATGGGATTTAAATTCAAATATTACTCACTCAGTGATACATGTATAAAGGTTTCAACACGTATGTCTGTAAAATTCAAAAGTCTAGTAACTACATCTTATTATTACAGGTTTTCTGGATGCAAGTTAAAAAATGAGGTAAGGAAGGACATTTTCATGATAATACAGTTTTTTAACAGTATCAACATTGTCTACATGCGATTGCAAAGAGATCATTTACTAGTATCGTATTTTCAGAATTTATTCATGTACGTTCAGAAAATTCGTCCAGGTACTTCTTCTTTAACCGGGATGACTTTCCCACATAAATTCTTCAAAAAGATTAGAAAAAAATGAAGCGAGTATGAATAAGACCAAAAATTGTCATCCATATGGAATAGGGTTTGGGAGTCCTGTCTCAGGGGAAGCAATAAATCTGATATTTCTTATCAGCGGTACATTTATAGAAGGATTATTTGCAAACCCATCGGCTCCACTTTTTGTATAGCAGACAAAAGTATCAGTCAAATTCACTGTGTATCGGAAGTGAGCGGTCTTTCTTTATCATAATTTTATCTAAACCCTACCACTTAAAAGTGACCGGCAAGCGATCCTCAAAGTGGAGGGTCTGTGTGACATAAACACCTATTGTCAACACTATATAGCGGGAAGAAAACAGAGCCATGGTACCGGACGCTGTTTCCAGAACCGCAACTTACATGAGAACAGAGCAAGACTTAGCACTGGTCTTTGTGGAAGTTCAATACATTTTCAATACATTTTCTTAATCGATAGATACTACCGAACTTTAGTGCAAGTCCGGGTCTCGTGTAGTACCGGAAAATGGACCCCCTTAAAGAATTCACAGGCACGCATTCAGAACTTCGAAGACAATTAAAACGCCATAAAATAAAAGGCTGAATGTAGTAGTTGTACATTCAGATAGTACTTATCCACAGGTTAAGGGATAGAAAAAAGTTTTTTTTTTTCTCTTCAAATTGATTATAAATTCCTTTCCAGTACAAATGATACCCTTTTTTGGTAAATGATTTTACAGAAAATGTTAAAAAGAGTGAGCAAGTCGCTTGATGTGCCCGCTCCCTCGCGTCTAAGGTGAGACCCCAACTTAAGTTTACGCGTGCTATGTTGTTTGCAATCCATTTAAGAGACTTAAATTTCAATTTATCTCTCCCACATAAAGTTACTGTATCATTTTCATCTTCCCTTTGCTTATTTGTTGAGTAATTTATCGAGCCATTCACTTCTTAATCCCAGGTATCAGTGGTTAAATCCGTAATTGCTCGGCGGATGTCGCCACCAACGCGGGAATGTCTTTGAAATAGATGTCGCTAAAACTATGTTTAATTGTAATGGGATCAAACATGGCTAATCGCGGTGTCTGCACACTTTGTATTTACAAACAGCCCATCTATGTAAGAGGGTGTGACTTCAGAGTCAGGGAAGATGATGCCAGCCAATCAGAACAAAGGTTATATATTACGTACTTTCATTTCCGCAGAAAAACCAATCAAGGAAGATAACCGAATCATGCAATCTTATCAAACGCAATTTTCCGTGCTCCAACACATAGATCTCCCAAGATGTAAAAGATACAGGACCTTTTTGATTTATTCTTAGCAGTATTTACAATCAAAATAATAGACATTATATACATGTATATGGACGTCTTATTTTCCCCGTCATAAGGATCCAGATCCCAGTTATTTTACAAGTACTTTCTTACAAAAAAAAAAGAGAAAAATTCTCAAATCATACCAGCTCAAATACATTGACACTACTTTTAAATGATTAGAAATTTATTTGAATCACATCGAAACATGCCGTACAGATTAGAAATACGCAAATTTTCAAACATTCTTTCAAAGTTATGCACCTGGTTCCGGACCGGAATTATTTGGGGAGACAATCCAAGATCAACTTTATATGCATTTTCAACCAATTGTTGAAAAACTGACCTAGATATGCAATAATTTGGATCTGTATCTATAAACCCTTGTATGTAGTGGCACTTGACGTTTGACATTTAATGACAATGTTTCTGCAGTTCATCTTCATGAGCATATGATATCTTCAATTTCTCTAGTTTTGGATTTTCCCTATTTTTTCATTACATTTTCCGTTGGTATTGATAAGATAATATAATTCATATAGAGATGCTCCATCTGAAAAGAGATAACCCGATGTACATGTAACCTTTATGTTACAATTTAAGTAAGGGAAAATGTTTGATTTTCATTTAATTTTTTGTCGATTTATTTTTTTCAATATATTTAATATCTTTGCAAGAAGATGAACTTGGGTTTTAATTTCAATTTTTTTTCAATTATATTCTTTTCTTTCAGGGAGGTTTCACGAGGAAGTATTCTCTGAGTTCCAAGACGGGGACCTTGCTCCCAGAATTCCCTAACGCCCAATACTTAATACTCCCACTCTCCATACCTCGGGAGAAGGTAAGAAAGTAAAAAAAAAGTTGATAAAAAATCGCGTTAATGAAACTTTAAGGCTTAATTCTAGGAAGGAGAATATTTATTGTAATATATACCACTTTTTCTATGAAAATTACAAAAAGAAAAAGAAAAGAAATGAGCGTCCGACTCAACATCCTTGTATGCACCAGATTTTCCTACTCTAAACTAAATTCAAAGACCTAACATTTGGAACTTGGTATCTTCGAAACACAATCAGTCTTTGTTCTAATTTGATATTGTTTACTATGAAGAGTAGTTCATTGATTTTGATCCTTTTTTTTTTCTTTTACGTACTGTAAGGGTACAGTGTAAATGTTCCCTCTTGCGTAAATGAACGAGGACGTATTTGATAGAACAGGTCAGCACGGGATAAAACGGATGCGGAGTGTCTTTCTGTCAACAACATTGAATAGAAAGTGTGACAAATTAAAAGAAACATCAGAAGTCAGTTTGATAAATACACAAAGCAATGGAAATTAATTATGAAATAATCTATAGCAATATGAGTTGATTTCAGAGTGTAATGTCGATTTCATATTGAAATGAAATTTATGTTCCGACCACTGTTTGGTGAGCTATTCAGAGTGAAATGTTTTATTGCGTTTCCTCAAATGTTTATTGAAACTTTGATAAACTCGGGTCTGGGGTCTTGGTTATTAATTGCAAGAAAATCCACTCTCATTCGGGCCCCCCATTGTAACAAATAACGCCTATACCAATGTCAATAAAAGTGTGTTTGCACGGGCTAGCGGCCTTTGAAATAATAAAAAGGAAAACTTATCAATTTAGCATTTATCATCCCTCCTGTTCTATCATATTCACGACTTGTCACCAGCACAGAATTTGTTCGGCACGAACATTTTATCTATTTTATACTAAATTAGGCTTTGGTGGGAGATAAAGCAAATTGAATTAACACTTTTAAAAGTAGATACATTCGAACACTCTTTTATTTTAATACATTTTAACTCCTTCTCACGATTTATGCCGAACAACAAAGAAAGCGCTATGATTGTACATTTTGTGCATTTTGCACACATAGAAAATCCTCTAGCAAATAGATTCGTGATTTATAAAGTAAAAGGTATACGCAAGAAGATTATGGGCGCTATCCGCCGCAATTAATAAAACATATTTTCACATCACCCGTAATACCCTTTCCATGTGGATTTGAGACACCTTATTTTACTTCATGTTTTATCGGTGAGTCATGATCAGGTCCCTCACATTTTACAATTTATCAAAAAGTAAAAACAGCTACATGTTGTACAAAGATCCCATACTAGTATTTCTTTTCTAATGAAATATGCAGAATATAATGAATCTAGATACAATGTATAAGAATAGATATATACATTGTAGATAGATAAACAAATAAAATATGAATAAGTAAATCAAGGAATAAATTATCAAATGAATATTTAACTTATTCATCTAAATTTGGTATTCTAAAACGAAGTATGTATTCATTATTTAGATTTTCTCTATTTTGGTCTCGAACATTATTTTATTACATGATTATGACTTATGGTGCACTGAAATTAGTACAATGGAACATATATTTCAATATTGGCTATATTTCATTTATTTGCTTTCTAGGTGGAAACATTTGTGATGATGTACAAGACCCATTGTCAATGTATATTAGACACTGCAATAAACGCTAACTTTGAAGAGGTGAGTGTTCTTTCATACACGGTGCTACAGTGGCTGAGCACATGAATGATAGATTGTTATATGATCAGGGTTGTTATTGATTTATTCCATTTTGAAAGTTTATTTTTGTTTTATTGCTCTTTCGGTATTTTTTAGGACATGACACATTCTTTGGCCATATTTCATTGTTTGGATTGAAGATCAGTATCCGATACGTGCATGTCTGGTCCATGCTGCAAATTTATCTGTTCTTAAATATGATGCTTTAAATTCGAAGACGTGTATTATTCAATAGTTTTTAACCGAAAGAACATCCGGATGATGATAAATATATTCAAACAGTCTTTTTAGCTCACCTGAGCGAAGCTCAAGTGAGCTATTGTCATAGCGCGCCGTCCGTCGTCCGTCCGTCTGTCCGTCGTCCGTCGTCGTCGTCGTCGTCGTCGTCGTCCGTCCGGCGTAAACTTTTAACATTTTCGACATCTCCACTGCAACTGCTGCACAGAATTTCACGAAACTTCACAGGAAGCAAGTACTCATTGCCCTCTAACGAGTTTAAGTTTTTTGGAGCCGATCGGAAATCCAAGATGGCAGCTACAGGCTCTGATTGGCTGACACATTTTCGACTTCTCCTCTGAAACCGCTTCACAGAATTTCTTGAAACTTCACAGGAAGCAAGTACTCATTGCCCTCTTAGTCTACCAAGTTTGTGTTTTTCGAGCCGATCGGAAACCTAAGATGTCCTCCATAGGCTCTAATTGGATGACACACTTTTGACTTATCCTCTTAAACTACTTCACAGAATGTCACCAAACTTTACAGGAGGTAAGTACACATTGTCCTTCTCAAAGCTTCACTAAAAATGATTTTCTTCAGTTCTTATACTGACTTTGATTGAAAACATACATACAGTCTCCTCAGGTGAGCGATGTGGCCCCCTTGGGCCTCTTGTTTGTACGTCGAAACTTCATCTGTTTGTATTTCCAAATTTTCAGTTACCATCTAATTGGAAGTTGATAAAACATGTTAAGTAGTTTTACGAGTGTGTTTGAAGATGCATATTGTTCGTCAAATTATGAAACGAAATTTAGACTATTTATTGATATATTAATATGGCTTTTCCAGTTATATAGTTATACATGTATTTTAAAGATAATACACGTAATGAGAATCAATTTGGTGACCTCTACTATATAGAATGTCCTAAATATCAAGGCAAAATTCACGCATTGGTATCTGTATCTCAAATACCATAGAAGGATTAAGATTTAAACACCCCCTTACGTATAAGAGATGATACTTTGAAGTCAGGGATTAACATTATCTTTAATGCATTATCTCGTTAAATGAGTTCCTTTTAAGGTATCAACTTGCCTACCAAAGAGGATTAATCCAGAACTTGAAACCTAAACTTCAAGATTTGCGTTGGAAGTAAGACACAGGAAGTGGCTTTATTTTACATGTAGACAGTACATTCTGACCTAAGAGAAGAAAAACTACATGCAATTTCAAAAATTTTGGAAATGATGTTATAACACGAAAAAGAAGAAAAATATTTCATGAGCGAAAAAAGATCATCTTCGATTGAATGTCCGTTCTGAACATATCTCCAATAATAAACGATTCCTCAATTCTTACTTTATTAGTCCCCTAACAGCAACGCCGAAGTGGACTCTTAGTCTTAGTTTCTTTTGATCTTGTCAGATTTTTGGCTAAATTTTCAGTTTGCTCGAAGTCATATTTTGTGTCTTTGATTAAAAAAAAAATTCTTTTAATTTTTGAAGTGTGAATTTAGAAAATTAAGAAATTACCTAAATATCCTTTTAGCAGAATTAAGAAAAATGCTCTCATACACGGGTACCTGTAAAGTGCGAAACGAAACAAAACGAAACGAAACGAAACGAAACAAATCGAAACGAAACGAAACAAATCGAAACGAAACGAAACAAATCGAAACGAAACGAAACAGATCGAAACGAAACGAAACAAAACAAAACGAAACAGATCGAAACGAAACGAAACAGATCGAAACGAAACGAAACAAAATATAAAACTTAAAGAAAATGAGAAAAAGAGGAAAAATCGCCGAAAACGAATATTTCAAGACAAGATCTTATTGAAGGGTTAGGGGGTACCACTCTCCTCCTGCCGCCTCCCCCTCCCCGTGGGGGGAGGGGGTCTTTGGCGGTCAAGACAAATGTTTAAACTTTAAAGTGTAAATTGGTGCAATAGTGAAGTAATTTGGGTTGTTTCCTTTTTTAAACCTTGAAAAAAGAAAAAGACCTGTTTAGATGAAAAACTAAGGTGAGCGAAGCGAGCCTGAAGTATTTGAAAAATGAATTGAAAATTGCGGCGAGTGAAGCGATCGGGAAAATTTTATAAGGTACATATAGATGACTGGTAATTTTTAAAATTGAGATTATGTACATGAACGTATTTATAAGTGTAAGATTATTTATATTAAAAGTAATTTCCTAATTTTTTTGGGTTACTGTTACCCTCCCAATCATCTGTCCCTCCTCTCGCCCCTTTCCTCTCCTCCCGCCCCCTTCTTCCCTCCTCCCGCCCCCTTTCTCTCCCCTCCCTTTGTCCCTGTCCACCTCCTCATTATTGCCTTCAACCGTTAGTTCTTGTGGCTGGAGGGTTTTTTAAAGAATCAAAGTTGACGATTAAAACATAATATATACGGTATATATACTAGCACAATTGCATTTTAAAGGAGAGTGATTGGGATGAATAACCTCGTCACAGACGGAAAAAATATTATTTAGCAGGGAGGAGTCTAGCGCAGAGGAAACGGAACTGTTCCGTTATGTGTATTTGAAAATTTTATCAGAAAAATGAGAACAATTAAAAACTGGGGGGGGGGGGGGGCACATTTCGTTTGAAATAGGATAAGATTTTTTTTCCTGAAATGTGCCCCCACCCCGTTTTATGATCTCATTACGGTGTCATAGCGTGGTTTTCTATCCCCTCCCTTTTATTCCTCTTAAATACATGAATGGCATTTGACATTTACTTTTTTTTAATTGTCAACTTTGACTCTTTCAAGAAACCCTCTCGGCACTAGTTACAAATGTAGAACTCTTGGATTAAGGCAATATTACATGCTGATCTTGTCTTGAAATATTCGTTTTCGGCGATTTTTCCTCTTTTTCTCATTTTCTTTAAGTTTTATGTTTTGTTTCGTTTCGTTTCGATCTGTTTCGTTTCGTTTCGATCTGTTTCGTTTCGTTTTGTTTCGTTTCGTTTCGATCTGTTTCGTTTCGTTTCGATTTGTTTCGTTTCGTTTCGATTTGTTTCGTTTCGTTTCGTTTTTGTTCCGTTTCGCACTTTACAGGGACCCCTCATACACACAGTTTGAAATGACGGATTGAATTTTTCATATTTGAAAATTCAATTTCAAAGCTAACTGTTTTAATTTTATCGTCATAGTTTGTACAAACTCTCCATGTTGAGGGCTTGGTTCTTATTCTTCATATTTTGCTGATAAACTTGTTGTGTTAGATTTTCAGATCAATTTATCAAATCTAACCTTTAATAGAACGTTTCCTTTTGATAACATAGAGGTGTTCCACGTAAAATGATTTTTAGTTATTGATCGGAAATTTTGAACATGCATGAACTCCAGTTTCTGTGGGAAAATCTTGGGAGTTTGGGAGTCAAAGAAAACGTTTGCAAACTTAAATAATAACAAACCCTTGAAAATTTTGGAAGATTATTAAACAATCAAAGCTTTTTCGAAATTACAAGTGCACGAATTTAGTGGAAATATCAGAAAATAGTAAAACCTCGATTTCCGGTTTCAAATCAAGTTACATTCATGTGAATTGTACTCTGTGTGAATGTTTGTTATATTATTAATTCGTTGAAAAACAGTATTTCTATTGAAGAATGTTCAATGCACGTATATGTAAATACACGAACATGTTGCACTGTTAATTTACGCCATTACATGCCATGTACTTTACTTATTTAGCGTATTTCAGATTCTAGCCGAGTTCATTCTTTATTGCATGTGGGAAAATGAAAGTAAAACACGCTGATCATGATGAACTTGTTGGACAATATTTTCCAATTTCTTTCCTGTCTCCGCTAAATTTTGGTTGCGCTAAAATAAGTACAAAAACAGTACACAGTGATACCAGATTGAAAACTTGCTTATAGCAATAATTGATGAAAGCGTGGTTTTTTGTTCTTGTTTCGATTCGACTTAATCAATTATTCAAAATCCAGGAGAATACAACTAGAAATGTACATGTAATTTTGTTCGGATAGCCTACCCGACCATTTGCTATTTCTTTGGAAGATGTCCGTCCGAATTTGACTCCGCGGCCCCGTTGCATAATAATACGGAAGTGTTCCAACTCTATACCTTCATGAAGACTTTTGCAAACCTATTTTTTCTGCACCAGACACATGTTTCGAATATTAAATTCTCATCAGTGATGCCTCCAGCGGAGCCAACAAAATTCATTTCAGTAGCGCCCTCTTTTTTTGAATTTAGATTACAGAGAATGCGCGGCTCCAAATTTCATGTAGGATCGATTCAGTAGCATATCCAAATTAAATATATGTTCAAAATAGCATTGGAGGGATGGTGCTTAGATGTATCATGTGTTTGCATCCTTTGTTTGTTAAAGATAGTTGGTCGATCTCCAGGGTGTGGATGATCTCCGTTCTCTCAAAATCTGACTTTTTGTTTGTGTGTTTTTTTTCCATTCTTTCTTTCAGCCTTGGTTCTGCTGAGCTCACTGCAATATAGCCTTGTTAGAATTATTCCTTTATTCGTAGACTTCGAACAACAAGTCCTTATTGGAGAGGACCAAGGAGGTCATACATTTGTATACTAACGTCTGAAGGGGAGTTCTTATTTAGAGATTTGCTCAGTGGCATGCTCTGTACAGTTAAGGACTTTAACTAACAAAAATGAATGAGCACAGAATGAAAACATAGATGGAATACGTAGTTCTTAACTCTTTACTCCATCTGAGACTAAGTTGTGTAAAATGAGTCATTGTTCTGAAGAATTTACGAAAGTGGGTGAAGATCATGTAGGATCTATAAAGTATTTAGACTGAATTAGTCGTTTTGTTTGGTTCACTTACAGATGCAATTGTGAGCTTTGATAACGCATTGGCGGTTATTGATAGACTAATCCTTAAACAAGATGGCCACTACATATCTCTCGAGCATAAATTATCCTACACGACAGGGCTGTCTCTGCAGAAGTATCCTGAACGTTTGAATACGCGGACAAATACCTTGCTTCTGCTAAGCTTCAAAGATGACAAGATTTTCGGATTCAATAAACCACTGACAAGTTTCTAATCCCGATCTCATAAAATGGATGATAGTAAACTCCCAGCATGGGGTCATGGGTAAAAAAGAGTAGTACAGGTGCAGACTTAAATTCACATGAATCATCGAGTTTGAAAGAAACATTAAAGTGAAAAAAAAACCTTTAAAACATTTCTTTTTTTCAATTTCTTGTCTTTATGGAAAGACCGTCTGTGAATGCAATTCCATTAAAAATCATATAAATCCATGATATTGAGAAAAAATTCTGTTGGGCCAAAAATGGCCAGAGTGACGACTCTCCAATTATGTATATCGCTAGTAGCATCCCGTGTACCATCCAATCTTCCTGCAAGGTGTACTTCCAAAGGGAGGGATTTTTTTTTTCGCAAAGGGACATTTTCTAATGCAGGTTCTATTCGCTCTTCGTTAGGTCTTTACTGATCGGTTGTGAATTTTTGTTCTTGTTTACCTTAGTTCAAGGTATCCCCATACTGTTATGCGGAGGAGTTAATGTCAAACTATATTGGGACCCAATATCACGACACCATATAATCAGTATACAAATAAATTGCACCATTCAGATTATAGGAAAATGCTTCATTACATAATAATGGAATCATGTCAGATATAAACTCAGGAAATGATATGCATTATTGTAACCATTCGGATTTACAAGGGTGAGAAGCAAACTCGTGAAGCTTGGAGAAATCTAAGATAACCGAAGCAAGTTCAGATTTCATATTTTTGTTATGAAATATACGTAACATACTTCATAGCGGGCGGTTATGCCAGATTTCTATATAAACAGATACTTTAAGCCATGGAATTATTAATTTTCATAAAACAAAGCTCTTTAAAGCCGGGTTAGCTTTGGGGTGTTCGATTATCGCACATCAAAACTACATTATTGGCAAACAACTTAAATCTGCCGGGGTAAAAAATCTCGACCGACATACATATTTGTAGGTTATTTTCTTATTTTGTGGCAATATAGCAAATCTACTGTTATTGTAGGCAAATTAGTTTTGGGTATATATGTAGTTCCACTATCGTAATATTGATGATTATTTTCCTGATATTCTACGATAATCCTCAAAGTCATTGCCCAGCTGTACAACAAAGATTATGAAAAAGAGCGCAGGTCCACTTTGCGAATAAGTTGTTAGGTGGTACTATATGAAACGAATGTTATTTTATTAACATACTCAGATGTTCATGATCAGATAGAGATTTTATGCAGTTAAGTTAATCTTACCGTCAACCTTTGGCAAAATGAGAATCCTTCGCAATAAGTGTTTTGCTTCTTTGATTTGTTGAGAAATTAAAAAAAAAACAACAACAAATAAACAAATGCTTTAGAGTGCAAAAGGGTTTCAACTTTGTCTGTATTCGGGACCGAGGATGCTAGTTCATTGTTGATGTACGGATATATTGAAACCATTACTCTACAAAAATCTTCGCTATTTCAGATTCAAAACTTTTTGCTGCATTTCTGGCAAGGATTACCTGAACATTTGTTACCTCTCGTTGAAAATGACGTCATCATTGATGTCATCTGTGTATGCGACAGTATTTTGTATAAGGTACGTATTTTTTGTTCTTATGAATATTTTGTTCCTTTGACTATCGTAACTATAACGAATGTCTTTCAAAGGAGTAAATTCATTGCAGATATTCAATTTGAATTCAAGATGTACAATGTATTATTATTCAACAATATGAAAGATTTTTTTTTGATATCAGTAGTATGTGATTTATTCGTTTAGGTTCTCACCGAAGTTCTTATTCCCTCAACTATGCAAGAAATGCCAGAAACGTAAGTTTTGATAATTGTATGACATTGCGTGACTTTATTTTCGCATGACAACATGTTCACACCAAGAAGTTCAATCTAGTTCGGTTCAATGTACTTTAAAAAAAAAACATCAGTTCATTGCAAAACCAATAAAAATATATTTCTTCTTCAATTTAGGTTGCTTTGTGATATCCGCAATTTTTCTAAGCATTGGGAAAACTGGGTAGCGACTTCACTGGAAAATCTTCCCGACGTGTTGTCCCAGAGTAAACTTCCTGTGGCAAGGCGGTTTGCGCAAGCAATGAAACGACAGACGTCTTTTCTTCATTTGGCTCAGGTAAAGAAATGCTATGTACAGATTTTATGAAAAATACAGAAAGGTCAAAGTTCTTGGCGTCCTTCTTTTGTCTTTCGAATGTCTAGAGATCTTATTTTCTTCGTATGTAGTTTTCATAACATTTGATTATTTTTTTCCATTTGTTTTTCAACTTTATAGGGCGTTTTATTCCATACTCGTTCTACACATATACGACTATCTTTGATATTGGAATCTCAATGTCTATAATTGTTTATATCCATATATGAGTACCATTCTTTAAAAATGCATGACTGGTGTATCACTATGTTCACATGGTTATAATGTCCTCAAATACACAAAGCCATAGTAATGATATTGTCTTTCAATTCTTCATAAAAATTATAAAGTGAGCACATGACTATAGAAAAAAGACAATGAATGCAAGACTATACATATGGTCGTTATTTTATCTATTTCAGACGGCAAGGCCAGTGTTATATGATGCTAATATGGTGAATCAGATGATAGCTGACGTAGACAGTATAGATTTGAATAGTATAGGATCCCATGCTTTACATAGCCAAAGTGACGGAGGTGATTCTGACCTGGAGTCAAACGCTGAATGTAAGTAAGCTGAATCAACGTATACTAATATACATTTTGGCTAGTTAAAACGTCTGTATATAATGTTAAAGAACTGTAAAGACCGAGTTTACAAGGATGTTCAGCGCCACGAAAATAATCAGCTACTGTAAAGATATAGAAAGCTCATGAAAGTAGTAAAATAAGCGAAATATTAAATAATGGGGGGGGGGGGGGGGGGGTCCCCGACATGATAATAATGTAGTGATAACAGTGGAACACACTCTCACGAGGAAAAATAAAGAACAGGAAGACAAATTGACATGAAGGACGACACTTTATATGCATGAAAAATCTACACAGAGTGGAAATTACATCCCCACCCCTCCCCAATATTTTTTTTTGGGGGGGGGGGATCAGTTAATTGCAAAATATATTGCAATACGAGTAAATATTCAAAATTTAATGCACACAGACTAAAATATAGCAAAGGAAGCACAGAAAAGATATATTAAACAATGACAACCGCCAGTTCAGTTTGAATCAGATTAAGTGTATTTAGGTATTGTACTTATATGTAGCTATACATCAGCAGGATGATCAGTTTATACAAGAGTAAGTAGTCAAGAGAGAGAAGGAAGGACACTTTTTTCTCAAGTACATCGTGGTCATTAGTTATAATTAAAACTTATGAACGAAAGGTACAAGTTCCGTTAGTTGAAATGTTATTCATGTTACAGTTCTGAGGGAATTCAAAGAGATTTTAAGGAAACAAGCCACCGTGGAAGCTTTTACAGAATGGTTAGACGGTGTGGTAGAGCAAAAAGTTGTCAAGGTGAATATGATCAATTCTCAATTTTTTCATTCATCAAAGTACTGACAAATGTGGTGATTTTATATACATTCATTTTCTTTGAAACAGAGTCATCAATTATGCTCATATTTCATATGTTATTATCATTTTTTATATAGCCAAGTAAACAAAACGGAAGGTCATTCAAGAAGAGGGCCTCGGCATTCCTTCTAAATTGGTCTTTTTTCGGTGCCAGGGTGATGCATAATCTGACACTGAACAATGCTACTTCATTTGGTGAGTGGAAACCACATCAGAATTTGTAAATAATTATTCAAATCTGACAAATCATTATTTAAGATAAATAGTCATTAATCTAGATATGTCCCTGTCTTCAGGTTTCAAAATATTGTTATTGAATGTATTGATATCAAAATGATCTCCTTGCTCATTTCAGGTTCATTTCACTTGATCCGCATGCTTCTAGACGAATACGTCCTTTTAGCAGTGGAAACTCAAATACATGACGAGAAGGAGACCGAAATTCAAACATTACTCGACAAACATATGAAAACCGGTATGAAAATTTCTTTCCACTACGAACTCGATGTAAATTTTTTCTGCTTCAATTTTCTTCCCACTTGCAAATTTCTAATCGCTCTAGTGCAGATTTTGTAATACGGAAATCTGTTTTACAATTTATTCAGTGTTTTATCATTTCTATTGCAGACGACAGTGGCACAAGGCCGAATTTGAATTCACAGCCTGGTACTTGTTTCGTTGCTAACAGAAGAGACAACGGTCGACCGAATGTAAAAACAGAGCAACGTTATTTGGACCCTCAAGGTTATAACATGCCACTGATTCCAAATGATAAAGATGGTCGACCTTTCAATATGCCGAGCCATCTAGAGTCAATTAGCAGATTGACTGATGTAAGTTTACTTTGAATCAACATTATTTACTAATTTTATGGTTTACTTTTAGAAAAGTTATGGGACTATGGCGAGAAAAAGGGAAAAATCCATTAAAAGCACCACGTAAACACTACGCAAAAACATAATCAAAAATATATTTTGGCGTATAAAAAAATCAATCCGTGCTCTGCTGGCTTGAGAGGCCATGTTGAGCTCTCACAGATGTCCTACCAATTTATAATAGAGACAGGAGGTCAGGGGTCTGTCTTCTTCGATGGAAGTTTTGTATTTCTCTTTATTGAATCCCGTCTTCGTGATCGAAACATCTTTATACTGGGGAAATGGTGTATTCATACCTATAAGCTTTATTTTTCAGGCTGTTCCAATGAATAGTCAAGGTGGTCAGATCCTTACACCACCTATCTCCCCGAGGGTCGTGCCCTCCATGCGCCCCTCCGTCATCAACCAGCCTTTCCCTTGCCAAGGATCAACAAACTCATCAATAGTCGCTCCCCCATACAACGTCTTTGGTACGTTATGTTACATGTACCGTTTTATGAAAGGAAAGCAAATTCACTTATATTTGGCTGTATTATCTTCGCATTTTCGAAATTTCCAAAACCTCTTTACATATCTAAGCATATGAACTGATATATACATTGTATGTAGGTATTGTTGAAATGTATCCATCTGTAAACTAAGGCATTCAAGGAAGAATTTTATACTATGATTATTTACATTTTTCTCTGACTCAAAATTTTGATTATTTTTTATCATTCATAACTGTATCTACACAACAATTTCATTCCAAAATTCATATCACATTTCCCTGTTCTTTTTTCCAGGTCAGAACAACTTCACACCATCTACATATGCTAACCTTGATACATATCCGCCATATCCTAGTGCATTTAAATCACATATCAGTCCCTATAACAAAGACTCGGATTTTGGGTATCCTATCATAGATCCACAGTTTGCTAGCTCGGATTTTTACAACCCACAATATACCAGTTTATCCCAGCCCTCCTTTATGAACCCCACCGTACCTAGTCAGGGTGGCAGTGCCTTCAATGTTGTTCCCAGTAATCCAACATTCAACCCAGCAGTACCCTTCACTAATTCAGGTAAGTTCATGTCAGTGTTTCTATTATGGCCGTCCTAAGTCGGCACCGTTGGTTTATGTGTAGTCATTTGTGTTTGATATTTCTATGTGATTTGGTGTTCCTTGTACCTTTTGCGTCTCTTTCTGCGAGTGTCTGTTATGTGTTTTTGCAGTAAGTGTTTTGGAGTTTTTGCTCTTGTTGCTGCAACCGAGTGTTATTGTAGATCCCCTCCTTTCTATTTAAGAACATGTCTATGAAAAATAAGTTGGTTGACAGCCTACAGATATTTGCTGAACATTTTTCTTTTTGAAATCTGTTCAACCAAACCGTTGTGTCTATGTTCTATTTAAGAAATAAAAAATGACAAGCCGCTCGGTAATAAATGTGATTGGCTGAGGACGCTCGGGCATCATGAGACAATAGAGCCCGGCTTGTCATTTTTTATTTCTATTCTAATGATGACCAAAATTAGACCTTTCGATTCTTGGTAAAAACCAGTTCCTGTATTTTTTATTTCTATTCTAATGATGACCAAAATTAGACCTTTCGATTCTTGGTAAAAACCAGTTCCTACCGATTTATCTGCTTTCAGAAAATGGGTAGGCGTGGCTTATCGCTATAGGGCCTATATTGGAGAATAGAGCCCGGCTCGCGTCTGTTGTGTTGATAGGGAAAAAGAATCAAGTCATATTAGAATAAAATTTATGTTGAATAAAATTTTGGTGCCGAAAATCCAAGACATCATGGTGTCCTGTTTTTGAGTCATTAAGCCAAAAGAGCAAAATCAGTGTAATGTGATCGTGATCTGATATAACATATCAACGGGATGAATATACCATCACAGAGGTTACATAACAGGTTTTTTTTCATTTTGCATGGAAAAAAATCAGTGTAAAATGATATCATTGTCTTTAGGGACAAAAATGCAGTATTGCTCTTTAAAAAAACTGGATATTTTTGGTAGGTGGTTCAGATAGCTACTTTGTACTATTAATCCATTAACCAGGTAATGCCATCCATTAAAATATCTTTAACGTCATGTCTCATTTGTTTCAGACTTTTTCTCGGGGCCGTACAATCCGCAATCTAAGCCCCTGGTAGAACATGTCTCTGTTATACAGTCCCGTTATTCTTCACAAGACATTCCAGACGAGCTCAACTTACTAGACAAACCTCATCGTAAGGGGATGTTTAACAATGGTAGTCCTGCCAGCTGTCACAGTCCAAGACATGGAGGTATGAATCCTTCCTCTAAATTGACGAAATTAATAATTTATCTCATTATTTCGATAGAAAGGAGGAGATCTCAAACAAGACTCGGCTACATACCCCACAGCAAAACATTTGAAACACCCTAAGCGAAAACATAGTGGACACACAGAGCAAGAGACGTTAATCGGAAATACTACATACGACATCAAAACATCAAACACAAAAGACTACACGTAAACCAACGAGACCATTGGGCAATCAGTGCAGACTTAGGACATAATAATGCGGACTTTACCCTCTTAAAAAAGTCAAACCAATTTTAATGAACCAGACACGTGTTTCTCGAAGTTTCAACAAAACATAATATATTAAAACTGAAACATAATAGGGTTCATTGTATTCAGTGCGCAAAGAAGAATTCGCTTTTTCCTGAAAATAGTCATTCTTAAGTTAGATTCTCCATAGCAATTTCACTTCAAACAATTGATCTCGTCTCAAATTGTCAATGTTGAAATATATTTTCTATTATAAAAGTAAAAACATCACCAAACAAATCAATGTAATTTTTCGTTACAGTACATGACAGTCTGGGAGATGACATCATCAGCACGGCATTTACAGGAGTGTTTACGGGTGATCATGAACTTTCACCTTACTATGGAGACCCCCTGCCAGGAACTCTGCCATCTATCAATGTCTTTAAAACATGATATCATAATGAAGAAATATTTGGATTTTCCTTTAATGATAGATTTGACAGTGGTCAGATCGCTATCATCAAACGACGCTGCAAAGTTTGATGATTCGACCAAAAGATATAAAGTGTCCAACCGAAGAATCCTTACTTATTTTCTCACAAATGCATATCAGTATTGAATTACTTGAAAAATTATTCACAAATCCAACAGTATATAATGGTGACCAGGAGGATAAATGCACAATATCTATTTTATACCATGTGCCTGTCAGCATGAAAATTGTGTTTTATTTCGTTTAGTTTTTGTTGTATGACACAGTTTGTGTGCAGGTCTGTCAGTCAAGTAGACAAACAAAATGTATGTTTGTATGTATAATACGAATTAGTATGAATGTTTTATTCATCCACTCATCATAAAATGTGCTGAACAAACAATCTGAATTTATCATGTTTATTTTATGCAATATATTTGGAGATCAAATGAAATGTTTTACTTCTATTTAAATGTACTCATTGTGTAGTGCCGTCACAGTTCCTGTTACAGATCTGAACTTGGTGACATCATAGTTCCTGTTACAGATCTGGACATGGTGACGTCACAGTCCCTGTTACAGATCTGGACATGGTAATGTCATAGTTCCTGTTACAGATCTAGACATGGTGACATCATAGTTCCTGTTCGAACCTGGACATGGTGACATCATATTTCCTGTTACAGATCTGGACATGGTGACGTCACAGTCCCTGTTACAGATCTGGACATGGTGACGTCAGAGTTAGTGTACAGATCTGGGCATAGTGACGTCACAGTCCCTGTTACAGATCTGGACATGGTGACGTCATAGTTCCTGCTTCAGATTTCGACATGGTGGCGTCATAGTTCCTGTTACAGATCTGGACTTTGTGACTTTAGGACTCAGTGCTGGATTATGATCTGAATATTTGTACATACTTTATGTAATTTTAGAATTCTTAGATAATATTTTACGTGTCAGTCATAAATTGAGTGTCATTATTCAAAATTTATCTTCAAATTGAAGTTTCATTTTATCTACTTTTTCGTTGAGGTTTTCTCCAATTTAAAAACCCTCAATAGATTGAGATAAAATGATTACGGCGATATTTTTCCAGTTTTGTGCCTAATTAATCGAATTTAATCTTCTTTTTGATTGATATTTCCTTCTTTTCACATTTGAGACAGCAAGTTTCGAGATGTATTCTTGTGGTTCTGTGTCAATTTTTTTTTAATTCTTTGAATATTTAATTTCGTTCCGTTAATATGAGCGAATTAGATACTTCAATCGTTTTTTTAAAGATCTTGTATTTTTTTAAATGCGTTCATTTTGTTACGAATCTTTAATCAGTTTAGAATCTTGTTTTCTTCTTGTTTTTAATACTTTAAAGATTTATATTTGCATCCTCTATATTCCTCTTTCTTTTACATGTATATTATGATTGGCTTCTATTTGAAAAGAAACTGAAATGTCTCGTTTTGTTTTATGTTTTCAAATTTTGAGGGTTGTATTCAATAAATAATAAATTAATAATTTTTGTCAGTCTTGTTTGGTATCTATAGAGACAGGAAGTGTCGAGGTAAATTGTACCTAATGCCACATACACTGCGTAGGAAATGAACAATAAGGCTCAATGAAGGAGGCATATACTACTTGTTTTTAGTCCCCTACCGGCTCGCCGTAGGGACTTATAGTTTCCACCCCGTTTGGCTGTCTGTCTGTCTGTCCGTCTGTCTGTCCGTCACACTTTAGTTTTCCAGACTTTTTTCGCTGTCGTTGCAGATATTAATCTCATTTTTGGTATGTGAGTTTATCTCAATGTGATACAGATCAAGTTCGAGTTTGGTTTTGATTGACCTATTTTTACAAGAGTTATGGCCCCTGGACTTAGCAAATTTCATGAAATTCTCAGTTTCCCAGACTTTTTTTCGCTTCGTTGCAGATATTAATCTCATTTTTGGTATGTGAGTTTATCTCAATGTGATACCCCGTACGAAAAAATTCAGGCGTACTTTAGATGGAATACAAGCGTAATTTTTAGGGGGATTTCAGGCGGAATGTTATCTCATTCTGAAATACACGTAAAATACTGCTTAAATGGAACTTAGACGGAACTTAGGCGGAAGTTAGGAGGAACTTAGGAGGAAATTAGGCGGAATTTAGACGGAAAATAGCAAAGTTAATATGCAAATTTTTTTTCGCCTAAAGATATTCCGCCTAAAATCCTGCTTAAAACCCGCTTAAAGAATCCGCCTAAAAACCTGCATTGAACCCGCTTAAAGAATCCGCCTAAAAATTCCTCTCAAACTCTCATGCACCTAAGTCTAATTTCAAAAATAATTATGAAGAAAAATTAACTTGTAACATGATGAATGTACATGTATTAACTTTTCTTTATAACCTAGATGTTAATCTTTTAGTGTACATGGTATTATAATTTAATAAGGCTTAACTTTGCTGCAGTGTAGTCTGGATCCGAATTAGTGTCTGAATCACTCAAATTTCATTTGGTCAGAACACAATCAGACTAAATCGAACAATTCTACAATAAATATCAATTTAGATTTCATTCATGTGTCAAGGGACATATTAAGATGATAATGAAACAAAATTACTTACTTTTGTTCAATAAAATTATGATTCCAAACACATCTTGGCCTATCATTGTAAATTTCATCAGTGTCTTAGTTTTCACTTGGAGCCAAATTTAAATGGATTTCCCAAGATGCAATAGCTTAGTCATCAGCTTTCAGAATTCCGTCTAAGCATTAGCAAGAATACGCTTAAGATATTTCTCAGAAATGACTTTCAGAATTCCTTCTAAGCATTAGCAGAAATACGCTTAAGAATTTAAGCGAATTCTTCTTAATTGTTAGGCAGAAAATATAGTTCGCCTAAAGTTCGCCTGAAATTAGGCGGATTCCTCCTAATTTCGCTCAAAGTCTGCTTGAATTCCTGCTGGAGTCCGTCTAAACATTTCATACGGGCCAGCTCAATTTCGAGTTTAGTTTTGATTGACCTATTTTTACAAGAGTTATGGCCCCTGGACTTAGCAAATTTCATGAAATTCTCAGTTTCCCAGACTTTTTTTCGCTTTCGTTGCAGATATTGATCTCATTTTTTTGAATGTGAGTTTATCTTAATGTGATACAGATCAAGTGTGAGTTTGGTTTTGATTGACGTATTTTTACAAGAGTTATGGCCCCTGGACTTAGCAAATTTCATGAAATTCTCAGTTTTCCGGACTTTTCTTCCAAGGTATTGCAGATATTGAAATAATTTTTTATATGTGATTACATCTTAGTGTTATACAGCTCAAGTTAGAGTTTGGTTCCGATTAACCTATTTTTACAAGAGTTATGGCCCTTGGACTTAGCAAATGTAATGAAATTCTCAGTTTTCCGGACTTTTCTCGGCTGTTGATGTAGATATTAAAATAATTTATTATATGTGATTACATCTTAGTGTTATACATATCAAGTTCGAATTTGGTTTTGATTGACCAAGTTTCACAAGAGTTATGGCCCTTGGACTTAGCAAGTTTCATGAAAATCTCAGTTTTCCGGACTTTTCTTCCGTGGTATTGCAGATATTGAAATCATTTTTGGTATGTGAAGATATCTCAGTGTCATACAAATCGAGTTCGCGTTCCAATTTGATTGACTCTTTTCTACAGGAGCTATGGCCCCTGGACTTAGCAAATTTCACGAACTTCTCAGTTTCCAGTCTTTTCATGCCTGTTCTTGTAGATATTGAGCTGATTTTTGGTATGCAGATACATTATAGTCCGTTAAAGAATAAATTGAAGTTGGGTTTGATTTATTTGTTCTTACGAAACGTATGGCCTCATAGCAAATTTCATTAAATTTTGCTGTTTTCCAGACCTTTTTCTAAAACACATATTGAACTTATTTTTATGTTGGATTCATCTTTTGGTGTAAGTGCAGGTCAAGAAAGAGTTAAATGACATGGATTAATGCCGGTAGGGGACTTATATCGCTTGCGATTCATAAATTTTTCATATAAAAAAAGCATTTAGTGAATGAAAGTCTGACATAAAGTCCGAAATCAGAATCCATAATTAACAATCAAAAGAATAATGAGTTCTTGAAAAATATATAAAACAGAACTTTCAGACGAAAGAACAAATCAGACAAATAGACGGTGCTGTATTAACTGGTTACGTTTAATCATGTCACATATATAATAACGTGCTGTATTAACTAGTAAAGTTTTTATCATGTCACATATATAATAATGTGCTGTATTAACTAGTAACGTTTTTATCATGTCACATATATAATAATGTGCTGTATTAACTAGTAACGTTTTTATCATGTCACATATATAATAACGTGCTGTATTAACTAGTAACGTTTTTATCATGTCACATATATAATAATGTGCTGTATTAACTAGTAACGTTTTTATCATGTCACATATATAATAACGTGCAAGCTGTATTAAGTAGTAACGTTTTAAAGATGTCAATATATAATAACATACTGTATTAAGTAGTAACGATTTAATCATGTCATATATAATAACGTGCATGCTGTATTGACTAGGAACGTTTTAATAATCTCACATACATAACAACGTGATGTATAAACTAGTAACGTTTTAATCATGTCACATATATAATAACGTGCATGCTATATTAACTAGGAACGTTTTAATAATCTCACATACATAACAACGTGCTGTATTAACTAGTAACGTTTTAATCATGTCACATATATAATAACGTGCATGCTGTATTATCTAGGAAGGTTTTAATAATCTCACATACATAGTAACGCGCTGTATTAACTAGTAACGATTTAATCATGACACATATATAATAACGTGTTATTTTAATAAGTTTTAATTATGTCACATACATGTATATAATGCAAGTTAAAGTATCTCAGTAAGAAGGATTGAAAAAGAAGCTTTTAAAAGCGTATCTAAATTTCTCTCGCTGTATCATTTAAACACAAAGTGGTCGCACATGGTCACCGCTTTTAGAATTAGTATGCCGACGAAGAGTAAAAGTAAAATAGTAAATATTTCCACAACAAAATACAATTAACGCAAACGTTCTGAAAAGACGCAAAAGTGAAACTCCATCGGAGATGAGATATGGGGCCCGACGAGAGTAAGCATCTACTGTTTGCAAGCATCACCCGTAATTAAGACCGTGCAGAAAAAAAATCATCCGACAAATGTGCTAGATTTAAAACAATAAAATCGAAGAAAACGATGTTACGAAACAATACCATTAATAACCAAAAGAAAATTATGAAAAGGTCAATATATTAAACAAGAAAACAATAAAGCACTGACCATAACTTTTGTAAAATTTCCAGAAAGACTTTGAAAGCGAAAAGCTTGACCTAAAAGTTTCTTCGTAATTTGTTAATTTCTACTATGAAAATCCAGAACATCAGTACATGCTCTAGCATACCGGATGAGCTGTGAAATGTAGATACATGTACCGTATGACGGTAATCTAAGAACACCGTCAAGTCAGGGAAAATTTACTATGTTGAATCCAAAATCATCTCATTTGTCATACAAACTTGTATGAATATCTCCATTAATAATTTTGATATTTACATCCAAAAATGGTGTTTCTGTGTTTGTAACGTTTGCCTTGTTTAGAGTCAATTCTTGTGGATAAATAACATCTTTATACTTTTCAAAAACAGGATTGTCGATAATAAGAATATCATCCAGGTACCTAGAAGTACCAATGAAACATTTCACATCATCATGTAAACGTCTTCAAATTGAATAGCATCATTTAAAAACAGAAAAATTGGCAACGTGGACCAGATATGCACGTTTCGGGTACTTAACCCTCTTCAGTGATCCTAAATCTAAACAATGTAATATGCCAAAAAGTATGAAAGTTACTATGTCGAAAAAGTATACCGAAAGACGTAGCAGGATAGGTGGGGTATGATGCTACAGGACCCACTTTTTAGAAATTTCAAGAAATTTTGATAGCAGAAATTTAGAATGCGTTGAAGAAACGATCAACCGAAATTGATCGAACTTGGCTACATGTGCCCTCGGGGACTCCTGGTCCACCAGCAGTGACACTCACCAAGTGGTATAAATGTAAACGTCTTCAAATTGAATAGCATCATTTAAAAACAGAAAAATTGGCAACGTGGACCAGACATGCACGTTTCGGGTACTTAACCCTCTTCAGTGATCCTAAATCTAAACAATGTAATATGCCAAAAAGTATGAAAGTTACTATGTCGAAAAAGTATACCGAAAGACGTAGCAGGATAGGTGGGGTATGATGCTACAGGACCCACTTTTTAGAAATTTCAAGAAATTTTGATAGCAGAAATTTAGAATGCGTTGAAGAAACGATCAACCGAAATTGATCGAACTTGGCTACATGTGCCCTCGGGGACTCCTGGTCCACCAGCAGTGACACTCACCAAGTGGTATAAATGTAAACGTCTTCAAATTGAATAGCATCATTTAAAAACAGAAAAATTGGCAACGTGGACCAGACATGCACGTTTCGGGTACTTAACCCTCTTCAGTGATCCTAAATCTAAACATTGTAATATGCCAAAAAGTATGAAAGTTACTATGTCGAAAAAGTATACCGAAAGACGCAGCAGGATAGGTGGGGTATGATGCTACAGGACCCACTTTTTAGAAATTTCAAGAAATTTTGATAGCAGAAATTTAGAATGCGTTGAAGAAACGATCAACCGAAATTGATCGAACTTGGCTACATGTGCCCTCGGGGACTCCTGGTCCACCAGCAGTGACACTCACCAAGTGGTATAAATGTAAACGTCTTCAAATTGAATAGCATCATTTAAAAACAGAAAAATTGGCAACGTGGACCAGACATGCACGTTTCGGGTACTTAACCCTCTTCAGTGATCCTAAATCTAAACAATGTAATATGCCAAAAAGTATGAAAGTTACTATGTCGAAAAAGTATACCGAAAGACGCAGCAGGATAGGTGGGGTATGATGCTACAGGACCCACTTTTTAGAAATTTCAAGAAATTTTGATACCAGAAATTTAGAATGCGTTGAAGAAACGATCAACCGAAATTGATCGAACTTGGCTACATGTGCCCTCGGGGACTCCTGGTCCACCAGCAGTGACACTCACCAAGTGGTATAAATGTAAACGTCTTCAAATTGAATAGCATCATTTAAAAACAGAAAAATTGGCAACGTGGACCAGACATGCACGTTTCGGGTACTTAACCCTCTTCAGTGATCCTAAATCTAAACAATGTAATATGCCAAAAAGTATGAAAGTTACTATGTCGAAAAAGTATACCGAAAGACGCAGCAGGATAGGTGGGGTATGATGCTACAGGACCCACTTTTTAGAAATTTCAAGAAATTTTGATACCAGAAATTTAGAATGCGTTGAAGAAACGATCAACCGAAATTGATCGAACTTGGCTACATGTGCCCTCGGGGACTCCTGGTCCACCAGCAGTGACACTCACCAAGTGGTATAAATGTAAACGTCTTCAAATTGAATAGCATCATTTAAAAACAGAAAAATTGGCAACGTGGACCAGACATGCACGTTTCGGGTACTTAACCCTCTTCAGTGATCCTAAATCTAAACAATGTGATATGCCAAAAAGTATGAAAGTTACTATGTCGAAAAAGTATACCGAAAGACGTAGCAGGATAGGTGGGGTATGATGCTACAGGACCCACTTTTTAGAAATTTCAAGATATTTTGATACCAGAAATTTAGAATGCGTTGAAGAAACGATCAACCGAAATTGATCGAACTTGGCTACATGTGCCCTCGGGGACTCCTGGTCCACCAGCAGTGACACTCACCAAGTGGTATAAATGTAAACGTCTTCAAATTTAATAGCATCATTTAAAAACAGAAAAATTGGCAACGTGGACCAGACATGCACGTTTCGGGTACTTAACCCTCTTCAGTGATCCTAAATCTAAACAATGTAATATGCCAAAAAGTATGAAAGTTACTATGTCGAAAAAGTATACCGAAAGACGCAGCAGGATAGGTGGGGTATGATGCTACAGGACCCACTTTTTAGAAATTTCAAGAAATTTTGATACCAGAAATTTAGAATGCGTTGAAGAAACGATCAACCGAAATTGATCGAACTTGGCTACATGTGCCCTCGGGGACTCCTGGTCCACCAGCAGTGACACTCACCAAGTGGTATAAATGTAAACGTCTTCAAATTGAATAGCATCATTTAAAAACAGAAAAATTGGCAACGTGGACCAGACATGCACGTTTCGGGTACTTAACCCTCTTCAGTGATCCTAAATCTAAACAATGTAATATGCCAAAAAGTATGAAAGTTACTATGTCGAAAAAGTATACCGAAAGACGCAGCAGGATAGGTGGGGTATGATGCTACAGGACCCACTTTTTAGAAATTTCAAGAAATTTGATACCAGAAATTTAGAATGCGTTGAAGAAACGATCAACCGAAATTGATCGAACTTGGCTACATGTGCCCTCGGGGACTCCTGGTCCACCAGCAGTGACACTCACCAAGTGGTATAAATGTAAACGTCTTCAAATTGAATAGCATCATTTAAAAACAGAAAAATTGGCAACGTGGACCAGACATGCACGTTTCGGGTACTTAACCCTCTTCAGTGATCCTAAATCTAAACAATGTAATATGCCAAAAAGTATGAAAGTTACTATGTCGAAAAAGTATACCGAAAGACGTAGCAGGATAGGTGGGGTATGATGCTACAGGACCCACTTTTTAGAAACTTCAAGATATTTTGATACCAGAAATTTAGAATGCGTTGAAGAAACGATCAACCGAAATTGATCGAACTTGGCTACATGTGCCCTCGGGGACTCCTGGTCCACCAGCAGTGACACTCACCAAGTGGTATAAATGTAAACGTCTTCAAATTTAATAGCATCATTTAAAAACAGAAAAATTGGCAACGTGGACCAGACATGCACGTTTCGGGTACTTAACCCTCTTCAGTGATCCTAAATCTAAACAATGTAATATGCCAAAAAGTATGAAAGTTACTATGTCGAAAAAGTATACCGAAAGACGCAGCAGGATAGGTGGGGTATGATGCTACAGGACCCACTTTTTAGAAATTTCAAGAAATTTTGATACCAGAAATTTAGAATGCGTTGAAGAAACGATCAACCGAAATTGATCGAACTTGGCTACATGTGCCCTCGGGGACTCCTGGTCCACCAGCAGTGACACTCACCAAGTGGTATAAATGTAAACGTCTTCAAATTGAATAGCATCATTTAAAAACAGAAAAATTGGCAACGTGGACCAGACATGCACGTTTCGGGTACTTAACCCTCTTCAGTGATCCTAAATCTAAACAATGTAATATGCCAAAAAGTATGAAAGTTACTATGTCGAAAAAGTATACCGAAAGACGTAGCAGGATAGGTGGGGTATGATGCTACAGGACCCACTTTTTAGAAATTTCAAGAAAATTTGATACCAGAAATTTAGAATGCGTTGAAGAAACGATCAACCGAAATTGATCGAACTTGGCTACATGTGCCCTCGGGGACTCCTGGTCCACCAGCAGTGACACTCACCAAGTGGTATAAATGTAAACGTCTTCAAATTGAATAGCATCATTTAAAAACAGAAAAATTGGCAACGTGGACCAGACATGCACGTTTCGGGTACTTAACCCTCTTCAGTGATCCTAAATCTAAACAATGTGATATGCCAAAAAGTATGAAAGTTACTATGTCGAAAAAGTATACCGAAAGACGTAGCAGGATAGGTGGGGTATGATGCTACAGGACCCACTTTTTAGAAATTTCAAGATATTTTGATACCAGAAATTTAGAATGCGTTGAAGAAACGATCAACCGAAATTGATCGAACTTGGCTACATGTGCCCTCAGGGACTCCTGGTCCACCAGCAGTGAATGTTTTCTTTTGAAGAGTTTGAATAAATTCATGTTCATACGTGTATAAAAAATAAATCTGCATCAAGAGTCATACAATTAGTAACATGCTTTAAGAGATTCTCAACAAATCTTACATAAATTTTGTTCAAGAGGAAGGACATGGCACTACACACGTCAGGTAGCTACATGTTCATGATTTATATGGGGATATGGCCATTATCCATATTTGTCATTGTATGATTTGTATTTTTAAAAAATTAAACTTCATTTATTTTACAACATTTAACAAACAAGTTACACAAATGTTAAACGTCTTTAACTTCAATAGCATCATTAAAGAACAGATGAATTTGCAGTATGGACCAGACATGCACGTTTCGGGTACTTAACCTTCGTCAGTGATCCTTCATCTAAACAATGTAATATTGCCAAAGAGTATGAAAATAATGATGTCAAAAAATGTACCGAGAGACGTAGCAGGATTGGTGGGATATGATGCTACAGGACCCACGTTTCAGAAATTTCAAGAAATTTGGTAACAGAAATTTTCGAATGCGTTGAATGAGACAGACGATCGACCGAAGTTGATCGAACTTGGCTACATGTGCCCTCGTGTCTCTCAGATGTTGGCGTGAGGGGGTCCGAGGAGCAGGAGGAAACCGGAGTACCCGGAGAAAACCCCCCTGCAGAGGCTTGGGTGGGGGACCACCTACCCTCTCACATAAGACCCTTCTCCGAATTTGGGATTCGAACCCGGGACCCTAAGGATGAGAAGCGAGAGCGCTACCACTATGCTAACCCGGCCTTTTGAATACTTTCGTATATGATTTGTATTCTGTAGCGAAAAAAACCCTTTGATTCAGATGTACAAATATAAGAGACGAAAAATACAGAAGACATGTAAAAGTAGAGAGGAGAAGACAAATTAAAAATTAAGAACAAAGGAAAGCATATGCAAGAGTTGACAAAGACGTAATAAAATTAGTAATGTCTAGACCCTATAGTTTTTTTTATACTGAGTTGGTATATAGAAATTCTCATGATTGGCAGTCTGTGAGATTTCTGGAATTTCAATTTGAACTTTTGTGTACATCCTATTCCTTCATTTGATTTATTTAAAGTAACACCACCTTAAAATGAATTTGGCAGTTTTCTTATTCTAAATTCGAACGAACTCATTTTCGTTCCTCGGCAATTCTCGTATCATTTCCTCATATAAGTTTGTATGACCATTAAAACAGTAAAATCAAATATTTCGGAATTATGAAAATCAGTAAAGCAGACGCATTTCTCTACGTGTCGGCACCGGTTGTCCATTTTATTTATTTGTATTCTCTTGTGCTTGTATGTTTTCATGGTGTTGATCTTCCGCTCTATTTTTCGTATATGAATATTTCGGGGTTTGTTTGTTTTTTTTGCTGTTGGTGCTGCAACCGAGCCCTGTTGGAGATCCCCTTCTTTTCAACATATTTATGTTAAATGTCTTCAAATTCAATGCTATATGCCCAAAGAGTGTGAAATGTTAAACGTCTTCAAATTTAATAGCATCATTTAAGAACAGATGAATTTGCAGCATGGACCAGACATGTACGTTTCGGGTACTTAAACCTCGTCAGTAATCCTCAATCTAAACAATATAATATGGCCAAAGAGTGTGAAAATTATTATGTCCAAAATGTACCGAAAAACGTAGCAGGATGGGTGGGATATGATGCTACAGGACCCACGTTTTAGTAGTTTCAAGATTTTTTTTATAACAGAAATTTTGCAAATGCGTTGAAGAGACAGACAATCAACCGAAGTTGATCGAACTTGGCTACATGTGCCCTCGGGAACTCCTGGTCCACAAGCTGTGACACTCACCAAGTGGTTCAAATGTTAAACGCCATCAAATTTAATAGCATCATTTAAGAACAGATGAATTTTTAGCATAAAAAATGAACCGAAAGATGTAACAGGATTGGTGGGATATGATGCTACAGGACCCATGTTTTAGGAGTTTTAAGAATTTTTTATGTCAGAAATTTTCGAATGCGTTTAAGGAACGATCAACCGAAGTTGATCGAATTTGGCTACATGCTTTAAGAGATTCTCAACAAATCTTACATAAATGTTGTTCAAGAGGAAGGACAAGGTACTACACAGGTAACTACATGTTCATGATTTATATGGGGATATGGCCCATATCGGGGAATCCTGGTCCAACAGCAGTGACACTCACCAAGTGGTACAAATGTTAAACGTCTTCAAATTCAATAGTATCATTTAAGAACAGATGGACCAGACATGCACGTTTCGGGTACTTAACCCTCATCAGTGATCTTCAATCTAAACAATGTTATAATTATGGTCAAAGAGTGTGAAAGTTATTATATCCAAAATGTTCCGATTGTAATTGATTTAAATGCATCATTTCATGTTTACCTGTGTTTCATGGAATGGAAAGACCATATAAAAGAGAGCGCAACTCGAACGACCGCGAAGCGTACTTATAGATAGAGCTATCTCCAAAGAGAAAGATAAATGAAAACCCCTTATGCACCTCTATGTTCACCCATCCCTGCACACTATGGCATGTAAATTTTGTCTAGAGAAAAGCAGTTCAGGTTCTTAAGAATATTTATCTGCACATGCGCGTCCGGAAGAGTAGTCCGGATTTTAAATGAAAATTCCAGCCCGTCAATTTTTTCAGGTCCGCTCACCAGTTTCTCTTCCGGCGCAGAAATACTGCGCAATCATACATAATTATTGACGTTATTTCATTTTAGTTCTAAATATATCACATTATTATACTCCATTAACAAAAATTTTTATACTCCATGTATACATTTATGTGTGTGTTTTATCAAAATTTGGTTTTGAATTTTCTTCACGAAGGTATAGCTAGAGTTGGAACACTTGCGTATTTAACTATTATCTAGACCTTTTATAGGATACCAGTCTCAAGGCCATGTTAGAATTGCTATACATAATAGATATCACACATGTTTGCATAAGAGGGGAAAAACTGCCTAAAATTCATGGTTTTTACCATTTTTCCCTGTGTATTGTATCTGGTCTCCTGGAACAATTTCAGAAATAATTGTTATATTTCTTTACATCCATTATCTTATATTCCATTCTAGCCAAAGTTTAGAAATTTCCAAAACATGTAACTAAACAAATGTGAAAATATCCAAAAACTTTCCATTTTACCTTATGAAGTTCTGTCAAACTTGGAAAATCCGGTACATCTTCTAAAAATAACTACTAGTATATTTAGACTAAATAAGTCACATGACCTAAACTTTTGAATGCTCTTACGCATGGCAGGTGATAGAATACCTTCATAATGGTCTTTTCAACACCACCCAATTTCCCCTATTTCAGCTTTTCCATGGACATTCTGAATTCACTCCTAAAAACGGTCAGTGGACCCTTCAGTTGAAAGAAAGTCAGCATTCCTTGAAGATTGAAATACTTTCTCGTATTGGCTTTCCCCATTTTCATATTACTTTCCTAGCGCTCCTGGTGCAAGTTTCAAAGGCGCGCATACACCGTCTTGACAACGAAATTGAATTTACTGTTCGGTTTTTTTTGTACAAATGTATAAATGTAATTTACTGAGAGGTTCGTTCTTATTGTATACTCCAGAGACGTACTCGGATTTTCCGAATCCTGAGACTCTTTCTGAAAGCTGCCTTGATTATCATGTTAGACTGAATTTATCCAAACGCTGCTTTCTGATTAAAACATGCTCTGCTTCATCATTACGAGGACAATTTTGTCCTCTACAAATATGAATAATGGACACGACAACTTTCAACAATGAAAGTCTTGTAATGCTTGTCTAGTGTATACTCTGTGTTTAGCAAGGGGTGTTTTTGTACTTTGCAGTGAGTGTTGGAAGCGCATCTGGTTGGAGATCCCCTCCTTTCTTTTACAAAAGCACTAGTACTAAAAGCAATTATCATGCATCATAAAGTAAAGCATTTGTTTTTGTATTTAATGCCGTTTTTATGCCATTTATTATGGCTTTTATGCCGTTTTATTGCAGTTTTTTATTTCGTTTATTACGAATTTTATGCCGTTTCAAAGTCTTGAGCATTATACATTGTATGATTTACATTACAATGTTGACTCTTGTACGCTTATCAGATTCCCTAATTCAATACCGCTTAACCAGAAATTTTCGCGAGATACTAAGTTTCGCTATATTCGATAGTGGTTTGGAATCGCTAAAATTAGTCTCGCAAAAAACTGTGTTCGGTAATGTATAATTCAAATTGGTATATTGGCAACATTTTGTTCTGATTGTGCATGTGTCATTCTCCACATTTTCCATTTAAACGAAAAGAAAATATAATTGAGTGTACTTTTATGATAGAATTAACTTCACATTTCCCAGTTAAACATAAAGAGAAGTGAATCGAGTGTACTTTTGTGATAGAATTAATTAAAACTTAGATAATGAAAGGTACAAAACAATTACATACATATTTGTTTGTATTTAGGAATTGCAAATAAATGTACTCGCGAAAATAAAGACACCTTATTTTACCATGGAATCACTTAATTTGATGCTCGCAAAAAATTCTGGTTATACGGTTCAAATGAAGAGAACACACAGACGAGTTTTCATTTTAATAAATATTTTCAGTAAGTAACAATGAAAACATAAAGCTAAAATCATAAATGAAATTCTCACCATAAAATTTGACCATGATATGTTTAATATTTAAACGAGACACCATTTTTCGTGTAGTATGGCAAAGAATATTCTACATATGACGAAATTTAAAACAAAAGTTTTCTACGTTCAACAAGTAATTATAATAGAGACAGAGATTCCTATAGAATTGTATGTAAATGATTTGTGCAACTGAAAACATAATGTACAAAATAGAAATAATGCTTCACTAGATCTATAACATCATGAAAATCCGAGTGTAGATAAAAGATGCAACCAGATATGTGTAAAACTATGAAATATGAAATACTTAAAAATGCTTTGGATGCTGATGTAAAAATAAAACTCTAGACATAAACATCATGACATTTCAAAAAGATAAATGTATCTTTATGTACATAACACATATAGCTTTGAACAATATTTTCATTTATAAACATGTTTACTGTACATGTACATAGCGTAATTGTTCTCAGCTGTGCGAAAAGCGAAATAGTGAGAACCTTTCCGCACGTTTTACACTAAAATCGATTCTACAAAAATGCATGACTGATGCCCTATGATATAAAATAACAAACAAGTACTGATAACTATATTGCACGTTGTGAAATTTACCCCATTGGCAATTTCATGTCTAGAATAATGACTCAGATGATGTACGCTTGTGGATGATCATCTACTAGAATGAAACCTGCGTCTGTTCTCGAGCATTTTTGCAAACATACGACCTCGAGCAGATCACGTGATGTCTATAATTAGACATGCCCAAAGCATTATTTGAAATTGACCAATCAGCTACCACAACACTGAGACTTTTTCTTCGATGTATCGTGCAACTGAAGTCCTGAAGATTTAACCTCCAGATCCTCGTTGGCAGTTAGCAGTCTACAAAATCAAAGGTCAAGGTCATACTAATTTATCAAAAAGCTCAATTTAAACTTTCAATGCACCAATTTTACCACCTTACGCACCCTAGATATGCTTATAGCGAACCCATACCAATAGCAAAGGAAAGGGATAATAGGGGGAACATGGAGTGAATTATTTTTCATATGTCCTTTTAAACACAGATTCCGTTTCCTGGTTAATCCAGATGACGTTTTTCTATCTTCCACAGCATCCGCTTGATTTCGAATCAAATGTGGTATCGTGAAGCTGAAGTCCTGATGCCTTCACTTCTATATCTTCGTTTGTAGCCAGAATCCTGAAAATGCAAATGGAGAAAGCACTGTAGTTAGTTAAATTGTCTGTGGATCATAATGGGAAAAGCGTTAGGTCCCACAACACCGGGCAGCCTGTTTTCTGGTCATGAAGTCGTTGAGTCGCAGTCCGTCATGGACCATTTCCAAATCTTCTTGTACAGCTAGAAGTCTGAAAAGCAGTGAATACGAGTGGGTGAGTAATATGATGAAAAATCAAAATAAGTAGGGAATTGAAAAGAGATAGAATGGGTAGCAGGGGAGGGGGAATAAAGCTAAAACAGATAATTACAGGCATTGAAAGCTATTAAATGATACCCACTACTTAAACCAAAGCAAATTACCTACTCTAAAAGAAAGCAAAGCTCCATGTACTAACATCACTGTTGGTCCATTTGTCTGGGATATTTGAATTTTTTTGGAGCAAGAATAGCAAAGCGATCATTTCTACTTTTAAAAGCTACTGGCATGGCTAGCAAATCATTCAGATGATATGGTTCAACAATTATGAATAAGTTTATTTGATGTTATTTCATATTCTATTCTTTACAAGTTGTATAGATATAACGTTTTCTAGATAAAAGAATCATTTATAACTGTTATCATGTTATGTAGTAGTAAAGTATATTACCTGGATAGTTCTGTGACTGCCTCAGTTATGTTACATCCTTCTTTAGCACTAGTCTCAATAAACAGACCGTCAAATTCCTGACATAAAAAGACATAATATATATGTTATTTTCAATCAAATAAATCTGTCATGTAACATAAACATGCACGAGTATGTACGGCATCTTTCATCAATCACTTTTGAAATAGAAATAATACATAATCAAATTACCTACCCTTGCCAGTCTCTGTCCATCGTCATACTTTACAACTTTTCTGCCGATCTTCTCCGCATCCTCTCTCAAATCTGACTTATTGCCACACAACATAATAGGGATTTTCTTCTGTGAACTTTCCTATAGAAAAAAATCAAGAACAGAACCGATGAATCAATGAAATCGCCAATTGCATCAAAAACGTTTAAAATTGTAAAGTCTGGTATTCATAAACTTTTTTCGTTCAAAGGTAATATTATCCCTTATTCTATAAAAAACATGCACTTATAATCGTACTGTTGATATTGTATGAGCGTCTTACTAGATTGTTTAGTTGCTGACCCTCTTCGTAAAAATGTTCTTTTTTGTATTGTTTTGCACGTTATCAGTTCTTTGTTGTAATCTTGTGTATGTATAATGCCGCTGTGGACAATGCAATGTGTTATTCTCCTCAGTAATTAATGCATTGTTTTATGTTTTACCTCTATAGACTCCACCCAGTCCCTTATACTGAGGAAGGATCGTTCATAGGAGCAGTCATACAACAATAATACACCATCAGCACGGCGAAAGTACGACTTAGCAATGCTGCGAAATCTGCAAAAAAAAAATAGAAAATACAAATAAACAAGTACAAAAATAGAGACTGTTTTGCCTTAAAGGAATTTTTTCGCTCTTAAATATTTTAAAAAGATCTCTTAAAAAAAGAGTTACCTTTCTTGACCAGCCGTATCCCACAACTGTAAAGCAATTGTTCGACCGTCTACTTCTAGCACTTTAGTTTGGAAGTCAACTCCTGCGGAAAGAAAGAAAATGAAAGAGTCAGCAATATACATATCTTTTTTCTGAAAACAGTAACGGTACCATATCCCATTAATATGTTTGTACAACCTCTTTTACGTATGTGATTGTAAGACTTACCAAGCGTGGAGCTAAGGTTCTGCACAAATTTTCCTTTACATAATCTCATGATGAAACTTGATTTTCCGACAGCAGCATCTCCGGCTAGCACCACTTTATACATACGCTCTGGGTCACGCATTGATTTGGAATTCAATGACTGTAAAAACAAAAGATACGAATTTATGTAAAACTTAAAATACATGAAAACAAAATTGTCTGTTGATCCATTATTCTCAATTTCTGCAAGTACTTTTCCTCTTTTTTTTTTTTGTTTATTCAGTGTAGGAGTTTAAAGACTAGTACCTCTTGACTTGTGTTCATGCGCTTTAGACGATTTCTGGGTGAATCACGTGACCGAAGACTGGACCTGGAAGACCTTAGATTTGGATTACCAAGACGATTTTGTTCTAGCACTTTGTACATTCTTGCCTCTGTTGGCGGGAATGTTGATTCTGTCTCCGTCTCCAGCTCATCGTGAGATTCCGGCTCCTTTGTAAACAAATATTTTAAACATACTTGAATAAAATCATTTTTCCAGGATTTTCCATACGCATCCATTCAAATACATAATTCATAAGTTTTTCATTGTACTGCGATTTTTCGCTCAATTGAACGAAGAAATATTTGCAAATATTGTTAAAGCTCGCTCGAAAATTTAAGAACAAATGGTAGTTCGTTTTCATCTTCCATTATATGAAGACAGGGTCAATCTAGTCGTAATTGTATAAGTGACTTACATCTGCTTCCGGTATATGATGTCCCGCTCTCAGACGTCCACGGCGTCTCTGACGTAATGATTCGTCGTCAACGTTAGGAACCTCAGATTCAGTGTCAAGGTCGTTATGTTCTCTTAATGTAGAATGACCACTGTCTGAAAATGAGAGAGAGAAGCTAATGATCAGACACAGTCAATGGATCTTTGTAAGAAAGGTTTAAACAACGGATTTTCAAAATTGATGTGAAGATTCGCAGAAATTACGAAAAATGAAATAGTTGAAAAAATTAGATGAAATGAACCTACCAGGTTCCTTACCCAAATCATCGAGAGCATTGTCCTCCTCACAAGTCTCGTCCCTTGGAAGTCTCGCGCGAATTAAACGTGGTGAATTGTAGCTTGATACGGACACATTATGAATTCCTCCGTCCTCGACCAGCGAGTTTGAAGGACTCAAGTTATATGATTTCACACTGGAATGAAAGGTTTAAAGATGTCTTAATGGTTTAAGTACTGCAATAATAAAGTATTTACACGCTTTAAAGAAACGCAATTTAAGCTCTTCTTACATGTATAAGAAGTTACAAAAACATTCAAGTTAGTTAAAGCAGATAACTTTGAGACGTCAAACAATTATGTACATTTGTATATGCAGATATGTTACCGATCTTCCCACCATTTTTCCCCAGAAAAGACACTACTTTTTAAGACAAATATGGAATACAGTACTTACGATGGGGGACCAGAGTGACTTGGGACGTAGTCACTCATAACGGAGCCCCGCCGGTCGGGGTCCCTGCTGGAATCTAGGAGATAGTCTTTTACCATGGTACTAGGGGTGGAACTAACGTTAGACTGCAAAACGAAAGAATGTTTATTGGTCCAAGACATGTTAGAGAGTATTAGACATCTGAAATTCACTTATCTTTCGTAACATTCATATATGTAGATTAAAATGATATTTTGAAGAATGTTTTACCGATGAAGCAAAATTTGTCTCTGGTGTCTCTTATGTACGAAAACAATTTTCAAAGTGTAATTATTAGAGGAGATACGCTGCGTACGATTAAGCATATAAAGATACAATGTATAAAACAATGCATGTATATCATGTATGATTGCATGCATAATATGTATTACTATAATATGAATAAATACCTAGTAATGGACTAACAATGTTTAGCATCACATGGTTTGCACGTACATGCATTACATGACCGAAATAACAATATACTACTTTTTAGGAAAGAATTCTTATTGTCCTGCAATTGGTATGACGGTGCATTGGATTACATTCAACCACGCGTGCTCTTATGGTAGAGTGTCAAGGTGCTAATTTGGAAAAAAAATAGCAATCCAAGGAATGCTTGTGTCGCCTGCGAAGCGGTTTGATTATTATTCTAGAAAGTGGATCAAATTATTGGTATCAGTAGAAAAGTCTTGTAAATGAAATTCATTTGAAAATATCAGACCTCTTAATTACAAATTAAAAGTTATGGTCATTCTCAAATTTTCAGAACAGAGTGTCAATCATCTAGGTCAAGGTCACTACGTAAGAATTGGTAACAAAAAGGTCTCATCATAAGAAATATTAAAGACCTATCACCTACCAATTAAAAGATACAACATGTATATACAACCTTAGAAAAGAAGGTCAAATAGGTAGGTCAAGGTCAAAAGGTAAAAAATTATAGTATGTGTAGAATGGCATTGTTACAAGAAAAATACATGTGAAATATCAAAGCCCTATTACCTACCAATCAAAAGATATAGCCAATGTTACTTTTCTTGAAAAGTAGATCAAATATCTAGATCAAGGTCAAAAGGTCAAATAATATGGTCTGTGTAGAAAGGTCTTGTCACAAGGAATACACATGTGAAATACCAAAGCCCTTTCACTTACCAATCAAAAGATATATCCATTCTTAATCTTTTTGAAAAGTAGGTCAAATATAAAGATCAAGGTCAATAGGTAAAAAATTATGGTATATGTAGGAAGGTCTTGTCACAAGAAATCGAATGTGAAATATCAAAGCCCTATCACTTACCAATCAAAAGATATAGTGAATCTTATCTTTTTTTCAAAAGTAGGTCAAATATCGAGGTCAAGGTCACAAGGTCAAAAATTATGGTATGTGTTGAAAGGTCTTGCCACAAGGATTGCACATGTGAAATATTAAAGTCCTAACACTTACCAATCAAAAGATATATCCATTTGTAATTTTTTTGAAAAGTAGGTCAAATATGTAGGTCAAGGTCACTAGGTCAAAAATTATGGTATGTGTAGGAAGGTCTTGTCACAAGGAATACACATGTGAAATATCAAAGCCCTATCACTTACCAATCAAAAGTTATGGGCTGTGACACCCAAAGTGTGACAGACAGACAGACGGACGGACTGACGGACGGACAGACGGACGGACGGACAGACGGACAACGGACAAAGTGATCCCTAAGTGTCGCTATGCTTCGCAGGCGACACAAAAATTATTATTTCAAATCGGATCATGTTATCTTTGGTAAACATCCTTATTCGAGTCAAAACTTTAAGTGAAACGTTTATCACAACAAACGTTTAACAAATATATACAAGATAAATGAAATAGTCTTTTAAGAGTCTTTATTCATCATCTAACCCATGATGATATTTTCATTTGTATGTTGTATCAAAGGAGATATATATTTTTAATCCAGCATGATCATAGCAATTAATTCAAAGTCTCGTGGTCATTTTGTTAACTGTAGCTGTACTTGGCGACAAAAAAATTATCTCGTACGGTTAAGATGGAAAGTGCGAATACAAATTAGAATATAGCAATGCATTTTGCTTCATCTGCATGTGCGCACGGCAAAATGTGAAAGTAGTATTATACACTTTACAGATTTGTTAGTGTGTATTTTTACTTTTTGCACATCAAGACATGACAGATACTGTTCCAAATTTTCAAATTCGATTCCAAGTGGACATCCACTCTGAAAAAAATATCAACCAATACGGATGCATGAAAGATAAAAGCTAAGACTTGTATTGATATGTAAGGGCAAAGAATGATCAACCGAAACGTTACCATAACCATTGCATATCAGATAAACAAAGACTTGTGTCGGTGTGTACGAACAAATAATGAATACGGCCTGCAGATTCTTGTCTAAGGAAATAAGCAAAAGCATGTTTGTGTTTCTTGAATTCGTGAAAGAAGTTCAAAAACTGAACTTACCGTTCCAGAAAGGTTGCGTTTCATCGTACGTTTTGTTTCTATTGCTTGGCGTAGATCGTCATTCGTATCATGCAATTTTTTGTTTGCATCACTGAAATTAGAGGTTTTTTGTATTTTTAAAAGAAAAGGAGGATCTCAAAAAGGTTATGTATTATAAGTTTGATTTTATATTGTCCTATTTAAATTCCATTTCAGTCCTTTATTTCGTTATGTCTATTGGTATATCAGATACTAGTATACAATTCAGTCATACAATATGGAAGTAATTGAAGGTGGACATATCAAACAATAAGATTTTATTTACACACTCTCAGTTAAGGTGCTGAAATGACTTATTTCGACATTTTTCTCACTCTCATTGCAAATCAGTGTAGACTTACTGTAAAAGGTGTAATTGTCGAGTCAGATTATCTTGTTCTTTTATATAATCCATTACTGTCTCCTTCTCTCTGCAAAAATCAAGGTTCGAATGCATTCAAGCATGGCTTATATTGTCTTTATAAAGATTAGCATGATTAAGTAAAAACTAATCATATATTGACGTAGCCAAAAAGAACTGTATCTTTAATTGCTAAAAAGAATGATCTATTCAATTTCTATTTTCATATTTACATAATGAGCTTGCCCATATCTTACGAACTAATCAATCAACTTACACGGACAAAGTCATGTGATTTTTCTTTTAGTTGCTGTCTTACAGAGGCAAGTTCACTTCTAACTAAGGCAAGATTTGTCTGTGCGTCTGTCAGTTCACTTTTCACTTGTCTGTTCTCAAACATCATTTCATCTAGTTTACTTTTTGTTTCCTTCAACTGTTCATCAATTTCACGTTCCTTTGGATCGAGCTGTCCCTGCAATGGTAAACAGGTAATTTAAATTAATCTACAACTTCTTCTTTTTTATTTTGAATATAATTATTACTGTCCTCTCTTGATAGAATCATTAGGAATATTATTTACCAGTCTACCATTGACATTTTCAAAAAGCATATTTGATGATAGTTTTACGTGATTACCTGTTGTAATTTGGCAAGATTTTGTTGTAAAGCTTGAATTTCTTTTTCCACTTCCTTTCGTATCTCCGCTCTTTCCATGCTAATTTTCTCTTGTTCCTGTAATTAAAAGATACATCTCTTTAATTCAAAGATCAAACAGAGAACGATTCTACTACACAAGTTGTTATTTTTCTTCGTTTCTAGCTTGAATTCTTAAAGCCCAGATATTTTACTATCAACATGATCAAATAAACATTCACCCCCAGTATTTAAATTCTGACAATTCTGCAGTAAATTTGCAAAGACGTCTCTATCTAATAGAAAGTAACGTCGGTACTATAGAGTTCGGAACACATTCAATATTCAACTGAACAATATCGATATCTGGCATTGTATTGACGAATCATGAAAGGGAAGTATCTTTTCAACAAAGCTTTTGTTCATTTTGTTAACAATTCCAACATGCATAACATGGGTATTTTGCAACTTGTAATATATCACTTTTGTATAATGACGCCCAATTCATAAACTTCGAATTAAGATGGTTGGGTGCACGACTCGTGATCAAGTTCTAAATATACTACACCGATAGTGCAATGTGCATATTAGGAACTTTATAGTTTTCTAAAGGAGACCAATATTGTCTACACGACTATTACTTATTTAAAATAGTCGACAACATCATCTAAGATGCTTTCATAAATTAGATGACGAATGATTCATATATATCATTCAATATATTATAATATATATCATAAATTAGATGATGAATGATTCATATATATTATTCAATATATTATTATATATATATCATAAATTAGATGATGAATGATTCATATATATTATTCAATATATTAAATATATCATATATAAGATGATGAATGATCCATATATATTATTCAATAAATTATTATATATATTATAAATTAGATGATGAATGATTCATACATATTATTCAATATATTATTATATATATCATAAATTAGATGATGAATGATTCATATATATTATTCAATATATTATTATATATATTATAAATTAGATTATGAATGAATCATATATATTATTCAATATATTATATATAAATCATAAATTAGATGAGGAATGATTCATATATATTATTCAATATATTATTATATATATTATGAATTAGATGATGAATGATTCATATATATTATCAATATATTATTATATATATCATAAATTAGGTGATGAATGATTCATATTTATTATTCAATATATTATTATATATATTATAAATTAGATTATGAATGAATCATATATATTATTCAATGTATTATATATAAATCATAAATTAGATGATGAATGATTCATATATATTATTCAATATATTATTATATATATTATAAATTAGATGATGAATAATTCAAATATATTATCAATATATTACTCAATATATTACTATATATATTATGAATAGATGATGAATGATTCATATATATTATTCAATATATTATTATATATATTTAAGAAATGACTGTCTTACTTTTGGTGTTCATGGATGTATAATTCTGCGAAGCGATTCTCGGAAAATTTGCACGTGTCCAACCAGAATTATACACTCATGAACACCAAAAGTAAGACATTTTAAGAAGTTCAAAAAAAAGGGCGTCATTTGCTTGGGCCTAAGCCTCTTTGGAAAATTGTACATTTCGTTCAAAGTTGGAAACTTTGATTGGTTTTCTGAAAATGTAATTCAAAAGTGTTCCTGACTTTGTTCGATTGGTGGACCGATTGAAGAATGTCGTTATTCTGTCTTTTATATTGTTTCTGCATTTCCACAATTTACATAATTGTACACCATGTACATACATGTATATAGCTATCACAGGTGGACTATATAGCTTATTTCGTCCTTATTTATATTCCTTGATCTTATAATTGGGAGATATGTTGCTATTTTCTAACTTAATTTCATTTATTGGAGTGATGTATCGATGTCTTATCATAGCAGTATGTCAGCGATGCACACAGTTTCGAACATGCGTAGGACAATAAAAAGAATGTTACGAGACTGGCGTCTCTAAAGGTACCAACGCCAGCTTAAGATTAGAATTTAAAACGTACAGATTTTGTATGAAAGCTATATTTGTATCTCAATTACCATAGCCTTTATGCAAATGTGAACGCTTTCTATGGTTGAACATAAATAAACCATAAAGGATTATGCTAAATTTTCAAGGAAATCGGTCAGACCTTACTCATCCTCGTAATGTTTCCTTAATCTGCTTTCAGAGAAAACGCGTTGGTTGTTGTCCTTAACTTCTATTTAATATTTACCTTATTATCTCTAAAATAAGACTTTATAAATAATCAATGCCTGGTCTTTTTTTCATGCTGTTTTAAGTTATAATTATAAATGCATTTCTCTGAATGAAATGCTTTAAATTCTGTGAAATGAATAAAAATGTGAATAGTTAATTTTGAATAAAACACCTACATGTGTATACTAGTATGTATAAATTGTGTATTGCTTTGAACAATATAGTTATGATTCTTAACTTTTTATTTGCCTTACTTCCATGTTTGTCATTGGCTGCGACAAAGCTTTATTTCGCTCAACTTTGACATGAATTCATCTTACACCATTTTTTTTAAAGTGCAACATGTTTCATCCATTATAATATTACTACAATTCAAGTTCAACAGGGCAACTGCTGTCAATATTGTTATTACCATTCTGTCCTGTTTATTTACGTTACTTCCATGTTTACAATTGGTTTTTGTAATAAACTGCGACAAAACTTCATTTCGCCCAGCCTTGTCATAAATTCATTCAATATCATATTTATATACACCATGCAAGATGTTATTCCCTATGATGTGTCTACTTTTCAAGTAAAAAAAGGACATAACTCATTCGTGACCATTGATGAAGATGCTCATTCGTGACCATTGATGAAAATGCTCATTCGTGACCATTGATGAAAATTCTCATTCGTGACCATTGATGAAAATGCTCATTCGTGACCATTGTTTTCATATTCGTGCGTGAACATCGACGGCAGGTGCGGCTAGCCAAACAGGGGATGCTTACTCCTCCCGGACACCTGGTCTCATCTCTGAATTGCTTGGGGTCCTGTCGATGCTCAATTTTATGCTCTATTGTGAGTGATACTGAGATTATCGTCAGGATCTTCTTTAACTCATTGATGAAAATGCTCATTCGTGACCATTGATGAAAACTGCTCATTCGTGACCACTGATGAAATGTTCATTCGTGACCATTGATGAAAACGAAGCATCCAAACTCTGCTGCCAAAGGTCAGTCTTCTTGACAAAGATTTTAGATGAGACACACCACACTAGCATGTTTTTGGATGATGGATCTTCAACATCGATACTCCAAGCTAAATGATTCAGCTGAAACTTCTTTCAGTTTTCCAAGAGACGGAGGCTCGATAGTCGATAGTGCCATGTACAAGCATGCTTCAACAAAGCCATTTTAGTTTAGGCCTTAGTATCTGTGGCAATATCAGTAATTGATCGTATATATCCCATTGCATTCATAAAAATACAGCTAAAATAAGTGTATCAAAGTCAAACACAAAACCCGAAATCAGATTCCATAAATCACAATCAAACGCTTACAAGTTATTGAAAAAGTAGGAAATAAACCCTCATGAGAAAAAAAAAATACGACAACCAGACGGAGACAATAACACAGCTTTATAGAAAAAAGGACATAGAAAAAAGGACATCTTTATGAACAATCTCCGTAGTCTAGTGCCAGTACTGAATGCATTGTATGTGGCGCTGTAAAAAGCGGCTCCATGCTAATTAAACATATTGAATATGAATTGCCAGAACTTTCATGTGTAAAAAAAAATTGAATAGCTTTTAATGTAGTAGGACACACCTTAGAGACTCGGTGGAATCAAATATGAAAAAAGACGATGATGAAAACGGAGAAAAAAACGTTTAAGAAGAAAGATTCAATTATCATCAACAATATCCAGATTTGAATCCCTCCTTTTGGAAGGAGTTGCTATACATTTACAAAAGCTTTTGAACATTTTTCATTATTACTTGAACATACACAAGACAAACAATTTGTTGTATTAAAAGTCGGATTGGTTCGATATCACACAAAAGCAACATAAACTACCTGTCAGTGCATGACAGAGGCGGATTTAGTTTGTTGTTTCGGGGAAAATTGTCTGCATAGCCTGTCGGTGAGTCATCTATAACATATGTCGTCAAGCAATTGACGAGACTAGGGTGGGATAGCGACTTTATAACAGTCTATGCAGCAAGCCTTAAAGGTCACAGTATGTGCGTGGGACTCTCAGATTAAGGTGTTACATGCGTCCACAATTGAACTGTTATTTTCATTTTGCCTCCTCCTTTTCTGCTATTTTAAAAGACGTCAACATAGCCGACGTGAAAGGTCATTGTTAACATTTATTACGCTACATATCAATACTGAGCGATCTCGACTAAAGATTTTGCATATCATAAATACCATATGACATATTTCCAGTTTTATCTCTATGGGGCTTAAAATGCAATTGCATTAATTTTTAAGGATGAGAAAGTTAGAATGTTCTAAAATATTTGCTGAGAAGCTAGCAAGATGGACAGCAAAGTAAATTAAACCTTCAACCGCAAAGGGAAGGAATTATCTTCTGTCAACTTCGAATAAAACCAAAAATTTAAACAAACAATTTAGTAGGTTTGCTGAATGTGTTCCAGGATTCATGATTTTTCAACACGTTTTTGAGTACATTCAGACACTTTATCTCGCGCCAGCAAATTGAGGTCTATGAAAGTAAAAAAAACAACAAGCGATAGAAGAGTACATGTAGAGCAAAATTTGAATAAAATTATCTGTAAAAAACCCCCACTGTTTCTAACTCTGCTATCAGCATGCATGATTATACAACATACAGAGAGTATCTATTTACCTGTAATTTGCAGGCCTCCTCTGCCCTTTGTATTTCTTTGTCCATCTCTTCTTCCAGTTGACGTAGATGTTTTTCATGTTGTTCCTTTTCTCTGGACAAAATATAAAACAACTACTAGATCAGATGTATTACAGTTTGTTATTTCAGTATTGCAGGAGCTCTCTGCGGGAGAATTGGACAATGCAAAGTGATAAAGCAAGCGTATTTGCAGTTGGTTAGATATGGTTACCATTGAAGGTAAATTCTCGAAACTATATTATTTCGTTTAATATCTTATCTGTTGAAGTGCATATTGTTATTTTCATAACATCTCTTTGGCAGTTGCGTAAATCGTACGCCCACAATGTTCATTACCTTTTAAAGGACTTTTCCAGTCGTTCATTTTCCACTTGGTAATGCCGAACGTCCTTCAAAACGCCCAATATGATAGACTCAAAGCTCTGGAGAAGTTCTGGATACTCAGATGCATGCAAGTGTTGGTAAAGATCTATAACTTGCTCTTGGCTGAAATGAAAAGAAACCCATTTGAACACAATAAACAAGTCATTATGAAACTAGAACTTCCCTAAAGTGGACGAATTACACCCTCCGCAGGAAACAAGACTCATAGAAGTTTAAAATGCATCAAAATCAAAATATGAGTACTGTTGATCGCATCTGATTCACCCATCAGAGCAGGTTTCAAAATTTATAGCTGGTATGGTCCTTTCGTCTTTGATTTTGTTACAAGATTTTGACTGAGGTCGTTGTGTATTTCAGGGACATTTTAAATAGGTTATGTGCCGATAAAAGTAACGGATGCCGTTTCTTCTTTTTTTTTCCTTCAATTTATCTTTTCATTTATTTTTTTTATAAATTTTTTTTTTTGCACATGAACGGGTAAATTTTCCCCAATAGAGAATTACATTGCCCTTTGTGCTCTTGTCAACACAAGAAACTAATATTTAGTTTATTGCTACATCAATCGATATAGCTTGTCCCTGATAAAAACTACTTGTATCAGTTTTATTACTTTTCACATTTATCTTCTATTCCTCGATTAGATGCCTTTGTGTAAGTAGATAAAGAATGTAGAGATCAGAGCTGCCCTGTGGTGTCGACTGCCATCATATAGCTGCACAAAGACAGTAGCAGCTTGGATGTCTATTTTTTAAGAAAAATCTGGGCCATGAACACTGAAATTATCAGTTTGAGTCAATGATTACAAAACGTGCATGTACTGTCTTTTGTATCTGTAAATGAGTTTTCCTAAATGCACAGTGTATAGGAAGTATCACTATTGAAGTAAATGTTCTATTGTAAAACACTTCAGTGCATTTTAACAAGTTATGTCTCATTAATTATGCTCGAGGCCGAAATAGAGAAAGTATTGAAAATGTGAAGAGTAAAATTATACAAAAAAATGTACACTGCTCAAAAAATTTAAAGGAGCAATTTTTTCCATGGTAATGGTACAAAGAATGAAATATCCTTTGGTATCATCAAGGTTATTTTATCATGTCTAATCATGTTTGTAACAACTTATCAGTTCTATACAGACACAGGTAAGTAAGAAATGACCACTAGATATGTCTAAATGCATTTTTGTTGATAACATAGAATAAGCAACTGCAAATAGTAGATACCTTGCTCGTGTTGCTCCCTCAATTTTTTTAGCAGTGTATAAATTTGACCTAAACCTTGTGCAAAATGATCAGTCAGGGGCAGAGCTATGCCTTCAAGGAGATACTTCTAGCTTTTAGATAATTAATCAAATTTCGTGACGGAATAATTACAAAAATATTCCAAGTCTATTGCCGAAACACTGTGAAACTACTGGGGGGAAGGATATCCTTGGGGACTAACGGTCCACCAGCAGTAATACTATCCTAGTGGTAAAAATTATCATTACTGAAATATATGCTCTACTCTAAAAAATTCAGTCGTTAGTGCATCATTTGGCATTGACTGAAAACTTACAGATAAATCAATGTTAAAAATAAATATATCGATATTCATCAACGAATATATTGGCTTGCCTTTGTACTATTGATCTTGAAAACACCAACTATTCCCTATAACAGCGGATAATTAACACAAGGCATCCCATATCTCGTATAGGAGTCAATTTTTCACGAAATATATAGATCTAAACACAACGGTAAAGAAAATATGTTTCTAATTTAACCCCTCCTTTTGGTTTATAATCATACGAAGGGATTGTTGTTCGTAACCTCATGATACTTCTCAATAAGGAAAAGCGACAAGGCAGTAGTACTTGCAAGTGAACTGAAATGGTATCACATGAATGAAAATAAAACAAACACGGTTACCTCGTTATCAAGAAATGTGCCATCATATTATCAATATTGACAAAGATATTAACCTACAGACAATACTTTTTAACAAGAACAGATGTTTGAAAACTTTCTGACATGCTTTTCGGCATCACGTTTTTACTTTGTTTGAAGAACAGTCAAAATGAACATCCAGTTTCATCTCTATGGCTTGATGTTTTTGAAAACAAGATGCAACTTGGACTTTTCATTCCACAAGCTAAGGAACAATGTACGAAGTACTTCATGAAATTAATCGAGGATATCAGTAAATAGTCCATCGTTTCCTTGAGATTTTGAATGTTGTATCTTCTATAGCATTTATAACTATAGGGTCATTCTCTCACTTTTCTTTTTTTGCTTTATTTTGGATTTATATAATAGCCACAGGGATTGGATTTTACACGCGGGAAGACGATTGTGAGAATACAAGAAACTTATTTCAGCATCATGAATTATTCTCTAAAATAAAACTGTTGCATTATCAAATTCAACTTATTACTAACTTATTACTAATTTTAGGTATACCCCTTGCATAACAGTTTGGTCTACTTTTTTTATGATCAGGATGTAGCATTTTATAGAAGAGGATGTCATTTAATTGAAAATCAAAGAAGTTATTTTTCAGTTCAGAGAGATGTCATTTATTGACAGCGAAATAAACTAATACTGCATAACAGATGGATGTGTGCCTACGGACATGTTTCCTGACATACTTTATGGCATCACGTTTCTACTGGCATCAGAGGAAACACTGCATTTATTAACCATATCTCGCAATAAATTCTAAGCGTTTTCAAAAGACTAAGAATGTGAATCTATATCAAATACAAAATCCAACCAATTGATTGATAACTTCATGATCAAGTATGTAATAAAATAAAAGTTGTTTTCAATCATACATTAACTGTTGCTTCTTATTTATTTGTTAATAGTTATTCACTTTTTCAATATTTATCTGTTTATCAATGTATTTATTCAACAGAAGGCCAAGTAAGATGAGACTGAAATAAATGCGAGAATTAACTTCATTCTGAAAACAAAATTTTACTAGAATATCGAATCATTGTGACAGCTTTCATCCTCAATCTGGTATACTCGTCCGTAAAATCATATACATGTATATCAAAGAATCAAATACGAGAAGTTTCATCTTATGGTAATTATTTTTAAAACATCTAGTTTTATCACGTTCTTATATAGTTCTCTTTTATCTCAGATGAAAGTAGAATGCGGATATTTCCTACGTCAAATCGCAAGTTAGATCTCTTAGACAGCTGTATTTACTTCTTTATCATTAGTGTTTTCACTTCACATACAATGTGTCTCTTTAATTACAGAGTATTAGGATATCATTTCGCTGGACTTGGCATCTGTTTAAACCCTTATTATACAATGGATAAGACGCTATTTGTTCAAATTTATCCATAAATTCGAAAAGAAATAAAAGGACAAACGTGAATAGCACATTGATGGTGATTTGTTTCAAATATACTTTCATGTGGATTTTAGATATCATCAGCGGCGAGACTCTAATTTCAAATAATTTGGCTCAAAGGGTCAAAATCACACTTCTAAACAAAATAGAGTTGTTTCAATCAAGGACGAATTATAATGATACAGTTTTGGTAAATCAATATACAAATTGAATGCCATAATTCATATGTTTAAGCAAAAGGTTTGTCTTTTATAGAAACAAAGTTCGCTTTTACTCAATTGCATAATATAAGAAAACTAATATTACAAATTTCACAAACATTTTCTTTTTGTTTCCGGTAGAATTATAACGATGCTTTCAGAATAAATAAATAAATAAATAAATAAATAAATAAATAAATAAATAAATAAATAAATAAATAAATAAATAAATAAACTGCATGTAAGATAATAAAAGTATGCATATTTACAGATTTTCATTCCAGTTGAGCTCGCAGGTTCGATTAATGATCCCGAGAGATGCGTATTCGTGCAGCTGCATTTCTACGTCTTTAATTTCATCCCTAGTTTTAGTTAAATTATCCCAGTACTTTAATACGTAAATGTGCAGAATTATTTAACAAACCATTCTTGATTCAGCACTGCGAAATTGTTGGCTAACGAGTCGAAGGCCGGTGAATACGTTGGTAGATCGGGGTCTTCCGCAGCGTTACTCTGTCTCGGCGTACTGTTGTGGCGCGGAGATTCAAACGTCAGATCACTTTTCCTAATAACTCCGTCATCATCACTGTCTAATGCTGAGAACATAATTTCTACCTCCTCTGATGAGAGGTTAAGGTGGGAAGCCACTTCCTGGAAACTCTTTTTGGTGTAGCAGAAGTCATTATCGTCTTGCGGAGGTAGATTCAGTCTAGGAATTATTCGCTCCGAGCTGCCATTCAAACTGAAGCTCTCTTCCTCTCCTATAATGTCATAACTTTCTAAGTCCATCGTTTCCTGTTCCTTTCGCGACGTATTCATCATCTCAGCTGCATTTATGGATGTACAATTTCGATTTCGGTAGAATCATATACAATTTCAGAGTCTGAAATTTCTTATTAGTACAGTGACTTACGACTGCACGTGTCCTGAATCTATCAGTATTTTCGTACACTCCTCATTTATGAATGATGATAGATATCCGTTCTATAAAGATACATGTACCAAATATCTGCATTTCGATCTTTCTTTTAATGGATGTATGATTTTTAGTCTGTCGACAGCTTTAAGGCATAAAATTGCTCTAGATCGTTAAGAGAGCAAATGTATAAACGTGCAGCGTAGGGTTCGAAATCTGTTTTAATAGTATATGGTCATCTACCACAAAATGATCCATTTTCTATTCCGGGTGGTACTCACAAATATAAATGTTTCCATTTTCACAAGACAGTGCGAAGCATCCCGGCAAATGTCAAGTATATTCCTATAAATAGCGTTGCAATTTGATAAAGATATGCCTTCCTTTTGCGTTTAATTCCCGCACGTGGGCGTAAGATCTTGAAAGTTTTTCAAATGTTCAGATATGAATGCTTTCGCCGTTTTCTTCTATCTTATGTAGATGGGTCACGATAAACAAATATAGATATCTCTGTTTTAAAGGGCAGAAAACACCTCTTCTTTACCACTAACTCGCAAGTATTTTGACGTGAAAATTCAGTTTTGGATATATGTATTACTCGAAAACTATTTAAATTGTACAAGTACTCAAAGTTGCTAAATTTAGCGGCTTGAGATGTTGAAATGCCCGCATGACACTACAATTATCCCTTATTAACACGCGGACACGTTAATTGTTTTGTTGATCAGTCAATAATTGGACACCTTTAAAGTCAAAATCAAACACAAGCCGACTTTTTGTCATCAAAAATGGCACGACAGCGATAAGCTCTTCTTAAAATGATTTTTAATCTCCTCAACTTAAGTAAATACTCTGTTTAAAAACTTTTATTCAATTTCTTAAAATAACAGTTTCCTACTTAAACCAACCAACTGGAAATTAAATACCTCACACAGAAAATATACACAAAGTACACGTTGATTTTAATGAAACCTTCAGACGAAATATGAAATTCTTTATTACAGAATTAATATCAATCGTTCCGTAAAGAAATTTTAATAAATATGGCCTAGAAATACAAATATGCATTATGATTTTAAGTCATTATCTTCCGCTATGATAACAAAAATGTAGACATACTGAAGTTTACTTGAAGGTCACAAGTCTGCAAATTGTATTCCTCCGGGAAAATGGATTTCCATTGTCATATGGTATGTGACTCCTATTCGAAAACAACAATAAGAAGCGGATAATAAGCGTGTAATTCGAGTAATGAAAAATCTCATTAATTAATTTAGTGTTGTAACGATATATCATTTGTACTCGTATCGCGATACAGTAGTTTGACGATACGTATCATTATACATCTTCCATTCAAACGATAAGTATTTTTAACAAAATCAAGCACAGTGTAACAAATTGAGATAATTTTTTTTCTGTATCATTTACTTGTAATGCACATTGTATGAAGCCAATAGTATCACCATGTAACTTGTGAGAACCCTCTCTTTCCTGTAAGGACTATTTAAATTGTTGCAAGTATGTTAAATTTTTCTCTGGATTCAAGGAATACGAGGGTTGTTCGAAAAGTTCGAAGAGAACAGCAATATTTCAGAAATGCGTGACAGTGAGTGTGCAATTTTCTTACCAAACATTCATGAGGTTTATTGCTATCAATCTATACAATACCAAGGTAATTTAAATATTCTTTCATTTAAACCATTGTCTTTAATTATGTGTCGTGACGTTTAGCGGCGCAATACGAAAATTAAGATATCTTAAATTGTGTACACGCAGATGATTCCTTTATTATTTCTAAATTAGGATGCAGAAAAGTCAATGTATATACTTTACTGTTTTACGATAGTTGAAAGTTGTCATATTGAAATTTTAGCTTGTTACGATACACTGGTATTTAGATATCACTATTACAAGAAGCGCCATTAAGACGTAAGAGTGGTAAAAATGACGTTTTCCTACAATTTTTAAACGACGTGGATAATTGAACTTTTATTCAAGCTAATACAAAGTCCATGAAAGATCTTATACATTTTGTAGTTGGTACACATGGTAATGGACTGCAAGAAAAAAATTTCGATCGCACATCAGTATGCATACAATTTGCAAAGAAGATGAAAAAGTGTAAAAAATTCATTCAAATAGAATGGTTTGAACATCCTAAAAGAACAAAACTGACCGATCCAAATGTTCTGAAATGAAATTCTTGATGCATTATCTGTGAACAGATAGAAAAGACCAGGGAATAATTCTAGCGCATTATTGCCTTATTTTATCTGTATGGTTTATTTTTTTAACCGATTGAGATAAAATAAACAACTTTTCCCCAAAAATGATTTCAAATTTTAAGACGGAACAAAAGCAGAAAATTTCTAATTACTCCGTACTTTGCATAGCGTCGTCTTGGACGCCATTTACTGCGCCGCTCTCCGAAATGACTCCAAAAGAAAAACACCTTATTTCTTTGCTTATGGACCAATTGCTTTGAATTTTGCACAATAAGAATATGCAATCTTAAGGAATAAATTGGTATATAATCAAAATGTTTAACGATAACGATAAAAAAAATTTCAAACTTGTCTACGAATTTATCCAACAGCCCTCGTATGTGAGTGTTGGATTTGAAAGAAAAGTGTATTGTGATACGTATCGTATCGTGATCCTTGTGTCGTGATCTAGTGTATCGTTACATCCCTAGATTAATTATACTTACAGAGGGGGAGGGAGTTGTAAATTATGCTGTAAAGTTCTAATTATAGATTCCTTATATGGCGACCTTCTTTTGTATAAAAGTCAAAAATGCCCAAAAGCTTTTAAATAGAGAAAATATAATGTACATGCCAACACTCATATTGGTTTACTGTGATTTTTTTTACATTTCCTAAGTCACGTGACATGAAGAAACCTCATTTATGATACAAAGATGATGTACACTATAGCACAATAAAGCATTTTGTTTGAAGCTGGAAAGGATTTAACATATTTTATAAATAATCAAATGAAAGGAATTGGAAACAAGCTATGAATTAAGCGATTCATATATCAGCAAATATATACCCGGTTATTCGTCAACCATTTGATAATATACAAGTGTACTTAGTCTATCAAAAATATAATCTCGAAAGATGCTTAAGATTTAGAATTTTAGAATAGATATATGTGTATTTTAAAGATTTATACAGACTAAAGCTTTTGTTATAACTGAAAGAATATATTACGAATGCAGATACTTGCATGTGTCATGATCAAGACTACATAATAGTAATCCTTGATTCTTTAATCCCTAATCCAGATCAGTAAAACGCCCTGAGTTGACCGGATTTACTCTGTCACATCGCACGTTTATGATCTTGAGACGAAGAGGGACTATTACAAAAAGCACGTTTTGTTGTTATAACTAATTAAAATAATCTCAATTCAGACGGTCATCTTAATCTGGATTAATGTGGTTAATGATCTTAAATAATCATGATACTGTAGAATTAACTTTAAGAGATCAGAAACTACAACAAAGGCCTGAAACTTTCTACTCTTAACACAGCTTACAGTTGACCAAGTTTGCCACTGGACTTAAATTTAAATAATTCAGACTTTCGCCAGAGTTCGCTTCTAGCATTTGTTCCAAAGAATATGAAAATACTGAGGCTTTCAACACAGATATCTTTTTCAATGCATGGTTCGTGAAATAAATATATATATATAACATGGATGGACCGGGCACACATTCTCCTACTCCCCCCCCCCCTTTGAGTTTCGTAATTTTTGTTAACAATGTCGTTTTTCTGTTCAATTGTTCTACCACCAGCTATTGCTGGTTCCCAGAGATTATCCAGATTCCGAATTCATGTATAATCAAGATCACTTTTATCAATTATGATAAAAAATATACTATAGTATCTTTTTACTTTTTTTATATTGCATGCACACTTTTTCCTTCATTTTCTTTTTTTTTTTTTTATTTCATTTGGGGGGGGGGGGGGGGGGGGGGTTATAATTCGTTTTGCTTTATTCTGTTCTTTCTTCATAATTGTATTATCATGATTCTGATTTCATTGCATCAAATGTTTTCCTGGGTCGTGCAGAAAAACGTGATGCACTACAATGCATTTTACTCTTCTTTAATCGCAATGAATAGCTTTTTGCAACTTCTTTCGGCAGTAAATGCAACCTGTTACATATTTCAATAGAAAACACACCAGAATATATTTAATGGCGGCGAGTTTCGCATAAATAATGATTTTGTTTATGACTCATACAATCTGGAGTTTATAGTCCATTGATTTTTCGGTTTCTGTTTTAAATTGAACTTTGACATACTGAGATAAAAAAGTATATTTTTCTCCATAATTAATTTTGTTATAATAATTAAATATTTATATAATTATTATAAAGCAGAGTGTTTATAAGTTTTGCCCCTTTATTGACCCCGATTGCGTAACACATTCTTCTAATTCGAGAAAATGTTACAGGAGAGTACTATTTTCACAAAGAATCGGCTTCTACAAGTCCCCATTACTACAACATCGGAATATAAAAACAAGAAAACACTACAAGAACATAAATCAAAGATATCTAGACCAATATATACAACGAGAGCTGACAGAAGGTCAAACAATATTCAATAATAAAAAGTGAGATTATCCAGATCACTTGAGCAAAATTCTATAACTTGTCCTGCAACCCGGGACCCAAAAGTGCACACAGAAGCGTCGGCCAATAACACTTTGCTATTTGGATCCCAAGAGCAAAGTGTTGTCGGTCATTTCCGCGTTTATTCTACTGTAAGCTTCTCTGGATTGGATTCAAAGCATAATAGACATAAGCCAATCACATCTTGTATTTTCGTACACTCATCAATAAGGATTACGACCAATTTTCAGATACGACAGATGGTCTGTGTCCTGTTACATGTAAGTGTTCAGTACTATAAATGCTGTAAATATGTACTTTTAAAAGATGCTTTTTCCAAGGGTCAAATCTTTCATAAAGAATATGAGTGATGATTCGCAAATTACCCTCGACGATCTCAGTTTCTCAAGGTGCGTCAGCGAAAGTAAAAAAAAAAGAAGATATATCCATTGTTCATACGTTCATACCTTTCGAATGTCAGACGAAAAGACATATCGTTTACATTCGAGCATATAAGTAAACGTGTAGCAAGAACTTTATGTGCATTCCGCATCTTTATCGTACATTAATGGTTTAAGATTTGCGTGTTGTATTGTACAGTTGCTTAATTTTAATCAGGACACAGTAAACTTTTATGTAAAATTCCTCACGCGATGTCACATGGCAGATATATAGGATTGAACAAAAGCAGAATGACCTAACATGACATATACATCTACATTATGGATGTATCAGAGAGCTATGTCCATTCGGACAAACTCTCATATTCAGCAACACAACTTAATAAAATTCACCTCTTACACATGGAAACTTTGAAATATGTTACAGCAACAAGATTTGTTTTCAGCATGGATATAGCATTAAATGGAACACTTTGACCTCTGCATGATATTTCATTTTAATGGTATTTTTCTTCAGTTTGAAAATATCGCTTGCAATAAAACTTTTTTTTAAAACACCACAGACATGTATACAATACACAGACAAGGACAATGTTTGTTTTATAACACAGAACACAGAAGTGTATGCGTCGGCCGAACCATGGTTCTAGTGAGACTCGAACCGCAACCTTTCGGTCACTGGCCCGACGCCCTTACCACTATAGCACAGCGCCGACATCATCAATCAAACTTTTTCTCGACAATACGTTTGCATAGTGATTCTCTTACAAAATCATCGCTTTTGATCCATCTTAAAGGAGCAGCTCCATTCTAGACCTATTTAGAAAGCCAATTCTATGACATTATGATAATATATCTCGTAAAGTTCGATTGAAAAATACTAATGAAAAAAAAAAAAAAAACACCGGAAATTTCATTGATACGAGGGGGAGAACTACTCGTAAACATTTATCTAAACTGCATTGTTCAGTGCGTCACTTTGTATTGATGGTCACTCTATAGAATCCTGGGAACAATGGAGCGGAGGACTGTAACAGGTTGTAGCGTCATCGATTACTTCATGATGCCGTAAAATCTAATGTGAATGCACATGAGAAAGACGAATTATTAGTCTATATGCTCTTTTGTGTAGTGAATAAATGTGTTACATATACGGAATCAATTTTGATATCAAAAAACAACTTACAATGTGATTACATAATCCAGAATCATCCTGTTTCCTTTATTGATATACCACCCACCGTTTATTGAAAATGCAAGAAATTTTATACACGATACGAATGGTATCTCAATTTTTTTTCAAAATTGAGAAGACCAAAACTGCATACAAGGTCAACAGTTGCTGATATTTATCAAAGGGTATATACTCGTATGCGCAAAATAGATAGGAAAACGTAAAAAAGGTTTTAAAAGAATAAATATCAATGCAAAAGCTACGAAAGAAGTAATCGCCATGGCCTAAAATTTCATCAATTTAGACACTTTTAAAATAAAGATGCAATTGCCATGGCCTAGAATTTAATCAGTTTACACAATTTTATTAAAAAATCCCAAATTTAAACAAATTTCAATATCTTCAGAATCAATATTGCATAGATACATTTTCCTGCGATTTTATGTTTGTTTGATATTTTGACGTTTTTTACGGATTTTCTTACATGGAATGTAATCACTGTAATCACAAATAAAAAACCTGTACAAATGTTTTACGTCTTCAAATTCATGAGCATCATTTAAGAACAGATCAATTTGCAGCATTGACCAGTCATGCACGTTTCGGGTATATAACCCTCGTCAGTGATCCTCAATTTAAACAATGTAATATGGCTGGGAAATGATGCTACAGGACCAAGATTTTAGGAATTTGAGAACATTTTGTAAAACAGAAATTTTCGAATGCGTTTGAAGAAACGACCAACCGAAATATATCGAACTTGGCTACATGTAGCGCTTCGATTTCTTTCCAGCAATTTTAAAAATGCACAAATGCAATACCATGTCCTCAGCAAAGAAAATAAATCAAGACAGTCTTATTATGTTTATTTATCTTTCAAGGCAGCTGACTGACAGACTGATTGCAGTAAGAACTTATTGTTGTGAATGGTACAGATACGAGATCTAAAGCACTAAATCACATGTAGCTTAGAGATGTAGGTGCTATGAAAAGCATTGAATTTAAAACCTTCCGTGCTCTCAATGTCCCTGATTTAACTACATTTATATAGAAGAAAGGAGGGGATCTTCAATAACACTCGGTTGCAGCACCAACAGCAAAACTCCAAGTCACCCAGTGCAAAAACACAGAGCAGACATCCACAGATAGAGACGCAAAAGGGACAAGGAATACCAACTCACACAATAGAAACAAGAAACACAAAAGATCACACATAAACCAACGAGACCAATGGACAACCGGTGCCGACTTAGGACAGCCATCTGCCTCGCAAGTAGCAGACGGTGTGGTTATTCCTGGATTGCGTGTGCACAACCCTCCAACTTTCCATGGTGAGTTGTGGTCTCGAAGAGCGTACAATTGTGATGTAAAACAACCTCATCACTGTTAGATGACCACACACAAACAAGACCGCAAAACGCAAAGACCCAAGCAACACAGATGAATATGTAAATGGATATAAAAAGAGGGCGTACGTAATACAGTCCATGCTCTGCCGTCTGTAGCGAGTTTATGTATGTTATCACCCGAGGAGTCCGACTGACATTCAGAGAGAGCAGGTGGTCGGGGCCCTGTCTTCTCTAAAGTGGTATGGACAGGGCCCGTCATGGAGTCCCGTCGTCACAGTCAGTTGGAGTCTAAGTCTTAAGAATGCGCTGGTACAAGACTGTAGATTGATCAAGTACCAAGCCTAGTGTCCGTCTGGTGACATTAGGATCATATCAACGGTATAAAAGGCATTTGATGATTCTGACGCATTTTCGATGGTTATGCTGTCTACCTTTGATCCTTCTAATTTTGTTCATTATGTCTCCATTAAATGCAGGTTGTGAAATATCCATATGTACTTGATATCACTCTCCATGTTGAAGTTCATTTTCGTCCAATTTTATGGATGAAGGTTATACTGTTATTGCTTTCATGGGTCTGTATCTTAAGTACTACATGTTCCTTAATTGTAAAAGCAACGTTGAAAATATCACACCTTTCTTAGAAAAAGTTGCTTATCATTTCGATATAAACCACTGACTTACCATGTTAACGCTTTGAGACCCTCGTCAAGTGTCCCGATGAAATCGTCGTATACATGATCTTGGTCTTCTGAAGTCTTACTGGACAGTCGTCGCTTCTTTACGTTATTGTAAATTTCCTTAAAACCTCTCCGGAACTCATCGACACTGATTTTCCCATCCCGATCTTTGTCAAGTTCTAAGAATATTTCGTGTAATTCATCACTGGGCAGGTCTCTACAGATAGAAGCTAATTCAGTTTCGTCAACGTAACCGGAACCATCTATATCACAAAGTTGAAAGAGTTGGTCAGCGTCGATACCGTCTCCGCTCATTCTATTTACTGGGGCAAACTTTATTAACACCTTTTACGTCTCCATGCTTCTTTCCAGACGCCTACCCTGAAACGAAAATTGCATTCGTTTGAACATATATTACAGGTACATACAAAAGTACTTTCAAATTTTAATGTTTCTTTTCTATATGTGTCATCAGGCGAATAGATTGATTTTATTCAACGGGACATTAAACTTGAATTGAATTTTATACTGCGATATCTTTTTCATGTATCTTTGAGCTTAATTCGCTCCTAATTGAACATTTTTGTTAAATGTAAATTTAGAATATAAATGTGTATGAATGAATTCAAAGTTTCCGTCTCATGGAATGAAAATAGGCATAATAAACAGATTCATCTGAGAAAAAAAGAATGCTACAGCATGACGCATAGATCGTATTAGCTTCAGCAACTGCTTCAATTGACAACAATCCAGAATATACGTAACGATACCGAAAATTATCAGCAAAACATTTAGCAGCTAACACAATAAAATAGTAGTTCTACGATAGCATGACCATTAGAACAAAAGATGTTATCTATTTTCGGGAGTTTTCGGGGATTAGAATGTTAAACGTCTTCAAATTCAATAGCATCATTTAAGAATAGATACATTTGCAACATGGACCAGACATGCACGTTTCGGGTAATTAACCCTCGTCGGTGATCCTCGATCTAAACAATGTAATATGGCAATAGAGTGTTAAAGTCACTATATCCAAAAATGTACCAAAAGACGTAGCAGGATGGGTAGGATATGATGCTACAGGACCCATGTTTTAGGAATGAAATATTGATTACAGCAGTTTTCGAATGCGTTTAAGAAACGATCAACCGAAATTGATTGAACTTTACAACATGTGCCCTCGGGGACTTCTGGTCCACCAGCAGTGACACTCACCAAATGGTACAAATGTTAAACGTCTTCAAATTCAATAGCATCATTTAAGAACAGATACTTTGTAGAATGTTTAAGATAAAATCACCAGGTAGCCCTGGTCCTAATATTTGTGGACTGTTGAGTACAATGGCAATCCTACATGTGTATTCATCATTGATATCCAATTTGGAAAGTGTCTTGTTGTTCACATTGAACAGGAGAACATTATATATGTTCTATGTATCTACATTTAAGATAAGATGTTGGGTATACTGGGAAAAGTACTTACAGACTAATGGCATTTCAGATGATGTTAGAAAGTAAGAAAATTATATTTGGGGCTTTTCTTGAAATACGATTCAGGACTTATTGTGCGTTTGAATGTACATGTATTAAGATACTGTGTATTGGTATCATGTTCTCCAAGTCGTCATGTTGCAGATCTGAATCTTGTATTCCGATTTCCTATTTCCACAGATTTATCTTTTAAATTGGCATTCCTTAAAAGTTGGTGTTTGGTATAACACCCCCCCCCCTCTTCCCTAAATTGACAAAGTAAAGGGGAAATTATTGAAATACATGTATATCAGCATTCATTTTTTTGTGGTTTGTATGCATTAGTCACTTAAAACACCGATATTCATTAACCATGCAAAACGGTTAATCTCTGTGGTCAAGACTATAAAAAAAATGGAAGCGTAGTAGCAAACATTCTTAGGTTAATCCTAGCAAAGTGCGTAGAGTACTCGTATTATCTTATAATGTCAGAATTAAAAAAAGTATGAACTCAAAGAGAAAAATTGAAGTCACTGTGTGTGACCTCTTCGGTGTAATCACACAGACTGATACTGCAATACCGGTAATATGTTAGTAAATGAGTGTGTTTTCTTGCTACATCGACATGCGCAAGCAGACAAAGCTATGCTCATAAATTCAAATAATTCATAAAACACCACCACCTTTCACCACCACCAAACCTATTACTACGTATATATCTACCTGAGTACGTGGCTTATCAATTAGTAAATCGCCGAAGTCCCTTTCTAAACAATTTTATTCAGGCCTGTCGTTAAAAGCTGATAGGGAAATATTTACTTGAGAGATCCCCGTCAAACATTAAAAGTTCGTGAGGTGAGAGTGAAATTCCTTTGCCGTTATCTATACTGTCAAGTCACTTCTTATCTGGCCAGCCTGCGTTCGCTGTATGAAAGGTAAAGGCTCACCTGGTATCTGATAGGCAAAAATCGATTTTTCACTTTGCATCACGTGATTTAAGATTGTCACGTGATCTATAGATTACGACTACAGCACAATATTGCAGCAGCTGCTGAATAAACGATCGACATTATCAAAGGGCTTTGTCCTAGATAGGTCACTCAATGCTACAATTCATTTATTAATTCTCATCATTGTGTTAGCATACAACTTTATTTTATTGAACATTATCCTTATACAATTCATGTAAAACTGCTTTGGCATTCACAGAGAGGGAAACATTGTGTTAACTAGTGGAACATATATCATGTATATCAACCGAGAATTTCAAAACATACCCTACTTTAATTTAATCATTTATTATTCCTTTCTTGCCTAATGTAATCTGTCTAGAATTTCTTCTAAAACAAACTTTGCGTTGTTTCTTAGTATATTATGACGGAATATTTACATTGTCCCTGACTGTCTGTTGGTGTGGTAGTTGTATTTCCATAATGTTTTGCTGTTTATGAGTTGATAGTCATATTTCCTCAGTGTTCGCTATATCCATGATCTATTCAATTTGAAGACGTTTACATCTATTAAAGTTTTTGGCAAGATTTTGAATTAATCCCACGCAATCAGAATATTTTTGGGAATCTCTGATTATGACCATGTACGACAGCGTTTAATTGTTTATTTGTATCTATTTGTACCATCTTGAATTTTGTGCGGCACCGCAATGTCATTTTCAGTGGTGCAACTTCATGCAATCTTAATGAATTTCGTTTAGAACTATCACGGATAGTGACGTCTATATGTTGAAGATCTCTTCCTAAACTTAGAATACATTGAATCAATTTTCACTTCTTTTGAGTTATTTTCTAAAGCGCAAAAGGAAATTTTCACCTAAATTTTATTTCCATTGAAGTTTGTGCATGTCTGGTCCATGCTGCAAATCTATCTGTTCTTAAATGATGCTATATATGAATTTGAAGATGTGTAAAAGCTAAGTTACCTCCTTTTAAGTTACAATACATAATAAATTAATCAAAAATTAGATAAGAGCTAGATAAAGAAGATAATGAGGGACTAAAACATCTAACAATTGTACATTGTACATGTACAAAATACAATGCCAGTCATGTATGCTCTTATACCAAATCTTCTTTCCTGAATAGCGAAAAATTACGCTCGTGAAATAAAGAAGTATATATATGGCAAATTAATATTGTGAGGAAAAAACTCTTTTTTTTTTAGAATTATGTAATCCTATATCCAAAATACAATGAAATAAATTGTAGTAACATATATCAGACATATGTTTCTGGTTCAAACGTTCGCCGTATTTGTAAGGTACATGTACATGCAATATTAAATTATTTGATGCAGTATTTCAACATGATAAATTCAACCACTAGGTTGGTATTACTGCTGGTGGATAATGAATTTGATAAATAATTCTTAAACTAAGGAGTATCTTTCTCATGCATGTATGTCATTGCATAGCTCTGAACTATGCTGACTCTTTGTCATATATTTAGGTCATGTTTAAATTTTCCTCTCATATATTCACTATTTGGATGTTCTCTCTTTCGGCCACGAACATCACTAATTACTAGTATACAGTATATGTTTAAATCTGTCTATGACGCTTCTAAATTCTAACGTAAAACATAATAAAAATTATAACGTAAAACATAATAAAAATTATAACGTAAACATAATAAAAATTATAACGTAAACATAATAAAAGTGAATTAATGAACTGAATGAAGGCACTAGGTTTGGGTATCTCTTCTATAATGGCACTGTTAGTCCCCAAGGATATCGTTAGCCTGGTTTAACTGTGCTTCTGCGCCGACTTGAAATATTTTTGTTTTATAGCATGTATCTCCCTCATCAAATAGTTCTGTCTTTAGCTAACTCTTATAGGGGGTCCAGAACAGTATCCGAAAGAACCCCATCGGAAAGCTCTAGATCAATTATGACGTCATAATAGAAACGGCGACGTTGGCGCGTTTTTCGCAAGAACGTCAGCATTAGGTAACGTAAAAATAAGGGGAAGGGGGTAACATATCACTATTTAGATTTCTTCTCTTTCGGCCATGAGCATCACCAACCATACAGTACTGGTATTTGTTGAAATACGTCTATGACGCACTAAGTTAGTAATGTTAGAACATACATATCAATGTATATGATACTTTCAGTAACAAAAGGTTGGTATTTCTGCTGGTGGAATGTTAGTCCCCAAGGAGACATCGTTCGCCTAGTTTAAGTGTACTTCTGCAATGACGTGAAATATATTCGTTGATTTTCTGATACTGAAGGATATGTTTGTGATCGACTAACATCGTCAATGAGGAAGTTCTTCGGTCGATATGGGAACTTGTCATACTCTATGATGTCCCACTCTCCAGAACGGTGGATGATATTCTGTCATAGACCATTTGAACCATCCAACCAAAGATTGTATTCTATGTCTTACGAAATGAAAGTAACCGGATGTGACAGTTCTACCGAATATTGAAGCGGTGGGTGTTGCATGAAAGCAGGAGATGCTTGCTCTTCCTGGGCACCTGGTCTCATTCCCATATTGGGAGTTCGCTTCTTTTCATGTGGTGGAGGTTTTTGCTTGTTTGCTTTGGTTCCTGTTTTGTCCTGATTTTGTAAACCTTCGGTTTCTGATTTTCTGAATTATTGATTTTGTGCTGTATACAGTATATGGTCATTATCCATATTTGTCATTTGATATATCATTCTGAAACTAAGGAGTATCTAGATCTATCTCATAGCGTAGCTCAGTCCTTGGCTGGCTTTTAAATAGCATACTTTAGAATGTCACTCTTCATAAATTCACTATTTGGATTTCCTCACTTTTTAATTTCATATACCAACAACAAAAAGGTCGATATCACTGCTTGTGGACTGTTAGTCCCCGAGGATATTGTTCGCCTAGTTTTTTTTCTGAGCTTCTGCACTGACTCGAAATATATTCGTTAATTATCTGATATGAAATCTGATAAGTAATTCTGAAACAAAGGGGTGTCTCCCTCGTTGTATAATTCTGTCCTTAGTTTTTTGTTTTTTTTTTTGTTTTAGCATACTTTAGAATAATGATCGTCATATCTTCAGTATTTGGATTTTTTTCTCTTTCGGCCACGTGCATAACTGTTGATACATTACTGGTTGAAATGCGTCTATGGTACACTAAAACATTACGTTAACACATACAGTATATTTCAATATGACAGTACTTAGTACTTGTATGTACCGTCCAGAAGATACCCAGTAATATATCACTTTGTCAATGAATATTTGTGTAGATATCAAATTGTAGATCTATATATGTATCAATGAATCTACAAACGCACCGTGTCGTGCCTTTCAGTATTTTACTACTGGCAGAGATAGATTGATCATGGTCGTACGCCTACATAATAAAGCATCTGAATTCAGTGACAACTGTAAGGACATAGTAAAGATTATATTAATTAATATTTACATGTATCATACATTAACATATACGTTGGCGTAACCTATTCAACATACAATGTAATCTTGTAAGAATGCATGCGAACTCTACGTTTATCAAAGAAAGCAGTGAATCCGCAGATGAATTCCGTGCAGCATCCATAACAAAGAAAAAGACAGCGATACATCCAAATGCGAAAACAGAGAGTGGACAAACACAATTAGAGACAACAAAGGTCGAGTAAGACCAAACACCAAGGACGACATTAGAATGTACTGCGTCTAACTATCTTGTTTGTGATGTCAACTTACAGTGAGAAGTTTTATGTTTATACAACAATTGTGTGTCTATGGAGATCTCTGTGTATCCGGGAAAGTGGGAGGGTTGTGCGCACGTAATCCGGATAACCACACCATTTGCTAAAAGCAGATGGCCGTCCAAAGTCGGCGCCGGGTGCACATTGGTCTCCTTCCTTTTACGTGTTGTCATCAATGTTTAATGTTTCTGTACGTCTGTTACGATTGTTTTGTATGATGTTCTAGTGAATATTGTTGTGTCTTTTTGCGATTTGGAGTTTGTACGATGTCATTTATGTGTCAGTTTCTTGTGGGTTTTTTTCGCTGGGTGAGTGCAGGGTGGTCATGCTGGAGATCATTCCCTTTTCTTTTTTGTGTATTTTGAAAATAAGTGAATTAAACATAAAACCCTGGTCAGAATTCAAAAATTACGATCAGTGGATATACGATTTCAGTAGAAATTCAAATCCAAACCAAACTAAAACCACTTTACAAAGAGATCAGTTGACCGGGGAGAGTAAGCATACCCTGCTTACTAGCACCTACCGTCAATTTACCCTCACAAAATAGGATAAACCAGTGATTATATCAAATTTAGTGCTCTTGGGTGGTTCTAACCTAAAATATCTCTCAACATTAAGGACAAAGATAATGCTGTAGCTATTTTTCAGTCCATTCATTTCCATTCGAGGTTGTCCTTGAAAGGCAATGGACATCTGAATTGGGAATACTTCAAGAGCAACCGTCCACAAATGACCCCATGCATTCGCGTACTAAAGACTCATCTAAGAACAGTCTTATGAGTGTGACAAAGGCGAAAAGAACATTTGGTCCCTTTATTGTATCATATCCCTTTAGCATAGACACCAAGTGTGCGATATCATTGTAGTGCAGGACCTGTCTTTTCGGCTTTTGATCGAGGGACATCAATATGAGTTAAAGAAGATCCTGACGATAATCTCAACAGCACTCACAATAGAGCAGAAAATTAAACATCGACGGACCCCTGTACCCCATTTGTTGCATTCAGCTGTTTAAAATGAAAAGTTATGGATGAGCATAAATAATTTGAAAATCATACCTGTGATTTAAACCTGGAATATATTAAGTTTCCAACTCATCTATATACAATGATCCAAACCCTGCATGTATGCTCAACTACTTCATTGCCACGTAGCTACATTGCAATCCGTAAGTCATATTTGACAATGAATCTGTTAAAATGTTTCAAAAACACACTTTGTGTACATAATGTATACGTGGACAATATTTTTTAAAGTTCGAGCACTTTATCATAATAAGATTATTAGATCCGCGTTGAGATTTTAAGGGTGCAAACATGTATGAGCGTTTCGGGTCAATGAAATCGTTGAAAGGTCTTACGTATAACTTTATACCATATAGTGTGATCTTTTGATTTCGAATTCTAAGGCAGCTTGTATTTATATCTGTGTGTCACCATCTGTACCCTGAGGATGATGATATGTGTACATGTCTAGACACTATAAATGAACTTTAAATGAAGATTTTAAGTTCGTTTTTATGGTTTCAAATGATAATGATAATGATGATCATGAAAGTTCTGATTTTTTCTAACTTTGTCTTAAAAGCCGTATGTGTTGTTGTAATTCTTTTATGACTCTACAACGTGCAAAATCATACAAATTGAAATCTACTTCGATGACTTATCACATGAAAGGCTCAAACGAAGGGCCAATCAGTAAATTAATTTTGTTAAGTAGCTTCTTATAAAAAAAGAACTTTTTAAAAAATTTCCTCAGTAAATCAAATAATGTCGAAGGGTTCCAACTCTATACCTTCTTGAAGAAAATTCCAAACCAATTTCCATGCACCAGACACGTGTTTCGAATATTAAACTCTCATCAGTGATGCCTCCAGCGGAGCCACCAAAAATAATTTCAGTAACGCCCTCTTTAATTTTTTAAAGTTAGATTTGTACATTTACATTACAGAGAATGCGCTGCTCCAAATTTCAGTAGCATATCCAAATGAAATCTATGTTCAAAATAGCATTGAGGGATGGTGCTAAGATGTTAAACTCCTTTAATTTCAATGATATTTATCGGTGAAAATGGCTAGTTTCCGAAATAGCAAAAAAATATACTAGTATATGATGTCATATTGATAAAAGACCAAACCAAAGTTTCTTTCAGGTGACAGAGCTGGAAAGAAGTACACTTGACAAACATCAGGCCACGGGGAACAATTTTAACTGCTCCACACTGCAACGTGAAATAAGTGTTTATATCGATAATGTCGAAGGGTTCCAACTCTTTATACCTTCTTGAAGAAATTCCAAACCATTTTCCATGCACCAGACATGCATTTCGAATATTAAATTCTCATCAGTGATGCTTCCAGCGGAGCAACCAAAAATAAGTTCAGCCACCAAAAATAATTTTAAAGACATCCTTAAGATTTCAAATTGAGAGATTTACTCGAAATTGTTCATTCTTGTGCGGGTTTTCGTTGGGTGATCCAAGGATCTAAGAGCGTACATTGACTTTATATATTATAGAGAGTGAACTACCTAAAATATCGATAGGGGTGTCATTGAACTTCGTGTTCCTCTCCTCTGTGACGGTAAAAAGGTTTTGTTACTGTTACATGCAAACTCCAAACTTCAGAAACGTCGATTATTTCCACTCAGCATTGCGGCAGCCGTACGACTGGAGGTCTGACTGTGATCCTGATTGCATTTTCAAGAATCAAACTGCAAGGATTCGTGTTGAAGCCACACGAGTTTCTAAAGTTTGCATGCTCGTCGCAACGTTGTATACTACATGTAAATATTTTAAAATCCGGTATTTACGCCGTAATTTTGTCATGATACAACTGCACCACTGACGAGGATTTACTATCCTCCGAAAAACGTGTCTAATGCATTAAAATTGGTTTGAAATGTTCTTCAAGAAGGTAAAGAGTCGGAACACTTCCATATTATACTAGTATAACATGATTCATGTGATATTTGAATATGATTAGCACGGCGAGCTTTTAACAGTACCATCTACAACACATTCCCTACTTGCATTGGACTCTGGATATTGATCGTTAGATAAAGTTGTCCTTCGTGTTTCTATAGAGCTGTGTTGTTGTCTGATTTTCTATACACGTGAAAAAGGTCTGTTTTATATTTCTCAAAGATTTGTAAGCCTCTTGATGGTGATTTTTGGGGATTCTGATTTCGGGTTTTACATGTTTGCCTCTCATTCGCTGATTCATAAGCTTCTATAGATTAAGTCTATATGACGTTGGGACGAGCTTTAGGTCTAAGAAATAATTCGTACGACGGCGAAACCAAATTGATAACGTGAAACCTGTTACAACTTACTACAAAGAGAAGGTAGACAGATCGCAGAAAAATCGTATGGCATATATATATTTCAAGTAGTTGAAATATTTTTTCTCGTTTTCGAACCTCAAGATCGTCAGACTTAAAGTGATTACGTGGGTGCCTTATTTTATCATCGCAAGACAACCGTAGATGCCCAACCTGAAAACTCTTCGAACTCTAAAATGCAAATGCAACTTAATTTTAAAAATCTCCTGTACTGGTATTTAAAGACAGTCTTATGACAGAAAGAATAAGAAGAAACATGCGGTTCTCGAAAGATTTGCGCCTGTCGAACCAGAGTGCAAAAGCCATGAACGCAAAAAAAAAAAAAAAAAAAAAAAAGGAAAGAAAAGAAAAGAAAAAAGAGAGAATAAGAAACGTTTCACGTGTGTCAATTCTCTCTACCAGGAACGGCAAGAAATAGTCCATTGCAAAGGATCAAAATATACGGTTTAATATTAAAAAATACTGAATAATTTTTATTTCTAAAATGTTTTCGCGATGAGCTTTGAATTTCATGAACAATTTGAAAAAATAAGGTCTTATTTATATGAGTAGTCAGTGCTGGATCAAATCATTTCGGTAGCACCATCTACATTGAAGTTCGTATTTATATTATAAACAAGGGCGGATTTAGGGGGGTTTGGGGGGGTTCGGGAAAACCCCCCCGGTTTCCCAAATTTTTTTTTTTTTTTGGTAACATTAGCACTCGGAAAAAACCCTGCAAACTGAGTAATAAAAAATGAATGCGTCTAAGGGACGGGTGAAATTCATCCCACTCGGAACGTTTTCAGGATTGAGTTCCGAACATAATAAAGAGTGCGCATGCGCAAAAAAAGTAAAACGCCGGTCTGTTACGGATGAACTCGTGTCAGATGAGCCTGCGAAAGCAAATAAAGGAAAACATCGACGAAGACAGTGCAGTATTGTTAAAAAATGAACGACCTGGCAAGTATTCCACTTGAATTTCATGATTACAAAAGATACAGTGGCATATTTCGGGGGGGGGGGGGGGAGGGGGTGCATTCTCTTTATTCCACTAACCCATAATGCACTGCGGCGAAAGGGTTTCCGGTTTATTTATAGATCACAGCTGATAGTGCGTTTTATCAACACGAATTAAACCAAGTAAACGTAAGTTATTTTTTTATTTTATCATTCATTTTTAATTAAGTAGTATTAATTGTGCTGTCTGCACTTCAAATATTTCAATTTCGCCCGTTAAATGGCGAAAAATAACATCAGTAAATTGACCTACTTCTTCACCTGGTTTACCTGTGACGCGGATCGGTGGTCACGGTGTTAGGAAAAATATGTGCCTATATTTTGCAATGTAATTTTATATTAGACTCAAAGGTTATGACATACCCAGATACTTTTTCTTCTGGTTTTATTCATTAGAAATAAATCAGATCACTGCCTGGGCCGGATTATAAGTTTCTTGAATCTTGTATTAACATTATTAGTATTACAACCTGTATTTTTCACCTCGCCCAAGCTAAGGCGAATCGTTCTTCCTAAATGTTTTATTACCCTGTAATCGACTGATATTAACATGAATTTTTGATTGCCATGAACTGAGCATATTACTCAAGGAGCTATACAAATATTTAAATTAACCACCCCCCTTTCTCTTAACAATTAAGTACAGGTCCAAGGATCAGGCAGTTGAAAAACCTTTAAAATTTTGCAGAACGTTTTTCTCTTGAAACGTGTTCAGATCAGCCTCCATATGAATGATCTGAAGGAATTTACCTCATACTTGGCTCGGATCGTGAAGAAAGCTATTAGGGTAGCAAATTTGGTTAAATTTTATAGAGACAATTTCTCCGCCATTTTTTTTCCCTTTATAATGGTTTATAAATCATAAGGTGAATATCTCGTTTCACCATCTTACCTTGAGAAATGAATATCATATGTTTGATTTGTACCACATATGTCTCAAAACAGAAACAAAAAGTTTTGCAAAAAAAATTGATATATCATCTCTGTCTGATTCTTACGTGGATCCCCCCCCCTCCACTTTCTAGCCAAATGGTCATTCCCTACACGATGCAACCTTCTCCATTGAAAAATTGATACATGTATTATATAACAAGTAATATTTTCGTGAAATTGCAATTAATTAATACAACTGTATAAATAAAATTAAATCTTGCATGTACATATATATTTTAATATAGAAAGATAAATTATTATTTATACATTACGATTGAGTGCAGGTAGGTTGATTGATTATGTATAATTTCATAATCAATATACTGAGATGATATGAATTGTTTATAATTCACATTAACAGATCACAGAAGACATCCGAGTGTAATGCAATATATATATATATATATATGACATAAATTTAACATGTTGTATTTTTGTTATCTTCAGGTTGATGCTCGATCTAGATGAAAACCCACCACATCAACTATAAGGATGGCCTAAAAGGCAGATGGCACAGTTCTGTCCAGTTTGCTCTATACACTTTGACAATATATTTTCATTATTTATAGCCATTGCTATCAATTCATGTGATTTTATCCATATCTCATTGTTTGTATCATTGTTTCATTGCATATTTACTTGATACCAATAAATATTGTTTAAACTAATTCATGTGATTTTCCCTGTCACTATAATTCATTATTTGTGTAATACAAGTCATGAAGGTAGGCAAGTAGTATATAAAGATTTTGTCATGACCTTAACCTTGTGATAGGCATATAGTATAGAGATCATATTGTGATAGGTATGTACATGTAGTATAATAAAGGTCTGATATGACCTTGACCTTATGAAAGGCATCATAGTATTTTGATCATATTCATACATATACTGATTATTATAGTGATTAATTAATGCAAAACACTACATTTCTGTCGGTCCAGACTCGATCCTCCTCGAATTTGCTAAGATGCTTTTAGTTTCTATGTATATATACCTTACTAAGACTGGAACAACCCCCCCCCCCCCCCCCCCTCGATTGACTGGACCCTCCTGTTTTGTTTTTGTTTTTTTCTCCTTCACCCATATGACTCCTCTTCCTGATCATATTGGAGGGGGGGGGGTTACAGTTGAAATCTTCAATCTTACATTAAGGATAACTGGGACGATAGCCTGTTTCTGACTTTTGACAAATTCATGGAGTTATATTTGGTCTGTCTCTAAATAGTATAATCCGCCGATCAATCACCAATCGATCACTAATCAAAACTACTTTTACCAATTAGGTAAACATCCGATTAAGGTACGCTACGTGGTGTTAGTTTAAACTGTATATTACAATACATCAATATTCAATAAGACATATGAATAGGATTTGGAAACAAGTAAACATACTTACGTGGTGTTAATATACCGAAATAACGTTTTATGAAAAAGAAAAAAAAAGTTCTATGAAATAAATTTTACGTTTAAATGACGCGAAAACACATATTAACTTTTTGAATGTATTTTACATGTGGGATTAGACAACAATAGCTAGGCTTGTTCGCGAATCGGAACGTGACGTTACGAATAATTTTTGGATGGCAAAAGATATCGCGGCCACAATATATCTGATATAATATATCTATGAGGCATCAATAAAAAAAATATCCGACTTTTGATTAGATTTATTACTATCTATATGTGTTTTCTGGAAGTAAAAATGCTATAATGATTCTGCATATTAATTTAGATATTAATTTGTGTAAATTTAAAATCAGCTTTTTACTTGTATTAAGCTGTACAAATCGTGGTAGTTTTTCTTCTATGTCAGTCGATTGCGCAATTTTTTGTGAAGTATTAACATCCCATTTGACAAATCGTTGTTTTGACAAGTACACGTGTACACGTCAATCAACCGTGCAGGGCACGTAATTCAATACTTAAAAGGTGTGAAACTCATTAGAGCGTGATATCGCCAAGCGGTAAACGAAGATAGGGGAGGGTAATAAAAATATCTTTAGAATTTTATAATTAAGTTTAAACTTTCAGTTTTTATAGAGTATATTGAATCTAAAAGACTAAGTGTATTAATCATCAATTAAATATGACAAATTGCAATCAACCTGCTATGTACATGTACTACGATTCGCCTTGGACCTTCTTTTCACACGAGTTTAATCGGGAATGAGCTTAATTATTTTATTTCAGGTATGATTTTTCTTTTTTCTTTAGATACATAATTTTCCCCATACGATAAAATAAACATGAACTAAGAAATTTATTAGTAGTACCACTTTTACCAACACGTTCATGATCGATTTGAACCCCCTCCCCCCTTTATCACCCCATTTCTTTTCTCATATCATTGCACATCATAGTTTATGAATATTTCTAAATGATATAGGCTTATATAAATTGGTCCAAAATAAATTATGAAAAATTAATGACCGGCGCACTGTCCCTGACATAGGTAGCATCAGGTGCTTGGGTAGGTCAACTTATATTTCACTGCTATAAATAGACCGGAAACCCTGACGACCGCAATGCATTATGGACTCGCGGAATAACGAGAATGTAGATGTACTGTAAACTGCACTGATTATAAGTTCTACTGTACTGGGCATCAGAATTGCAGAATATCTCTTATAGAATATACCCCCCCCCTCCCCGCTGACTTACAAAGTGGGCCTATCATCCGGCAATGATATCCTTGGTAGTAAGTATAAAAACGGGGTGGAAACTATATTATAAGTCCCCTCTGCCTGGCAGAGCCTCTGGTGAGCCGGTAGACGCCAGACGGTATACCGCACGGTAGGGGCCGGCTGCACTAAAAGTAATGAAGCTCAGCTTCCAGAGACAATATCACTGCTAGTGTTATAGTAAATAAAAAAGGAGGGGGGAGGCAGGTATGTTGGGTTATACAATTAACACAAAGAAGAAAGGGAGGGGTATTGTAAATGAATTTGTATACTTCATGTATCAGTAAAACTAAAGAAATGATGCATGATTGAGGCAAAGAAATTATTTGTAGAGGCCTATTATTATAACAGAGTAAAAAAGAATTGATGAATTACACAGACTTTGGTAAGCTGCGAGCAAGGGGAGGGGGAGTTGTACGATAAACTCTCAGACTAGTCGATCTGAATCAATTGTATTTGGCACTATAAAAATATGATCTTTATATTTAAACAGGTTCCAATATGACCATAAAGATGACACATGACATGGTCCAAGTGCAGATCTATTAATTGGCTTGGATGATATACAGGAAATATTTAGGGCTGTACATGTTTATACCCTAGCTCACACAGACTCAAGGGCTAAGTTCAGGGGCTCAGTGTTTGTATATAGATCCTAAGTGTTTCTTAATCTTCTTTAACTCATTATATGTATTTCTTAACTTACAAAAAAGTCAATTACAATTTCAAGACATTTAATGATTCAATCAATTTGATGAAAGGAGAGAGCAATTAAGTGAATCATTTTCTTCATATAGATATTAATTATAATTATGTGTCCTCATTTGTGTTTTAATGTTATGGGTATGTAACACACAGCAAGACTGCATTTTATCGTAAATGTAATGCGCTTGAGCGCCAAAGATAATGGATTGTTTATATAGTCAATATCCTCCTTGGTCTTGTGATTCTATCTTGTTTATTATTTTTAAAAATATTTTGTTAATTATGCAATGCTGTATTTTAAGACTTTTTACACCTGCATTTTTATTAAAATTATCAATGAGATTAACATGATCTTTTCTTATATGAATTATACTAGTGATGGATTTTTTAAATGTACTCCATTAATATGATGTACTTAAATCCTCTTCTTCTACATCTACCTCTTACAACTAAATTAACACTTATTTCCATATAATTTCAGGAAATTGAGACACAGAATAGTGCTACATGTAGACATGGCAGCAGTACATGTAAAAAATTCACAGGCGCCTGTCCAGCAATGAGTGCAATAAGCTTCCTCCGAAATGAGTACAAAAATGTATACTGAGATTATTTTTGTACAGTTAAGATTTATAATAATTTAAGTGTCAGAAATGAACATGATGTTATTCATACATTTTGATATTGCGGCAGCCGCAGGAGTGCCAGCGTTCTAGAGGGTGAAAGCTAATACATGTAGAATGATAAGAGTGTCTGTCATTTTTTTTAGATAGACATGATGGAAGGTCTGGTACAGCCACATGTTTATTTAAATATCCTTTCACATTTTACTATATACCCTCTTGTATTTACAATAAAAGTAATGGTATCGCAAGAATTTACAAACTTCAGAAACTGCATGTTGATACTGCTTATTATATATACAGGCATTTTAAGGGCATGGAATATTTAGAGTGTCAACGTAAATATAAGAAATGACACTTTATTTTTTGTATTCATTGGTCCTCTGTATAATTCTGATTGGTCTCATGAAAATTTTCAGAGAAGTTATGCAGGATTTGCAAGTGACCAACCAGAACTGTAAGACCCATGAGCACTTAAAGTATGGAAGTCATATTTTTAATGCAGAACTCGAGATTTGCATAGGAGTATTAAGATTAATGCTAAAAAATAATCTATATGCCAATATGGGATTTTTCTATTTTAGTCAACTGAATTTTTTTTCAATTAAAATAAATTAATTTGTTCTTTTTCTTGGATTATCTAGAGAACAGACCATTTAGTACCCAGCAGAGATAATGATGCAAAGCTGTACTTATGATGAATCATACAAAGAGAATGTTCAAAGTGTGAACCATTGGACAATTAAGCTGTAAGTACATGATACATGTATATCATATGCTAAGACACCACACATACCACCTGCATATATAAAAAAATAAAATATCTTGAATCTGCAATCAGTTAGAAGATATACCATTTTACCATCTTAAAATATCAAATATCTCCTACCAGTACAGACATCATACACTAAGAAATGAACTTTTCATACTAGTACAGTAATCATACACCAAGGAATTCAATTTTCCTACCAGTTCAGGCATCATACGCTAAGAAATTCAATATCTCCTACAAGAACAGACATCATGCATACACTAAGAAATGAACTTTTCATACTAGTACAGTTATAATACACCAAGGTATTCAATATTTCCCTCCAGTACAGACATCATACACTAAGACATGAAATATTCCTACTAGTACAGACATCATACACTAAGGAATCTCTCCCACAAGTACATACATCAAACTCTATGAAATTAAATTTTCCTATTAGTACAGACATTATACACTAGTTAATTCTATCTCTCTGACCAGTAAAACCATTATACACTAAGGAATTCAATCTCTATGACCAGTCATCATACACTAAAACATTAAATCTCCCTATCAGTACGTCTGACATCAAACTCTTAAGAATTTATTTTTCCTTTCAGTACAATTAACATCATACGTACACTAAGGAATTCAATTCAATTTCTCCTACCAGTAAAGACATCATACAGTAAGGAATTCAATTTTTCCTACTATTCCAGACATCATACATAACAAATTCATTCTCTTCTACCAGTACAGGTGTCAAGTACTAAGAAAGTCAATTTCTGCCATTTACTAAGTACAGATACAATGTATCATACACTAAGGAATTCAATTATCTACCAGTCCAAGCATCATACACAATGGGATACAATCCCACTATCAGTGCAGACACCATCCTCTAAGAAATTCAGTTTTCCTACCATTACAGACATCAAACTCTTAAGAAATTAAATTTTTCTACCAGTCTAGATATTATACAGTTAGAAATTCAATATCTCCTACATGTACAGATATCTAAGAAATTAACTTTTCCCACCAGTACAGAAGTCACATAGTAAGGAATGCAATTTTTCCTACCGGTACAGGCATCATGTACTAAGAAATTCAACATGTTCAATTTCTTTTACAAGTACAGACATCCTACTCTAAGAAATTAAATTTTCCTACTAGTACAGACATCGTATTCTAAGAAATGCAATCTCCCCTACCATTAAAGGCATCATACACTATGTAATTCAATTTCTCCTACCAGTACATACATCATACACTAAATATTTCTCCTACCAGTACAGATATCATACACTAAGGAATTCAATTTCTCCTACCAGTACAGACATCATACACTAAGGAATTCAAAATCTCCAACCAGTACAGACATCATATACATGTACATAGGAATTCAATTTCTCCTACCTGTTCAAACATCATACACTGAGGAATTCTATTACTCCTACCAGTAAAGGCATCATACACAAAGGAATTAAATTTCTCCTAACTGTAAAAACATCATACACTAAGGAATTCAATTTCTCCTACCAGTACAGATAACATACATGAAGGAATTCAATTTCTCCTACCAGTACAGGTATCATACACTAAGGAATTCAATTTCTCCTACCAGTGCAGACATCATACACTAAGGAATTCAATTTCTCCAAGCAGTAAATACATCATACACTAAGGAATTCACAATCTCCTACCAGTACACATATCGTACACTAAGGAATTCAATTTCTCCTTCGTGTACAGATATCATACACTAAGAAAATAAATTTTCCTACCAGTACAGACATCATATACATAGGAATTCAATTTCTCTTACCAGTACAGATATCATACACTAAGGAATTCAATTTCTCCTACGTGTACAGATATCATACACTAAGAAAATGAATTTTCCTACCAGTACAGACATCATATACATAGGAAATCAATTTCTCCTACCAGTACAGACATCATATACATAGGAATTCAATTTCTCTGACAAGCACAGATATCATACACTAAGGAATTCAATTTCTCCTACCAGTACAGACATCATACACTGAGGAATTAAATTTCTCCTATCAGTACAGACATCATACACTAAGGAATTCAATTTCTCCTACCAGTACAGACATCATACACTGAGGAATTAAATTTCTCCTATCAGTACAGACATCATACACTGAGAAATTAAATTTTCCCACAAGTAAAGACATCATACACTAAGGAATTCAATTTCTCGATAGTAACTAAATATCTCCTTCCTCTACAGATATCATATACATAGAAATAAATAAATCCTACCTCTACAGATATCATACATATTGAAATCAAATATCTCCTACTGCTACAGATATCATATACCTAGAAATTAAATATATCCTATCTTTACAGATACCATGTACCTAGAAATTAAATATTTCATACCTCTACAGATATCATACACCTAGAAATTAAATATATCCTACCAATTCAATTTCTCCTAACTGTCCAAACATCATACACTAAGGAATTAAATTTCTCCTATCAGTACAGACATCATAAACTAAGAAATTCGATTTCTCCTACCTGTACAGATATCATACACTAAGAAATTAAATTTTCCTACAAGTACAGACATCATATACATGAGAATTCAATTTCTCTGACCAGCACAGATATCATACACTAAGGAATTCAATTTCTCTTACCAATCCAGCCATCATATACATAGGAATTCAATTTCTCCTACCTGTACAGATATCATACACTAAGGAATTCAATTTCTCCTACCTGTACAAACATCATACACTGAGAATTTCAATTTCTCCTACCTGTACAGACATCATACACTAAGGAATTCAATTGCTCCAAGCAGTACTGACATCATACACTAAGGAATTCAAAATCTCCCAACAGTATAGACATCATACACAAAGGAATTCAATTCCTTTGAGCAGTACAGACAACATATACTGAGGAATTCAATTTCTCCAAGCAGTACTGACATCATACACTAGGAAATTCAAAATCTCCCACCAGTACAGATATCATACACTAAGGAATTCAATTTCTCCTACGTGTACAGATATCATACACTAAGAAAATGAATTTTCCTACCAGTACAGACATCATATACATAGGAAATCAATTTCTCCTACCAGTACAGATATCATACACTAGGAATTCAATTACTCCTAACTGCACAAACATCATACACTAAGGAATTCAAAATCTCCTATCAGTACAGACATCATACACTAAGGAATTCAATTTCTCCTACCAGTACAGATATCATACACATAAGGAATTCAATTTCTCCTACCACTACAGGAATCATACACTAAGGAATTCAATTTCTCCTACAAGTACAGACATCATAAGGAATTCAATTTCTCCAAGCAGTTCAGACATCATACACTAAGGAATTCAAAATCTCCTACCAGTACAGACATCATATACATAGGAATTCAATTTCTCTGACAAGCACAGATATCATACACTAAGGAATTCAATTTCTCTTACCAGTACAGACATCATACACCGAGGAATTAAATTTCTCCTATCAGTACAGACATCATACACTAAGGAATTCAATTTCTCCTACCAGTACAGACATCATACACTGAGGAATTAAATTTCTGCTATCAGTACAGACATCATACACTAAGAAATTAAATTTTCCCACAAGTAAAGACATCATACACTAAGGAATTCAATTTCTCGATAGAAACTAAATATCTCCTTCCTCTACAGATATCATATACCTAGAAATAAATAAATCCTACCTCTACAGATATCATACATATTGAAATCAAATATCTCCTACTGCTACAGATATCATATACCTAGAAATTAAATATATCCTATCTTTACAGATACCATGTACCTAGAAATTAAATATCTCATACCTCTACAGATATCATACACCTAGAAATTAAATATATCCTACCAATTCAATTTCTCCTAACTGTCCAAACATCATACACTAAGGAATTAAATTTCTCCTATCAGTACAGACATCATAAACTAAGAAATTCGATTTCTCCTACCTGTACAGATATCATACACTAAGAAATTAAATTTTCCTACAAGTACAGACATCTATACATGAGAATTCAATTTCTCTGACCAGCACAGATATCATACACTAAGGAATTCAATTTCTCTTACCAATCCAGACATCATATACATAGGAATTCAATTTCTCCTACCTGTACAGATATCATACACTAAGGAATTCAATTTCTCCTACCTGTACAAACATCATACACTGAGAATTTCAATTTCTCCTACCTGTACAGACATCATACACTAAGGAATTCAATTTCTCCTACCAGTACAGACATCATACACTAAGGAATTCAATTGCTCCAAGCAGTACTGACATCATACACTAAGGAATTCAAAATCTCCCAACAGTATAGACATCATACACAAAGGAATTCAATTCCTTTGAGCAGTACAGACAACATATACTGAGGAATTCAATTTCTCCAAGCAGTACTGACATCATACATTAGGAAATTCAAAATCTCCCACCAGTACAGATATCATACACTAAGGAATTCAATTTCTCCTACATGTACAGATATCATGCACTAAGAAAATAAATTTTCCTACCAGTACAGACATCATATACACAGGAATTCACTATGTCCTACCAGTACAGACATCATACACTAAGGAATTCAATTTCTCCAACAAGTACAGATATCATACACTAAGAAATTAAATGTTCCTACAAGTACAGACATCATACACTAAGGAATTCAATTTCTCGATAGAAATTAAATATCTCCTACCTCTACATATATCATATACCTAGAAATTAAATATCTCCTATTTCTACAGATATCATACACCTAGAAATTAAATACATCCTACCAATTCAATTTCTCCTAATTGTCCAAACATCATACACTAAGGAATTAAATTTCTCCTATCAGTACAGACATCATACACTAAGAAATTCGATTTCTCCTACCTGTACAGATATCATACACTAAGAAATTAAATTTTCCTACAAGTACAGACATCATATACATGGGAATTCAATTTCTCTTACCAACACAGATATCATATACTAAGGAATTCAATTTCTCCTACATGTACAGATATCATGCACTAAGAAAATAAATTTTCCTACCAGTACAGACATCATATACACAGGAATTCAATATCTCCTACCAGTAAAGATATCATACACTAAGGAATTCAAATTCTCCTACCAGTACAGATATCATACACTAAGGAATTCGATTTCTCTTACATGTACAGATATCATACACTAAGAAAATAAATTTTCCTACCAGTGCAGACATCATATACACAGGAATTCAATATGTCCTACCAGTACAGATATCATACACTAAGGAATTCAATTTCTCCTACCAGTACAGATATCATACACTAAGGAATTCAATTTCTCCTACCAGTATAGACATCATACACTAAGGAATTCATTTTCTCCTACCAGTATAGACATCATACACTAAGGAATTCAATTTCTCCAAGCAGTACAGACATCATAAACTAAGGAATTCAATTTCTCCAAGCAGTACTGACATCATACACTAGGGAATTCAAAATCTCCAACGAGTACAGATATCATACACTAAGGAATTCAATTTTTCCTACATGTACAGATATCATGCACTAAGAAAATAAATTTTCCTACCAGTACAGACATCATATACACAGGAATTCAATTTTCCTACCAGTCCAGGTATCATTAACTTAGGAATTCAATTTCTCCTACCAGTACAGACATTATACACTGAGGAGTCAAATTTCTCCTATCATTAAAGACATCATACACTAAGGAATTCAATTTCTCCAAGCAGTTCAGACATCATACACTTAGGAATTCAAAATCTCCTACCAGTACAGATATCATGCAATAAGGACTTAAATTTTCCTACAAGTATAGATATATATATACATAGGAATTCAATTTCTCTGACCAGCACAGATATCATACACTAAGGAATTCAATTTCTCCTACCAGTACAGACATCATACACTTAGGAATTCAATTTCTCCTACCTGTACAGATATCATGCAATAAGGACTTAAATTTTCCTACAAGTATAGATATATATATACATAGGAATTCAATTTCTCCAACCAGTACACATATCATACACTAAGGAATTCAATTTCTCCTATTAGTACAGACATCATACACTAATGAATTCATTTTCTTCTACCAGTACAGGTATCATACACTTAGGAATTCAATTTCTCCTACCAGTACAGACATCATACACTGAGGAATTCATTTCTCCTATCAGTACAGACATCATACACTAATTCAATTTCTTCTTCCAGTAAAGATATCATACACTAGGAATTCAATTTCTCCAAACTGTACAAACATCATACCCTTAAGAATTCAATTTCTCCCACCAGTACAAACATCATACACTAAGAAATACAATTTTCCTACCAGTACAGACATCAGACACTAAGGAATTCAATTTCTCCTTCCAGTACAGACATCATACACTTAGAAATTAAATTTTTCTTTCAATACAGGCATCATTCTCTTAGAAATTATTTCTTCCTACAAGTACAGATATTCTACACTAAGGAATGCAATCCCCCCTACCAGTAAAGGCATCATACACTAAGGAATTCAATATCTCCTACAAGTACTGACATATTACTCTAAAAAAGTAAATTTTCCTCCTAGTACACCTAGAAATTAAATATCTCCAACCACTTCAGATATACACTTAGAAATAAGATAGCTACACCACTACAAATATTCTATACCTTGAAATTAAATAAACCCTACCTCTATAGATACCATATAAATAGATATTCATTATCTCCTACCTCTACATATACCACATATACCATACACATAGAAATTAAATATCTCCTACCTCTGCAGATATCATACACCTAGAAATTAAATATCTCTTATCTCTACAGATAACATACACTTAGAAATTATAATGAATTATCCCCTACCTCTACAGATATCATACACCTAGAAATTAAATAAATCCTACCTCTACAGATATGATATACCTAGAAATTAAATATATCCTACCACTACAGACATCATATACATAGAAATTAAATAAATCCTACCTCTACAGATATCATAAACCTAGAAATTTAATATCTCCTACCTCTACATATCTCCTATTTCTACAGATATCATACTTCTAGAAATTAAATAAATCTTACCTTTACAGATATCATAGACCTAGAAATTAAGTATCTCCTATTTCTACAGATATCATTCACCTAGAAATTAAATAAATCCTACCTCTACAGATATCATATACCTAGAAATTAAATATTTCCTACCTCTACAGATATACTCCTAGAAATTAAATATCTCCTATTTCTACAGATATCATACACCTAGAAATTAAATAAATCCTTCCTCTACAGATATACACCTAGAAATTAGATATCTTCTACATCTACAGATATCATACACCTAGAAATTAAAGATCTCATATCTGTACAGATATACACCTAGAAATTAAATATCTCCTACCTCTACAGATATCATACACCTAGAAATTAAATATATCCTACATCTACAGATATCAAACACCTAGAAAATAAATATTCTCTACCTCTACATATATCATATACCTAGAAATTAAATATCTCCTACCTCTACAGATATAGACCTAAAAATCAAATATATCCTACCTCTGTAGGTATCACACACCTAGAAATTAAATATCTCCTACCTCTACAGATATCGACTTAGAAATCAAATATATCCTACCTCTGTAGGTATCATACACCTAGAAATTAAATATAACATTCCTCTACAGATATACACCAAGAAATTAAATATATCCTACCTCTACAGATATCATACACATAGAAATTAAATATATCCTACCTCTACAGATACCATACACCTAGAAATTAAATATCTCATCCCAACAGATATCATACACATAGAAATTAAATATCTTCTACCTCTACATATATCATACACTTAGAAATTAAATATCTCCTACCTAAACAGATATCATACATCTAGAAATTAAATATCTTCTACCTCTACATATATCATACACCTAAAAATTAAATATCTTCTACCTCTACAGATATCATAAACCTAGAAATTAAAAATATCCTACCTCTACAGATATCATGTACCTAGAAATTAAAAATATCCTACCTCTACAGATATCATGTACCTAAAATTTAAATATCTTCTACCTCTACATATATCATACACCTAGAAATTAAATATCACCTACCCTTACAGATATCATACACCTAGAAATTAAATATCTCCTACCTCTACATATATTATACACCTAGAAATTAAATATCTCCTCCCTCTACAGATATCATACACCTAGAAATTAAATATCTCATCCCAACAGATATCATACACCTAGAAATTAAATATCTCCTACCTCTACATATATTATACACCTAGAAATTAAATATCTCCTATCTCTACAGATATCATACACCTAGAAATTAAATATCTCCTCCCTCTACAGATATCATACACCTAGAAATTAAATATCTCCTACCTCTACATATATTATACACCTAGAAATTAAATATCTCCTACCTCTACAGATATTATATACCTAGAAATTAAATATATCCTATCTCTACAGATACCATACACCTAGAAATTAAATATCTCCTATCTCTACAGATATCATACACCTAGAAATTAAATATCTCCTCCCTCTACAGATATCATACAACTAGAAATCGAATATCTCCTACCTCTACATATATTATACACCTAGAAATTAAATATCTCCTACCTCTACAGATATTATATACTTAGAAATTAAATATATCCTACCTCTTCAGATATCATACACCTAGAAATTAAATATAACCTATCTCTACAGATATCATACACCTAGAAATTAAATATCTCCTACCTCTACAGATATCATACACCTAGAAATTAAATATCTCCTATCTCTACAGATATTCATCTAGAAATTAAATATCTTCTACATCTACAGATATCATATACCTTGAAATTAAATATATCCTACCTCTACATATATCATTTAAATAGAAATTAAATATATCCTACCTCTACAGATATCATATACATAGAAATTAAATATATCCTACCTCTTCAGATATCATACATGTTGAAATTAAATATCTCCTACCTCTACATATATCATACACCTAGAAATTAAATATATCCTACCTCTACAGATATCATACACCTAGAGATTAAAAATATCCTACCTCTACAGATACCATACATCTAGAAATTAGATATCTTCTACCTTTACATATATCAAACACCTAGAAATTAAATATCTTCTACCTCAACAGATATCATACATCTAGAAATTAAATATCTTCTACCTCAACATATATCATACATCTAGAAATTAAATATCTTCTACCTCTACATATATCATACACCTAGACTAAGGGTATACAGACATCCTAGGGATAAATTACTGATATGACACAAGTGTACAGACATCTTAGGGATATGTTATGACATGACTCAAGTAAACAGACATCCTAGGAATAAAGTGCTGACATGACACAAGTGTACAGACATTCCAGTGATATATTACTGACATGACACAAGTTTATAGATATTCTAGGAATATATTACTGACATGACATGAGTGTACAGACATTCTAGGGATATATTACTGACATGACACGAGTGTACAGACATCTTAGGGATATGTTATGACATGACACAAGTATACAGACATCCTAGGGATAAATTACTGACATGACACAAGTGTACAGACATCTTAGGGATATGTTATGATGTGACACAAGTGTACAGACATCTTAGGGATATGTTATGACATGACACAAGTATACAGACATCCTAGGGATAAATTACTGACATGACACAAATGTAAAGACATTCTAGGGAGATATTACTGACTTGACACAAGTTTATAGACATCTTAGAGATATGTAATTACAGGACTCAGGTATACAGACATCCTAGGGATAAATTACTGACATGACACAAATGTTGTACAGACATTCTAGGGAGATATTACTGACTTGACACAAGTTTATAGACATCTTAGAGATATGTAATTACGGGACTCATGTATACAGACATCCTAGGGATAAATTACTGACATGTCACAAATGTACAGACATTCTAGGGAGATATTACTGACTTGACACAAGTTTATAGACATCTTAGAGATATGTAATTACAGGACTCGGGTATACAGACATCCTAGGGATAAATTACTGACATGACACAAATGTACAGACATCTTAGGGATATGTTATGACGTGACACAAGTGTACAGACATCCTAGGGATAAATTACTGACATGACACAAGTGTACAGACATCCTAGGGATAAGTTACTGACATGACACAAATGTACAGACATTCTAGGGATATATTACTGACATGACACAAGTGTACAGACATCCTAGGGATATATTACTGACATGACACAAATGTACAGACATCCTAGGGATAAATTACTGACATGACACAAGTGTACAGACATTCTTGGGATATGTATACTGACATGACACAAGTGTACAGACATTCTTGGGATATATTACTGACATGACACAAATGTACAGACATCATAGGGATAAATTACTGACATGACACAAGTGTACAGACATTCTTGGGATATATTACTGACATGACACAAATGTACAGACATCCTAGGGATAAATTACTGACATGACACAAATGTACAGACATTCTAGGGATATATTACTGACATGACACAAATGTACAAACATCCTAGGGATAAATTACTGACATGACACAAATGTACAGACATCCTAGGGATAAATTACTGACATGACATAAATGTACAGACATTCTAGGCATAAACTACTGACATGACACAAATGTACAGACATTCTTGGGATATATTACTGACATGACACAAATGTACAGACATTCTAGGGATAAACTACTGACATGACACAAATGTACAGACATTCTTGGGATATATTACTGACATGACACAAGTGTACAGACATCCTAGGGATAAACTACTGACATGACACAAGTGTACAGACATTCTTGGGATATATTACTGACATGACACAAGTGTACAGACATTCTTGGGATATATTACTGACATGACACAAGTGTACAGACATCCTAGGGATAAACTACTGACATGACACAAGTTTACAGACATTCTTGGGATATATTACTGACATGACACAAGTGTACATACATTCTAGGGATATATTACTGACATGACACAAGTGTACAGACATCCTAGGGATAAGTTACTGACATGACACAAATGTACAGACATTCTAGGGATATATTACTGACATGACACAAGTGTACAGACATTCTTGGGATATATTACTGACATGACACAAATGTACAGACATCCTAGGGATAAACTACTGACATGACACAAGTGTACAGACATTCTAGGGATATATTACTGACATGACACAAATGTACAGACATCCTAGGGATAAATTACTGACATGACACAAGTGTACAGACATTCTTGGGATATATTACTGACATGACACAAATGTACAGACATCCTAGGGATAAATTACTGACATGACACAAATGTACAGACATTCTAGGGATATATTACTGACATGACACAAATGTACAAACATCCTAGGGATAAATTACTGACATGACACAAATGTACAGACATCCTAGGGATAAATTACTGACATGACACAAATGTACAGACATTCTAGGCATAAACTACTGACATGACACAAATGTACAGACATTCTTGGGATATATTACTGACATGACACAAATGTACAGACATTCTAGGGATAAACTACTGACATGACACAAATGTACAGACATTCTTGGGATATATTACTGACATGACACAAGTGTACAGACATCCTAGGGATAAACTACTGACATGACACAAGTGTACAGACATTCTTGGGATATATTACTGACATGACACAAGTGTACAGACATTCTTGGGATATATTACTGACATGACACAAGTGTACAGACATCCTAGGGATAAACTACTGACATGACACAAATGTACAGACATTCTTGGGATATATTACTGACATGACACAAGTGTACAGACATCCTAGGGATAAACTACTGACATGACACAAGTTTACAGACATTCTTGGGATATATTACTGACATGACACAAGTGTACATACATTCTAGGGATATATTACTGACATGACACGAGTGTACAGACATCTTAGGGATACGTAATGATGTAATGACATGACACAAGTGTACAGACATCATAGGGACAAATTACTTATATTACACAGGTAGTAAATGATGTTCATATTTGTACGTCATATTTAATAGCTCACTCTAAGATGCCGACATAAATAGGAGATTTTGATATCATAGTCCATGATTACTATACAGGTACGAATTATTACAAACATAGTCCATGGTGTCCATATAGGTAGGAGATAAAGACATCATGGTTCATGGTGTCCATACAGGTAAGAGATACTGATATCGTAGTCCATGGTGCCTATACAGGTTGGAGATATTGATAATATCATCAGTGATGTATATACAGGTAGGAGATATTGATATCATAGTCCATGGTGTCCACACAGATATTGATATAATAGTCCAGGATTTATATACAGGTAGGAGATATTGATATCATAGTCCATGGTGACCATACAGATATTGATATAATAGTCCAGGATTTATATACAGGTAGGAGATATTGATATCATAGTCCATGGTGACCATACAGGTAGGAGATATTGATATCAAAGTCAATGATGTTTATACAGTCAGGAGATATAGATATCATAGTCAGTGATGTATATACAGGTAGGAGATATTGATATCATAGTCAGTGATTTATATACAGGTAGGAGATATTGATGTCATAATTCATGGTGTACATACAGGTAGGAGATATAGATATCATAGTCAGTGATGTATATACAGGTAGGAGATATTAATATCATAGTCCATGGTGTCCATACAGGTAGGAGATATTGATATCATAGTCCATGGTGTCCATACAGGTAGGAGATATAGATATCATAGTCCATGATTTATATACAAGTAGGAGATATTGAGTTCATAGTCAGTGATGTGTATACTTGTGGGAGATACTGATATCATAGTCCATGGTGTCCATACAGGTAGGAGATATTGTTTTCATAATCAGTGATGTATATACAGGTAGGAGATATTGAAAATCATAGTCCATGGTGCCCATACAGGTAGGAGATATAGATATCATAGTCCATGGTGTCCATACAGGTAGGAGATATTGATATCACAATCAGTGATGTATATACAGGTAGGAGATATTGATATCATAGTCCATGGTGTCCATACAGGTAGGAGATATAGAAATCATAGCCCATGGTGTCCATACAGGTAGGAGATATTGATATCATAGTCCATGGTGTCAATACAGGTAGGAGATATAGATATCATAGTCCATGATTTATATACAAGTAGGAGATATTCATACCATAGTCAGTGATGTATATACAGGTAGGAGATATTGATATCATAGTCCATGATGTCCATACAGGTCAGAGATATTGATATCATAGCCAATGGTGTCCATACAGGAAGGAGATACAGATATCATAGTCCATGGTGTCCATACATTTAGGAGATATAGATATCATAGTCCATGGTGTCCATACAGGTAGGAGATATTGATATCATAGCCCATGGTGTCCATACAGGTAGGAGATATTGTTATCATAATCAGTGATGTATATACAGGTAGAACATATTGAAATCATATCCATGGTGCCCATACAGGTAGGAGATATAGAGATATCATAGTCCATGGTGTCCTGATACAGGTAGGAGATATTAATATCATAGTCCATGGTGTCCATACAGGTAGGAGATATTGATATCATAGTCCAAGGTGTCCATACAGGTAGGAGATATAGATATCATAGTCCATGATTTATATATAGGTAGGAGATATTGATATCATAGTCAATACATGTAGGAGAATCTGAGATTTTCATATTAGAGTGTATATATGTAATTTATTCTTGTTTTATTTCACAGAAGAATATGCTGTAAGAAAAAAACCCCACTGCATCATGACCAGTTGACTGTTAATGGGAGACAATATTAATATTTATCAACTTAATGTGCTCTGATAAGCTTGAATGATTTTTTTTTATTCATTGAGACTTTTCGTAATTTTAACATGACATCAAGGATTGGTATACATCTGTTTATTCATCACAGTAAAGTTAACAACTATGCATGTACAAGTAATTCCATTTATATATGGCTGCAGTTTGAAATGCATTATTGAATAATAAAAGCTACTACAAAGTATATTGTTACGTTTTTATATCCAATTCCTCTTGAACTGCATGAGTACTAGAGATGAGATCTTATATATGTTTCTACCATATTCATTTGTCTGTTGGAAGTATAGAAGTTTATTATTCATGATCTTAATTGATCATGATTGTATGAGAGTTCAAAAGGTTATAAGTTGAACGTGTGTGTCTTGTCAATCATTACTACGATTTTTATACCACTGAAATAAGGTATTTGGGAGGCATGTCCATTTGTTTGACTGTTGACTATGTTACATGAGCTAGGCCATTACATTTAGATGGTAGGTGAAAAGGCTTTTACACTGTACGCCTTAAATGTGTATACTTTCTAGTAAAACATTTCGGTTTTGTCCTTGTGGTTTGACCATCTTTACAGAATACAGCATCCAATTATTATGGTACATGGTACTGACAGATGCAGATGGTTGCATTAGTGTTTCACAAACATGTGTTGCTATATATCTGAAAACAGTATATATGCGTTGTATCTAGGTGGACCATGAATTAGACCTTTGTCTTCAACTTTAGTTTTACAAAATTTGGTGACCTGCATATCTATTTCAATTTATGAGAATGGTCATGCAAGTATTAATACAGCTCGTAAGCTTCCACTCATTAGAAAAATTCTCATATAGATATACATGTGTAAACCAATCACCATTCATATATATTTCATACAGTACATGTATGTGTATTGCAAAAAGAAAAATCCTTGTTTACGTCATAATAGGACTATAATGTATACATATATATACATTTAACGATTTTACTTCAAGAAGAATCTTACTGGGTAATATATCAAATGTTTCTGCTGAACTTTTTCCCCCGTTTTAAGACATAATTGGTACATATAAACATTTCTCAAGGTAGGATCATGGCAAAGGTATTTATCGCTCATTTTATAAAGGATTATGAAGTGATTTTTTTTCTAATTCGTTACACAAATTAAATGTTTACATCGAGTGCAAATATCTTTATTTGTTCACATGCAAGTACAGTATTCAGAATATTATACACCCATGTGAATTCTATCTGCTGACATTCTAAAAAGAAATAAAGATGAGCAAGTATTTTTGCTGATTTTAATTTTTTTTTTGGGGGGGGGGGGTTATTGCACATACCGTTTTGCTTTAAAAATTCTATACATATATTTGCAGTTCTTTTGTTTCATTGAAGACTTCATTTCTAATAGTAATATTACTGAATATATTCCTTCTTTTTCTGTCCATGGAGATAAAATACAGCACGTACATGTGGTCTATAGCCGTACATCATTTATACTCTATTTATCCTAAGAGAGATCATGATCCTTTAGAATGTGTGTGATATTGATTCTTCTGTATATGATATCAAAGACTAATAATGGTTGAAAGATTCTAAGTTTTTGAGAAATATGCTGAGCTTCTGTGGAAAAGGGAATAATATATTCATCTCCTCTGACATCAGTCTGATGATAGTGTGTATAATGGATTGAAATATCTATTAAATACTTTATTCAATGTTAATGGTAATGCACTAAATATATATGTAGATTGCAAAACAAGGATGCTTAATGGTGACAATGTTAAAGTTTCAGCATTCAAAAAGAAATAGAAAAACACACATACACACCTTAATTTTTTTTCAAAATCATTGCTGATTAGAGGCGCTTTCTCTTCCTTGGTATCAGAAGAATGCAGATATCATTGGGTGAATTGCTCTCAAATTTATACTTATCTTAACTATAGTGGATGCATGTACTCATGAGGTATAATAGTCGTAGAGCAACCCCCCCCCCCCCCGTTCCGTTTTAAATACCACAGTTAGATCTACATGCAGAAGGGGAAAAACAAAAGGCCAAGGAGATGAAGGTGTTTTTAACCAATCCTGAAATGTTTTAAAAGAGCCATTTAAGGGGGCCGGGGGGGGGGGTAACATTCAATGCCAGGTACGCATCTTTTATTATATCTATAATTAGGATAATTAAGATGTACATTTAGCCTTTCCTTAATGTTTTTTTTTCTGATAGATGTTTAAGTGGAAATATAGAGGTTAGGGCGGGGGGGGGGGGGGGGGGGTCGCACTGACGATATTAGTGTTTGTGCGTAAGATATTTTGTTCTTGTTGAATTTAACCCCCCCCCCCCCCCCCCAAAAAAAAATAGACACAAATTATTATAATCATCAATCAGTTTCTCTTTGTCTTTTTTTTCAATTCAAAAATCGGCGTAAGTTTATTCATAGACGTATATCAAGATGGTTTATTATTTATCGATGGTCCAGAGGAACAAACCCCCCCCCCCCCCCCCCGCTCTTTGCAACAAACCAACAAGAAGGAAAATCTGTGAAAATTAAATAAATGCTCCTTAATTGTCTACTTCTACCCTTCAAATTTATATCTCAATCCTTTTCATTAGAGATATTAATATTTGAATAATCGCGGTTTGTACAACTTATTCTCGATATACCGGGATCGCGGAATCCGATTTGGTTATATAAATAGTAAGTACGTCGGAATGCGCATGCGCCGCTTATGGTGAATTTCACCCGTCCCCTAGACGCATTCATAAAAAATTGCATAATGTCCACCAGAATTCACTATTTTGAAACAAAATTTACAAAATTTTCTGATACATTCTATCGCATATCGATTCGATACCGTATCATTTGGCGAATTTGTGGATTCGTACTGACAATCGCGAAGTTTTTGTAATGTACGTCGCAGAGGGGGTTTTCTGTTTAATTTATTCCCTAAAAATTAACATTAACAAATACTTTAATTTGAACATGTTCAAATAATTTGCAAAACATGTACGTGTGTCAAACAATCAATGTAAATGGTACGGGGATCGAAACCTACACGTTTCTGTCCTCATGCAAATACCCGGTTTGAGTATTTTTGTCATCTACAAATTTTGTTAAAAACATACTTTGAAATAACCGGAAAAATGGGCAAATATTTAGCATTGTATATAGCTCGAATATGCTCCGGGGGCCTATAATTAAGTATTCAATTTTTCAAAGCCAAAACCCAATGATACTCAACATTTTTTTACTCGATATCGTACCAATATTCTAAGTACATGTTACAGCAAGGACAAATCAACAAGCCAGGCGTACATCTGTACGCAAAAAAACGTCCACATGTCTCGCGAAAAAAAAGGAAAGCGCCTCCCCCAGTTGCCAAAAAGCAGGGGGAGGGTCTTTTGAAAAAGTATTAAAAGCAAACTACTGTTCAGAAATAGATCAAAGACACTCCAGAAACCACCGATTTGAATGCATTTTTCGTAATTTTCTCGTGTTTCATTAGAACTCAATAAAACCATGCGCGGATTCAGAGGGGGGACCGGGGGTCTGGACCCCCCCCCCCCCCCTTTGAGAGTTTCGGAGGTGGAGTCCAGCTTTGACCCATTTCTAATTGAAATTGGTCTAAAATGCATGAAAGGGCTTTGAAACCTAAAATTTCAGCTCGTTACGCTCGCCATTTACAAATACAGAACAATTTTTTCTGCAAAACTCCTTAAACCTAAAATTTCGGCTCGCTTCGTTCGCCATTTACAAATACAAAACTATTTTTCTGCAAAATTCCTTAATTATTATCACTCAATTGTTCATACTAAGTAATTTTATATAATTGTCTTGGGTCTCAGGAACTCATATTTTGAACAGTCCCTTACTTCATAGGATGTAACCTCCTTCATCTTTTTCAAGGCTTTGTCATTTTAAGATGTCTGATTATTTGGAAAATGACACATCTCTTATCTATTTATTCTCATGAAATTCGCTCCGCTCGCCGATATAAGGAGTCAAATATTCAATGTTATAAATAATCATCTCGATCGAATCAAGACAAATTAATATTTTATATCTAAAAATATTTCTGGCTCGCTACGCACGCCAATTCTTCATGAAAATAAACGTGAAAGGAAAGCTAACAAAGTTGCCCCCTCCCCATCATGTGCGCCGATATATATGTACCTACATGACAGGAAGACTTCCTTAAATTTTGGACCCCCTCTGACCAAAAATGCTGTATCCGCGCATGATACAACGAGCGGTCGATTGGAAAGTCTTTACGTGGACGTACATATATAAGTATTTAGGGAATGTCATGTTCACATCTCAAGTTTTCTTTATCTTAGATACGGTTCATCGTCTGCTGACATCGAATCATATGCGTTATCCCATCTAAATTCAGCTCAAATACGCTCCAGAGGTCAGCAATTTGCTTCATTTTTTTTTCAAAATCTTCACGGGGGACCCCCTTAAAGGGGATGGGTAACATATTTCCATACTGTCCCCACTTGAATCTTCGGGCCTCGCAAGTCATCCCCCAAAAAGTGTCTGTGCACCCGGACAGCTGAAGTTCTTGGTCCAACCCTTCTTTATAGACGTCCACATCGAAAACACCCTGGCTACGCCTCTGCCAGCAGTAAAGGAGAAATTATTTTATTTAGAAATCTTTATTAACCACATAAATTGAGTGAAAAAAAATGGTCTAAAGGGTCTCGAGAGGGTAAGGAGAAAATGTGCTCCAGAATGCACCATTTTATTCCATTTTTTCAAAAATTTTCCGGGGGAGGCCCCCCGGACCCCCACCTACAGGAGGGGGCAACCCCCTCCCGTACCCTCCCCCGCTCGGCACTTTGTGCCTCGAATCGACCCTTTGGGTTGATACAAAACCCCCCCGCTTGCCACTCTGGATCCGCCACTGATAAATGGACTTTTAAAAAACGTAATAGACGATTTTCACATTACCGCAGTTGACTTGTATTTTACACATCCTAAGACACGACATCACAAGATTTGACGTAACTTTTAACTGTGACGTCGTATCTGATTTATGACGTCACAATTAGAAATAACGTCAAAAGTAGTGATGTCGGGTCTTGGAGTGTCTAAATTTCAAGTCTATCGGTATTTGAGTGGGTGGACAGGGTCAAAGGAAGGGAGAAGGGGCGGGAGGAGGGGCATGAGGGGAGGAAAGGGTGCAGGAGGAGGGAGAGAGGGGGCGGGAGGGGGAGAGAAAGAGATATGATTGGGAGGGTAAAAACAAAAAAGAATAAGGAAATTACTTTAAATATAAGTATTCTTGCTCTTATACGTTCATGTACATAATCTCAATTCGAAAACTTACCACGAAATTCATCTTTACATACCTTAAAAATTTTCCGGCTCGCTTCGCTCGCCACAATTTTCAATTCTTTTTCGAGTATATCAGGCTCGCTTAGCTCACCTTTCTTTTCATCTAAACAGGTCTATTTTTCAAGGTTAAAAAAAGGAAATAACCCAAATAACTTCACTATTGCACCAATTTACTTTTTTAAGTTTAAACATTTGTCTTCAACCCCCCCCCCCCCCCCCACCCTTTACAAAGTTTACATGTACCTTATAAACATGTATATAGTTTGCAGGCATTCTTCAAAGCAGCCATGTATATTTCTTATACTCCCTATATTCTTGGATGTGCCCTATTTTCATTTTATTTTGGTCAAAATAACCCAAATTTTCCAATATTATCCCTGTAATTTAAGATTTCATTGAAAGCAAAGTCTTACTCTTAAATGATAATATTCACTGTTTCCTCTAAATTGAATTATTTCACGAAATACTGCAGTACATCCTAAAAGAATAAGCGTCTCGCTTCGCTCGCCAAAGCTTTGGCTCACACATATGAAATTGCCTGTGCATTACAGATTTACTAGTATTATATACATGTACATGTAATTCTATAGATCGAAAAAAATCTTTGCTCCAACTTTGTAAGAAAAAAATAATTTGCCCCAGTCCGGAGAGAAAAAAATCTTGCCCCGAAAACACCAAAAATAAAAAAAAAAAAACAAAAACAAACAAAAACAAAAACAAAAACAAAACAAAAGAAACAAACAAACAAACAAACAAACAAACAAAAACAAAAAAGCAAAAACAAAAAAACAAGCCGCCCCCATCCCCTGAAATTAGCTAGTAAGTAATGTACACTAATAAAACCATCACGAGTGTGATTTTGAAGTTTTCTAAGGCCTTTTTTATTTACTCGTATATATACAATGTGATATAAGTATGTCAGTTTAGTGCATTGTCATACATTTATTTCCTTTTTAAGCACGGGGACTTTTGATTGAAAGGGGAGGAAGGGAGCGGGCGGAGGGAAAGAGGGGGTGGGAGGGGGAGAATGGTTCCCCCTGCCCCCCCCCCCCCCCCCTCGTATTTATGAAGAAGGTCTATTGGAGCACCCATTTATGGAATCCTGAGGCCTAAAATCATAGCATAGATATGATAAAATTTTTGACAAATTAAGATATTGAAAAAAATCAATTATTGGTTACTATAAGAGCTCTAGAATTGTGAAAAATATGTACAAATTAAAAAGTTTGAAGCATTAAGTTTAGGATGAATTATCTTGGGACATCCCTGATGAAATTAAGAGGGAACAATGTATCGTATCTTGGTTTCAAAGTTTAAGGAAAAGGTTCCTTGCTGTAGGGACATGACAGGGATTAAACGCTTACTAGTCTTTTCACACATTCTTTTATGACAAGAAAGATAATTCATCCTAAACTTAAAGTAAGAACAGAGATTTTACGCGAGTTGCTTCCCGTAGTCCGATAAAAATGGCGATCTGTACTCCGAGCCAGTCCGGAGAAGATAAGGAAAAAAGCAAGAAACCGAAAGGTAATTCCTCTCTTTGAAATTAAGTTGATATCTAGAACATTTGAAATGCCTCAAACTTTAATTTTTACGTATTTCTCACAATTCTAGAGCACTCTAATCGACGGTAGTTACGGTGATGTAAATTGTTTACTTTTCTCTTGTCTTGTGTTTTTCAGTTGTCTTAGTTTTAAAGGGGAAGATGAACAGAACTCTATTCTCTAACAATAAATTTGACACTTATAGAGATATGGAATGATGATAATATTTGAACGAATTTCTTATTATTTACTACGAATTCGGAATATAAAAAAGAAAGCATGGAGGAAGTTCGGTCTAAAAAAGAAAGCAGGTCGTTTCGATACAGGGTTATCCCGTTATGAATTAACGAGTTCTCTAGAAAGATTCATCATCATGGTACACAGACTATTTAAGTTGATGCACAGTTTGAACGTTTCAAAACAAGAATGTTCTGGCACAGAAAAACAAATCGTTCTGAAGGTTTTATAATACAGTACAAATAATTATTTGAGACAGACAGATCCATATTTTCACTAGTGACTATATCTAGCTAGTGTTGGGCAATCGGAAACTAAATCATAATCGATAATCAGAAATAATCGGAAGGGTTTAATCGATTATTAATCGATTATAATCGAAAAATACGAAATATTCCTATCTTCTTAATTTTCCGTCCATAATTAATTGAAATTAGGACCAAATAATTAAATTTGAGTGTTCTACTTTGTGTATATCATCGTACAGAGTTTAAATAGGGTGCGGGGCAGAGGGAATTAGGAAATTTGGTGTTGGAACCACAATATCAATTCAATTATGTAAGGTAATCCAGGGAGGAATATTAGTTTTTAAAGGTGTTATTGTTATTTTTGTCCTCGGGAGGGTCATGTAACCTGCACTTGCATCCGTCAATGACTTTCGCATTGCACGGTTTCTAAAACCAAACTACCGAAACGGACAGAAACATATGGAAAATTCGGAAAACGGCGATGTCGGCGACAATCGAGTTTGATTTTCAACATCGATTAAGTAACATCGTTGGCCATTCAGCGGCCGACAATCGATTGTCGGCGATAATCGTTACATCACTATATCTAGCCATTTCATACTATCATAGGTAATTGCTGCTGGATGGTCATGGTTAGGGCAGAGGGATTTTATCCCTACAGTAGTTACAGTGGCAACAGAGAGTCTTTTGCAATAGGGTTTATTTGCTATTCCTCGGTCTTTCCTTTCCTTTCTGTTGCAGACCGTCCATTCATACGAGACTTCTGAGATTTGCTGAGTTTAGTCTTTGTAAATTTCGAGCAGTTGAAACTACAAAAATATTCATAGCATGAACATAAATCGACTATAATCCTTCATAGTATACTTCAATGAATAGGGGACGTGGTCGGTGCGAAGTCGCCATCAAGATAGACGTGTGTTCATGAATAATGAAAAAGCATACACTTTCCCGTCTTTCTTACTATACCTTCGATTCAAAATTTGTGTGCAATGCTCATGCAGAAATGGTGAACATTAGAGAAAATAGAAAGGTTACGAATGGAAATGTACATCACAGGCTGCCGATATTTGGCAATAAAAAAATATAAACCTACCTTTTGTTGTTTTTATTGTACATACATGTATAGAGAAAGAAGAACAGCAAAAGGTTAGCTTTTCAAAAGTTTTTCGTGAACACTGAAACTTTGCATAGAAATAGGAAATAGTTAGTTGTTGTTATGCCCCCGTAATCGAAGATTCGGAGGCATATAGTTTTTGGTCTGTCCGTCTGTCTGTCTGTTTGTCTGCAAAAACTTTAACCTTGGCCATAACTTTTGAATGGTAAGTAATAGGGCTTTCATATTTCACATGTGTGTTCCTTGTGACAAGACCTTTCTATGGATACCAAATTTTTTGATTTTGTGACCTTGACTTTGGAGTTTGACCTACTTTTGAAAAACTTTAACCTTGGGCATAACTTTTGAATGGTAAGAGATAGGGCTTTCATATTTCACACGTGCATCCCTTATGAGAAGACCTTTCCATGGATACAATTTTTTTTTGATTTTGAGACCTTGACTTTGGAGTTTGATCTTCTTTTGAAAAACGTTAACCTTGGGCATAACTTTTGAATGGTAAGTGATAGAGCTTTCATGTTTCACATGTGTATTCCTTGTGACAAGACCTTTCAATAGATACCAAAATTTTTGACCTTGTGACCTTGACCTTGGAGTTTGACCTTCTTTTGAAAAACTTTAACCTTGGGCATAACTTTTGAATGGTAAGTGATAGGGCTTACATATTTCACATGTGCATTCCTTAAGACAAGACCTTTCCATTGATACCAAAATTGCAAGTGATAGGGCTTTCATATTTCACTCATGAATTCTATGTGGCAAGTCTTTTTCATGGATACTTAATTTGACCTTGTGACCTTGACCTCATATTTGATACCACTTTTGAGCTGTTTTACTGACAAAGATGCCAACGGGGCCATTCGTGTTTTACAAACACAGGTTTTATTATGCCCCCCCTTAGAAGAAGAGGGGACATATAGGTTTGCCGCTGTCGGTCGGTCCGCGACATCAGTTTCCGTTCAATATCTCTGGAATGGATTCACATATTGAAATGAAATTTTGTATACAGACACATCAAACAAAAATCTAGGTCAAGTTTATATTTGGGTCCGATCAAAAAAATTTTGACAGAGTTATGCCCCTTGCATTTCGAAAAATACCAAAATTTCAGGGTTTCCATTCAATATCTCTTGAATGGAGTTACATATTGAAATGAAATTTTGTATACAGACACATCAAATGAAAATCCAGGTCAAGTTCGTATTAAGGTCCGATCGAAACAATTTTGACAGAGTTATGCCCCTTGCACTTCGAAAAATACCAAAATTTCAGGGTTTCCATTCAATATCTCTTGAGTGGAGTTACATATTGAAATGAAATTTTGTATACAGACATATCAAATGAAAATCTAGGTCAAATTTATATTTGGGTCCGATCAACAAAATTTTGACAGAGTTATGCCCCTTGCACTTAAAAAAAACCAAAATTTCAGGGTTTCCGTTCAATATCTCTTGAGTGGAGTTACATATAGATATGAAATTTTGTATACGGATACATCAAATGACAATCTAGGTCAAGTTCTTATTTGGGTCCAATCAACAAAATTTTGACAGAGTAATGCCCCTTGCACTTCGAAAAATACCAAAATTTCAGGGTTTCCGTTCAATATCTCTTGAGTAGAGTTACATATAGAAATGAAATTTTGTATACAGACACATCAAATGAAAATCTAGGTCAAGTTTATATTTAGGTCCTATCAAAAAAATTTGCACTTTGAAAAATACCAAAACTTCAGGGTTTCTGTTCAATATCTCTTGAGTTGAGTTACATATTGAAATGAAATTTTGTATACAGACACATCAAATGAAAATCTACTAGGTCAAGTTCATATTTAGGTCCGATGAACAAAATTTTGACAGAGTTATGCCCCTTGCTTTTCGAAAAATACCAAAATTTCAGGGTTTCCGTTCAATATCTCTTGAGTGGAGTTAGATATTGAAATGAAATTTTATTTTCAGACACATCAAATGACAATCTTGGTCAAGTTCTTATTTGGGTTCAATCAAAAATTTTTATGCCCCCCTTTGAAGAAGAGGGGACATATTGCTTTGCCGCTGTCTGACTTTCTGTCTGTCGGTCCGTCGGTCAGTCGGTTGTATCAATGCAAGTATAAAGTTGTGACGGACTTTAATCACAGAAGGGGTAGGGGGGCATTAATGTTTTACAAACATGACTTTTAACTTGTTATTTTAGGTATTGACATTGACCTAGCCATTTGACCTTGGCCTTGAAAATGCAATTTTGAATTTGACTTTACCATATTTAAGTACTAATGATACATACTGTTTATGATTTTATCACATTTCACATTTAAACTTTGCATGGAGATAGATGTAAGCAAGTGGACCTGATTTCAGGTATTGACCTTGACCTTGAGATTTAGCCTTGAAAATAAGATTTTTAATTTGACTATGCTGTACTAATATTTCATGTATATGAAACCTTGAGTAAGACTTTATTGTACTATATTAGATAACACATTAGAATTTTACAAGGAGTTAACATGAGGGCTGGACTTTCAGATATTGTCTTTGCCCTTACTGAGTTACTCTGTGAAGTATCTCTTTAAAAATTGTCGTAGATGTAGAACACGGTTAGTGGAGTTGATTTCTGGTACTGAAGTTAATCTTGAGGATTTACCATGACCTTAATAATATGATTTTGAATTAGACTTAAGTATGTCAAAACTATATAGAATCTCGCATTGAAATTTTGAATGGAGACATTAGTATGTTAGTACCGATAGTGCATTTCTGTTGCTTTCAATGGACATAGTGTTTCAAACACAATCTGCTGCCAGCAATCCGGCCATTACATTTTTTTTTGTACATGTAATACTGTCTTTGGCGGTGTTTTGTCATGATTTAACCATTCATGGTCCTGTATCTTTAAAAATGTTAGTGAAAGCTTTGAAGTTGATAAATAGTCATATTTGTCTGTTTCAGATACCAAATTTAAGCAGCAGAAGTTACCAGCCTGGCAGCCGATCCTGACAGCGGGTACAGTGTTACCGGCATTCTTTGCTATTGGCATAGCTTTTATCCCACTAGGAATAGCTTTACTAGTCACATCAAATGGAGTAAGTATACTGCATTGAACATGTTGAAAATCATATTTTCTCTGGGTATTATACATGTAGTAGGGATTGCTATGATTGACGGTTGTTAATTTGACTGCTCTTACCATTTGATTTATGGTTTGCAGTTCCTCTGTATGACAGTATCAAGTTATTACCATTCATTAAAAAATAAGGAACAACTTTTCACTACATGTACTTTATTACAAAAGTTTTTATGCAGATTATGTATAGAATATGTAGAGAACATAACATTAAGCCTTTCAAGACATTTCACCATGGATGATGCTGTTCAGGTACATGTACCGGTATTTACATATTAATAAAGTCATGTATATTTGTACATTATATTAAAACCTGTTACTGCAAGAAAAAAAAACAACAGCTATGCTCCTTCATTGTTTACAAGTAACAAATGAAATTTAGAGAATGCTTTGCAATGTCCTACACTTTGTAGATATGTCTGAAGACTTCATATAAACTTGATTGCATCTCTTTGCTGAAAAATCAAAGGATTACCCATGACATGAGTATGAGAGTACACAGAATCAATACATGCATTTGCAAGAACTATATGATGGAAGATTAAAAGTTTTTACATTAAAATTTTCAGGTTAAAGAATTTGTGTATGACTACACATTCTGTAAAGATGCCAATGCTACTGATGGATCAACATGCTCTGCCAAGCTGGAATCTGCCGGAAGTAACGCAAGTCAGCTAGGACTGATCTGTAAATGTGAAGAGATCATAGAGTTAGGAGAAGATTATGAAGTAAGTCAAAATTAAACATGTTTATAATTTCTTTTTAAAATTTTATACAAAAATTAATGACCGTGTACATGTGCATACATGTGTATCGTAAAAAAGGACATACTAGCAGAGTTCTTGAAATTGTCTGAGAAACCACAGGACATTTTTATTAATTTGAGATTTTCGCCTATATGATATGATTTAATTTTCCCAAAAAAACGCAGAACATTGACCAAAACTACAGGAAAATGGCTGGCAATCTGGCAGTTTTCAATAACTCTGTTAACTAGTAAGTTTACTTTCAGAGGCTGCCATTACAATTTACATTGTTGAAGTGTAGATGTATGAGTTAGATTTGTCAGTAATTCAATATGAAACATAATAAATTGATCTTCAAGGTATGTCAGACTGAAACTTTGAAGCTGTACATTTAAAAGAGTACATGTCTAATTTGTACTGAAATAATACTTTAACTTTTCTTGTATAGTACATAGAAGAAAGACAAATTATATACATGTATATATATATTTTTTTTTTTTTTTGTATTTCAGAAAAATGTTTATATGTATTATGGACTTTCTAATTATTACCAAAACCACCGTCGGTATGTAAGATCGAGAGACGACAGCCAAATTCACGGGGACTCTGTAACAGCATCATCCTTAAACAATGACTGTGAACCGTACAAAACGAAGTATGTTAACTCCTCCCTACAGTATCTACCTATAGCACCATGTGGAGCTATCGCTAATAGCAAATTTAATGGTAAGAAAATATTCTTTAAAATTGTTAAAAAACTGACAATTCAACATTTGTATTCTATTTAATAAAAAAAAATATATCTTGTTACAAAGAATACATCATATGCAAAGTCTTGTCAAATTTTATTCTATTAAACTAAGTTCATTTTTGAACCAATTTATATGTAAAATAAAAGACATAAAAGCTATTTTAGGACTATGTGAATTGTGAGGGGAAATGCAAATTTTCAGTTATTTTCTCTCCGAGTGCATTAGGGCTAAAATCTGTAACTGAATCTGATTGGTTCATTCAAACTTAAAAAAGGGGATCTTTGCATAACTCATTATAATTAGCATAGATGTGATTCAAAGGGTTGTGGTTTGTGAGGAAGGAATCACATAGATATTGCAAGACTTACCGAACTTTACCTACCAAGCTGTCTGTCTCTGGTGTGTACGTAAATTATGCCGTGGTTTAAAGATTCAGGCTTTCATCAAGTCAAGTTTATACATTTATAGAAGGGAACAAAGAGATGAATTTAAGACTTACAATGAAAATGAAATGATTTAATTTCTTATCTTAACAGACAGCATAACCCTGACGTACATTGGTCAGTCTCCTGAGGTCAGTGTAGGACTGGACAGTACAGGGATAGCCTGGTTCTCTGATAAACAAGAAAAGTTCAACAATCCATCAAGTAAGTCATGTGTATGATCTGGATGCTATTGTCATCTTAAATCACATTGTGAAATCCTTAAGCAATATCTATCATGATAAGGCCTTTAAAAGTATCAAACTGTCATGCTTTGCTATTATTTACTGAATGCAAGCAATCAAGCATACAAGTGAGACAACATTTTTTTCTTTTTATAAACAAGTAATTGAATAGTTTCAGTGTTATCTTCATCTACTAGGTACATGTGTAAGAACTGATTGAACTCGGACATACTCTACAAAGTGTAGGACATTTTGTCATCATCTCTATATTTATATATATACAACATACATGTACAAACTACAATCATGTATATATTGTAAGCCGATGCGGGCTTACTAGCCATAATTCGTACTTCGCGTTGTGTGATTAATAAATGTTCAGTACTTTGTTGTGGAAGGAAAACATCGTTGGAATTTTAACAAAGTTTATTTCACGAAACATTGTTTAACAGAATCCATAGCATGCGAGAAAGTAAGTCTAACAATTGAAAATTGACACATTGTATTTAAACCTGGGAGGGGAATTGCACAATATGATGGACATATTTCTAGATAATTCCATGTTCATCCCTCAAAGATAAGGTTGTCTACAACTCTTCAAAGCATCTGAAATTATGAGGGATTGTACGTAAATAAACCCAATATGCTGGTACTTCACGTGTAGAATTCTCCAACTCATAGATAAAACCAATTTGTAATTAAGTTCTTATCAATCTCTGGACTTTCAAGTATTGAAAAATCAATATTTACAATTAAACATGTTAAAGTTGAGAAAATATTTCCCTTAAAATCTTAAGATAAAATCATTAAGTGAGATTTCATGAATCTGTTTCTAATCTTGTTTCAAAATTATCTTTATGTGAATTAATATTAACATCATCCATCTTTCATGAAAGGGAATTAATTTACTTTCATGTTCTGATAAATGCATCGATTCGGTTTAGAGTTATCACTCTTTCTACAGTGTGCAAATTCCCCAACATAAAATAATAATTCACCATAAATATTGTGGGGGAGAGGCCATATGGTTACAATACTCCCCCACTTAAGAAAATAACCAAGATTTTCATTATCAAAATCATTAATCCAATTCAAATATATTCAACTTTATAACTGACGTTTTAGTAACTTTCATCATTCTTTTTTCTTTATTTGGATCTATGCTTGGTTATTTTCTAAACGCATGGCCTTGACACCACAATATGGATAACTGCATCATCTTATGGTGCACACAATCAATCATGATCATGTAAATAGCAGATTAAAGTCATCATCTCGCGTTTTTCACTGTCCTTATCAAGTGACCCAATGTTCATCATCATAATAAACTCATTATTAACTCATTATTGTTCATTCATTCCTTGACATAATTATAAAAACATAACAAATTCATTCAAGGCCAATACGTCAAATAATAGTATGATATATCAATGTTCATTGTACATCATGCAAAAATCAAAATTCATGAACTAAATATATGCAAGCATCATCATATATAAGCATAATACATTATTTAATTCACATTTACTCTGCTCTTTTTCACTGAAATAACACTACACATAATCTGTAGACTTCTTTGTCTTCTTATGGTTCTTCTTTGGATATCCTTTGAATCTAATGCTTCCTCTCCGTCATTTGGTCCTCCTTCGTGTTCAATGTTATCTCCGTCGAGTTAAACGAATACATGGACCTCGATTTCATCACGGAAGGAATTCTGCACCAATTGGATTTATCATCGTATGTTTGTCTATTCTTCCGAGAACTAAATCGTCCTCTCGTCTACTGCATCATCTCCCACGAAATTGCATCTCATGGTTTCTTCTTCTTCTTCATTGATCTACCTCTGACGCATCTTGGTATTAGTGACGTTACCAAGATCTTCCCGTAATCCGGATGACGCCATGCACCCAGAAAAGCGACGGGGTATAAACTTTCTCATGATAAAGCATCAAATAAGGTAGTTCATTAATTGCAAATTGTCCTTTGCATTGGATTCTGCACGGATCGCACATCCCTATGATAGATTTCACTCTACCATAATCTTTGAATGTCTCTCCGTTTGCCATCGTGACGGGCTGGTGTAACATCCGGCCACACGGGTAACATCATGCACAGAGATACCTGACGTCACTGCTTCGAGCTTCGTATTTTGGCTTCCGTCTTCTGTCCATTGGATTGACCTGTACACTCGTAATTGTCTCTCTTTTAACAACAGGCGGCTCCATTATAATAGCTGCTATTCAAAGTTCAAGGATATTCTGCATAACTATACTGTTTATCAAGCATTTTCCATCGTCATTTCTCCAAGTGATACCAGCATCTATTGTTCATTGCTATAACATATCTGCACGTCAAATTAAATTGTTCTTGGTAGTTATGACACTGGGTTTTCTCTGTACCCCTTGATTGACCAAAATTTTGAATTTACAAAAATAATTTAGAAGCCTGTTCTAAAACTCAAATAATTTCCAAAATCATATCTGTTTTGCAATAATTCTTTCATTTAACTTGTATTGACATAAATAAATACTCAACGGGCAATGTAATTAATTTTGATTCAATCAAAAATTTAACTGATATATAAATGAATAAAACAATATTAACCAAGTTGCACTTTTTCATTGTTGTTAGACGTCGTCTGTATTTATGTCGTTTGTCAGTAAAGTATCAACAAATCATTTGTCAGCTGATGCTAGAACCTGCATCATGAGACGACCGTCAACGAAATTCCAACAAAGAGAAAAGGCGACAAAGGTCAATATCATTAGAGCGTTGACATGAAATATTGTGAAGCGAAAACTGAATATGATCACCAAAATAAAAACTACATCGACAAAACCATGCATTAACAAACATGCAAACTAAGAGTATACGTATATTTACAAGGTCCTTGCAATTACATATTTTCTTGATTCCTTTATCTTTTCAAATTAACATGAGACTTTTGCTTTTCACCTTTTCCCTCCCTTTCTTTCATAAAAAGAATCTTCTTTTTTTATAACGGACTTCAAAATGCCAGCACAATGCATACATAAGATTATGAATACTACGATGTTCATCATATAATCCGAAAAAAAATCCGTGCCTCCCCCAGAGCACAAAGTATATCAAATGACAGGGTTGTAAATTCAACAAACCCGAACGAACCTTCAGCGTTCCCAGAAACATCGCTGGTGTCATTTCTTGGCGTTTCATCGCCATAACGCAAGACATTTTCCTCTTCGTAAAAACCTAGAAGATGAACTATACAGATCACATCGAAGTATCCTCTTAAATGTAATGTACTATCATTTTGAAAAATCCGGAAAACGGCTCGAAGAATTTTTTTATCACCCTATACGTACGCTTTACGCCTTCTCTTGGGTGTTCTACCCAACTTCCTGGGTCCGAATCCCATCTCAGAGACTATATTGCATGAAAACTAATCGAGCCACAAACTCTACCAAAATTAAAACTGTAAGCGTCTTGACCATTGATACCTGTTAACCGGAACGTCAGCTTGTCATTGTAAGTCATTGGTACGAAAGTAAAATTCTCAAAGAAGAATTAAGCTCATCTTACTATACTATGGAAAAAATAGAAAAATGTAATTACATGGTCAATCGATTCACGGGTACGTTGAGAAAAGATATCGTGTCCTACCTGCCATCGTCCCTGTTTTTAGCATAAAGTTAATCTTGTAGTCATAATGATCCATCACTTGTAACCTCTACGAATCTCTTTTCCTGGTTCCAAAGTATCCAGGCCAAACGGCAACAGAATATTTATGTAAGCCGATGCGGGCTTACTAGCCATAATTCGTACTTCGCGTTGTGTGATTAATAAATGTTCAGTACTTTGTTGTGGAAGGAAAACATCGTTGGAATTTTAACAAAGTTTATTTCACGAAACATTGTTTAACTGAATCCATAGCATGCGAGAAAGTAAGTCTAACAATTGAAAATTGACACATTGTATTTAAACCTGGGAGGGGAATTGCACAATATGATGGACATATTTCTAGATAATTCCATGTTCATCCCTCAAAGATAAGGTTGTCTACAACTCTTCAAAGCATCTGAAATTATGAGGGATTGTACGTAAATAAACCCAATATGCTGGTACTTCACGTGTAGAATTCTCCAACTCATAGATAAAACCAATTTGTAATTAAGTTCTTATCAATCTCTGGACTTTCAAGTATTGGAAAATCAATATTTACAATTAAACATGTTAAAGTTGAGAAAATATTTCCCTTAAAATCTTAAGATAAAATCATTAAGTGAGATTTCATGAATCTGTTTCTAATCTTGTTTCAAAATTATCTTTATGTGAATTAATATTAACATCATCCATCTTTCATGAAAGGGAATTAATTTACTTTCATGTTCTGATAAATGCATCGATTCGGTTTAGAGTTATCACTCTTTCTACAGTGTGCAAATTCCCTAACATAAAATAATAATTCACCATAAATATTGTGGGGGAGAGGCCATATGGTTACAATATCTTCCGTTATATTTGCTAGATGCATCATGTTTCTACTCTAGTGTAAGAAAGAAGATTTTTGATTAATGTAATTTCAAAACGTTAAGTAGTCTCTATCAAGTTTGTCCATGTCAAAAAGTGAGGCAAATATAAGTTTTGATAGATTTTTACATGTTTTCACTTTATAATCAGATACATTGTAATGTCATCATTGTAATTTCTCATCACTATTGGAATAATGCCATAGTTATTAAGAAAAAAGAAATATTCCAACACAAGACAGTAGTCTTATGCACATAAAAATTTAATTATTTTTTGCGTCCACTTTACCACAAGTAAGTAGGCAGAATTTGCACACTCAGTCATATTTACCTCTCAGTAACAATCTTCCTTACACTTACAGGCTGGGTTGGCTTCACCAACCCTCCCAACTGGAACAGTATAAACGTGTATGATTTGAGTTCCGATACCAGTAATGACGGCTATGAGAATGAAGACCTGATCGTATGGATGAGAACAGCTGCACTGCCGAATTTCCGAAAATTTTACCGGAAAATTGTTCACTCTGGAACATTTGCTGAGAAGCTTCCCAAAGGAAGATACCGGCTTAACATTGACTATGGTAAGATCAAGGTTAACTTGCAATTCATATTCCAACTTTTTGAATGGATTATAATACATAGGCAAATTTGTTAAGTCCCCTCAAATCGTGTACAGTTAGTAAACAACAGTGTGGTTATTATCAAGCTATGAGACCTTTGTATGACATCATATTTTACTTTGGTGTGTCAAACTTTTGAGGGTTAACTATCTCTCATGTTTAAAAAACTAATCAGAATGATTTACTGTGTTGTTAAACCAATATTTTCTTTCAACAAATTTTAAAACTTGTAAAAGGTGAGTTAAGGATTAACTTTCTGACTTAATGTACTGAAGATTTTGAAAGTCTTTATCAAATGTTTGGACAAAAGCACTATGCCAAAATCATATTGATAGGATCAATTGAAAGACAGGCCAGCTCAAATTAAGTTGATTTTCCATGTTGAAAGTGAATTATCTGATTTTGGCATTCAATCCTTCAATTATGAAAACATGTATAGTAATATGTGCTCATGGCCTATAGTCACTCTGGTTGATCAACAAACAAAATTTCCCGGAATTAAATGGAATTGGCTTGCGGAACAACCAGAGTGTATACACCAAGAACATACCAATTAATACTTTCTGTTCTGAAATGTTTTAAATGCTCCACTATGTAAATGGCTATAAAATTTTCTTAACAGCTTGTACATGTATCAGTGTCATTTTTTTTCACACAGCTTACCCTGTGAATGCTTTTGATGGTAAAAAGTCCATAATCGTCACCACCACGTCGTGGCTCGGAGGGAAGAATCCCTTCCTGGGTATCGCGTACATCGTGGTTGGCTGTATTTGTATACTGCTGGGAGTGGTGTTCCTTGTCATCCATATTAAATATGGTAAAAAGTAAGTGGAAATTTTCTATCTAAATGAACTGTTTCGTTTTCATTCTTTTTCATTGTAGTGGTATTAACAATTTCTCATACTAAGAGTGTTGTTCTCTATAAATAAGATTAATGATACAGGTATTTCTTTACTTCATAATTCATTTGCATTTTCATTTTACTAGATTTACATTTAATACACAATTAGTACCATTTACACTGTTTTCTGCACATTCAGTGTTGTAAACTTTGTGGAGTCTTTTGTTTTGTTTCTCAAGAAAGCATCATCCAGGTTTTCTCATATTTCTTTCAAGACTTATACTAACTTATAGTATTATCTCAAATTTTGTAATTGTTTTACATGTAAGCACGTTTTACATTTGAACATTGAAGTTTTCCCATAGAAGAACAAGAAGGTATTTCTGAGTGGGATTCAGGTACCCATGTTGAATACTCGACCAAGCTTTGATGTAAGGCAGCTACAACTTGCCTCTTTTAGGGTGCTATTTCCCATAGAATACAATGCAATATTGTTATATTTAGAAACTTTGCCATTTGTTGCATATTATGTTTTACTATTTCTTTTAAGACTTGGGCTTTTTTGCACTTTTTGTTTTTTAGCTCTACTGGTCTCAGACCAGTCGAGCTTATGCGATCACCCTTCGTCCGGCGTCTGTCCGTCTGTCCGTCTGTCCGTCTGTCCGTCTGTCTGTCTGTCCGTCTGTCCGTAAACAATTCTTGTCCGGACAACTCCTCTGAAACTGTTAGAGATAGAAACTTAATTCTTTTTGTATTTTACTTGGTCCATGGTCTAGTTGTGCACCTGACATTCAGTTTCAGTCCCTGACTCCCAGGGTCTTAGAAAATGGGCGTGGTCATTAAATTCTATGTAATTTTGTCCGGATAGCTCTTCTATCACTATAAATGATAGAGACATAATTCTTTTTGCAATATGATGGGTCTGTAGTCTAGTTGTGCACCTGATATTTTGTTAGAGCCAATGACCCCCAGGGTCTTAGAAAAGGGTGTGGCCATTTTCTTTTATATTATTCCATATAATCTTATGCTTACAGCGCTGACACTATAAATAATGGAGACTAAATTCTTTATGCAATATGATGGGTCTGTAATCTCGTTGTCCACCTCATATTTTGTTTGAGTCTCTGACCCCAAGGGTCTTAGAAAATGGGTGTGGTTGTTTTCTCTCTATTAAACTACATGTGATCTCATGATAGCTAATTTCCCAGAATTTATGGATAATAGTTAATTGATTTATTCCAAAATATTATCGGTTTGCAGTTTAGATGTCATTACAGTATTTTACTTCAGTCCCTGTTCCCTAGGATTCTGGAAAATGGGTATATGGCTATTTTCTCTTACCCTATCTACATGCATTTAGAGTACATAAGTGACAGAAACTATAAATAAACAAAGATATTGCAATTTTACAATATTATCATAGATGAGTCTGTAATTTAGTTTTTCTCATACTTTATTTGGGACCTGACCCAGGATTTTATCTTCAATTCTATAGAAACGCTAGGGGATAGTTTCGGAATTTCCTCTGATCAATCAATCAACATGAAAATCTTTTCTATAGTGTTTATACAGTGCAAGAAAGATATCAAATAGTCAAAATGCATGTATTTCTCACTTATTTTTTATTTGTTTAACATGTTTAAGGAGTAAGATTTTTGGGGAGAGTTGTGAGAATTTTTGTTGCAAGAGTAGAATGTCCGAAGTGATCACAGACTTGAGCTGTGCTTTCTGTTAAATGGGAACACCAGAATCACAAAGATGGATCATTTTATCAAATAAAATAGCAATAATGCATCCTTCACATTGCCAAATGAAAGGAATATTGTGCTTGTGTAAGCTTTTTTTTTTTGGGGGGGGGAGAGGGGGGAGGTAACTAGAATGTCCTAAGTGATCACAGACTTGAGCTGTGCTTTCTGTTAAATGGGAACACCAGAATCACAAAGATTGATCATTTTATCAAATAAAATAGCTATAATGCATCCTCCACATTGCCAAATGAAAGGAATATTGTGCTTGTGTAAGCTTTTTTAATGGGGGGGGGGGGGGGGGGGGGGGGGGAAGGGGGGAGGTAACTCTTACATCTTTCTTTCTTCTTATAAATTCCTCCACTGCTTGGAGTACCACCCCCAATGGGATGTAAAACTGTGTGGTTTGATAAAATTTTTCATAATGTTTACATTAAAGCAAGTGACACATGTTTTAATAGAAGATAATATAACAAGAGATGCCTTATTGGCATATCTACTAAGTGTTAATCAAATTAAAAAAAAAATAAAATACTAAAAAAAATAATTTGTAAAAGCCGACTCATACAAAAATATTTCAACCCAGGAAAACTTCTACCAAAATTTTCCTTTATTGCCATTTGACAATATTATCATAGATGAGTCTGTAATTTAGTTTTTCTCATATTTTATTTGGGGCCTGACCCAGGATTTTATCTTCAATTCTATAGAAACGCTAGGGGATAGTTTCAGAATTTCCTCTGATCAATCAATCAACTTCAAAATCTTTTCTATAATGTTTATACAGTGCAAGAAAGATAACAAACAATCAAAATGCATGTATTTCTTACTTATTTTTTAATTGTTTAAGGTGTAAGATTTTTAGAGAGAGTAGTGAGACTTTTTGTTGCAAGAGTAGAATGTCCTAAGTGATCACGGATTTGAGCTGTGCTTTCTGATTAATGGAAACACCAGAATCACAAAGATTGATCATTTTATCAAATAAAATAGCAATAATGCATCCTTCACATTGCCAAATGAAAGGTGCTTGTGTAAGTTATAGAAGTTGAATTTGTAACAGGAGAGGGAGAGATGTGACTGTACCGGGAATCGAACCCGAGATCTTCTGCTATCAAGGCAGACGCTCTTACCAACTGAGCTATCTGGGCATGATGCCCGTTCCTGCCACACTCCTCTCTACCAATTTTTCAGGTTTCCATGCACTGGAAACCTCACACAAAACTCCACTTCACCTTGAGTCATTTAGTTTGGTGCCAATTCTGTAACAGGAGAGGAAAAGATGTGACCGAACCGTGAATTGAACCCGAGACCTTCTGCTATCTGGGCAGACGCTCTTACCAACTGAGCTATCTGGGTACGATACCTGTTCCTGCCATAAATCAATGGTAATAAACTAATGTTTCAGGCCTTTTTGTCAATTGGACCTCCAGTCATTTTGTGATCCTTTTAAAATTTGACCAATCAAAAACAACATTTCAACCTCATGCAGATTTTGAAATATTTTTCTGAACTGGGATATATGGTAGAAATGTTTTCTATAGAGGATCAAATATTTCATACCGGTATGTAAAAATATTTTGTATTATATTTTAATAATTAGCTTCTGTCTACATTAATACCACATTCGCCCTAAAAGTTCATGTTCTTCGTTCAATATTCTATTTACATGATTGTTTTACATTTACTAAATAAATAGCCTAAAACCTTTTTAGGTTTTAGAACAAAATGGCCGATACTTTTAAAATTTCACTCGGTAGGCCACATGTCCTATTATATTTAATTTCAATCTGAAACTGCCTGATTACTTGATCTAAGTATTTTCACTGGTCAGTTTAAGAAAGAAGGAAATATCTCTTATAATAGAGTATCCTATGCAATACTATTTCAGCTCAAATGAGAGGTTATTTATGCCTTTAGTCTTAATTTTATCAAAGGGCATATAGTGGTAGGTCTGTCTGTTCATCTGTTTGTCTATCCATCCGACTGTCAGTATATCATTCCATTCAACTAAATTCTGATGAAAGGGTATAAGATAATAGAGCTGTCATATATTGCATGTCTATGAACCTTGAGAAGGCTCATCTTTTGGAGCCAAATTTTTAACCTTTGACCCCATCACTGACCTTTGACCCACATTTTTTGAAAAATAAAAACATCTGTTATTTTAGTTTTGATACATATGGTATGTTATACATGTTGTATATACACGTTTTTAGTAATTCTCTCACATTCTAGAGAAATCTAAGGCACGGTCCATTTGATATTCTTGGGGGGGGGGACTCCGTTTAAAAAAAAAAAAAATTTTTGCTCTGAATTTTGATGAAAAACATTAATTAGGAATTGATGGATATGCATTGGCATGTGGTTGTTGGTTCTATTAAAAAAAAACTTGATAAACATTTATCCCGCCTCTGGCAAATTTCTTGCAATCTGATTGGTCGAGAAGAACAAAATATTATGTTGTATTATTTTACTAACAGAATATTATTTTCATATCCTGCTTCTACTAAGATGCTTTATGCTTTTGACGTCACCAAAATGCTTTAGAATATGTTGATGTAACATACACAAACCAAAAGCGATTCAGCGGGATAAATTCGTTATAGAGTGTTTTACAGGGGGGATACAGTAATATATTGGGTCGATGAAAAAAGTGGTATTAGGCAAGGTGAAGTCCAGCATTCATTCTCTTGAGTGTATATGTACAAATCAACCAGGAGAGCTTCAGTCTCATCAGAGACTTCTGGTATAATGAACATACATGTATTCACCTCCTAGTGGCCGTTAGATCGCAGTCATCTTAAACACCATAATAGGGAAACAAAAAGTCTAGACATTTCTGGAGATAATGGCTAAAGCTAACATATCATACATACTTCCTGTAAATGTCTTTGAAATACTACTAGGCAATAAAAACACAAGTATTTCTCCTTTGACAATTTTTTCATCTACTATCTTTTGTTATTGTGTTTAAGAAAGTGATGGTTTTCCGTGAGTTTTGGTTTTGGTGAATCCGACTTTTCTATATAAAGACCCCTGTAGTTGATATGCTATGACATTATTATCATTATTTTATTTTGCATGCTGATATTGTATAATGGTATCATGGATTACCCTCTTCTCTATATTTACAAACACAAATTTTAGTACATTGTAGTTGCTAGATGATGGGCGATGAAGTTTTGCTAATAACACTGATTATAAGAACAATTTTATTTTTAGAGCAGTTGTGTGTACTTCAAAATATAGTCTCCTTATGCATTAATAAACAAACACGTAACCTATACATATTATTTTCATTTTCAACTTGCAAACTTAGGTACATTGTAAACATATGTACTGGTAATTTTGTTTTGCCTTTGATAAGTTGAAACCAATCAGACTGCGTAAATCGTGTCACCTGAATGCCGTCTAAATTTCTGTAGACAGTCAGTAAATACATTCATACAGCAATTGCTGATTTACTTGTTGGACGAGTCAAGGAAATGGCAATTTTCTCAATAATTTTGCATTTGGTTTATTATACATTTCTGGCACAGATTTTCCCAATTAGAGGAAATCCCAGTATTATGCCCCATTTGTATTCCGTAGGTAAATAGTCAGCAAAATGGCAAGCAGGTTTTCACAGGCAACAGACTAAGATTTTGGTCCATGGAAAAATAAAACAGTTATTAGTTTTGTTTCTGACTGTCTACCATTTTGTCTACCAAGACTTGTCGGTTGATCAAGCCCATAGAAGGCTCAGCTGTGCCCTACCCTCTATGGGCTTGATCAATACTTTAAACCTCCGTAGACGGTCAGCAACAATCCTAATAACTAATTATATTTTCATCTGTATTTTGCCTGAAGTCATGAAGGTAAAAGGACTAACATGTATGACCTTACACAAAGGATTCAAGAGGGTTTTAAAAGCAGCTCAGAATTCACTAGGAAATTTATTTATAACTACCTCATCAGCTGCAAATTGCAGTACCAAAATTGCTTCTATCTATATTCTACAGAAACTATAAAACTCTATGTCCTTTGCAAACAAATTTGAAGGGGATGTTGGGATCAGGTTATGAAAATAAGAATAATTATATTAGTTTTCCGTCATGTTGGCATTGTCATCTGGGCAACTTAAACAAAATCATTGTCATTATCTTATTAGTAAACATTCCATCAACCATTTACAAGATCAAAGCAATTTTCATATCTTAATTCAAATCAAATTCTGTCGACAGAATACACACACAAATTCATCACTGAGAGTAAGTTCATTCTTACAAGTATGTCTTATCAGATTTGGTTATGGCTGTCAAAACTAGACCAAAAATATTGATTTCAAATAGATGGCTTGCTAAATGCATTCATATAGCACTGTAAAATGCTACATTTTGGCAAGGCACATTAATTAAAGGTTAATGAACAACAAACTATTTACATGTATGTGGCACCATTACATGCATTGTTATCCTTACTGATTGTACTTTCACTTTATCCATATATGATCTATACACATCTGAGCATTGTATTATTTGTTATGGTTGTCTCTAAATGATAGAATATTTACTAAAACACTTGTTAAAGTAATGCGTTCACCTATAGTATATATACATGTATCATAGTCAGGCAATAACTAATCTTTTTCGTATAAATTCTTTGAATATTATATAAAAGTGTGAGTTTCCTATGTTTTCTCCATAGTGTTACAATGTCTGATTTTGATTTTACTGTTTTCTTCCGTTGTTTCAGAGCATCAGAGATGATCAACGTATCACAGCGGACCCCATACTAAATCACCATATAGAAATCCATATTAAGTATTTATATAATACACGAAAGATCTAAATGATTGTGATCTTGAATTGCAGAGTTTTATGATAGATACTTATGACTAGATATATTTTACATTTTTTTTTATTTTCAAATTGATGAAATTATGTGTTGTCTTCTCATTTGTTCTTAATAAAGGAGACTGTTCAAAACATTCCAATCTATAAATTCAGGTTTTACCATAGTTTAAGGGTGTAAATCGTACGCAAAAAGTGATTATTTATCATTGTAAACTGTATTTGAATTTCAGATACTGTTCTCTGCATTTTAGGACCTAATGTCGAGGTTTCTAATGCATAAAAATATGCATGGTACAGGACATTTGGTGACTTTATGGATCTTGGATCTTTTCTTTTAATTGCTTTGCCTTACTAGAATTAGATCATACAAAAATTAAAATGCTGTATTTGATACAAGTTGATTTTTGAACAATGCATAAAAATTTGACTGATATTATAAAGTTTTTTACTTAAAAAGTCAAAACAAACATTGTTAACACCCTTTTACATGATACCTGTCATTTACTTTAATCTGAAGAAGTGTAAAAGGTAAATGTAGAAGTACTTCTTTTTGAACATTGGGCTCAAACATGAGACGGGCTTCATACCTGTTCTTGAAATGTCTTATTCATGTTATTTGTGTCAACAAACGTACATATAAATTATCGGTAAATATTGAAACAAATTGATATACTTGAGACCATGGATACTGTAGACCATAACATCAATACATATTTTTACTTTTTATGCCCCCGTAATTGAAGTATTTGTCCTGTCCGTTTGTCTTAAACCTTGGCCATAACTTTTGAATGGTAAGGTATAGGGCTTTGGTATTTCACATGTGTATTCCTTGTGACAAGATCTTTCCATGGATACCAAAATTTTTTGACCTTGACCTTGAAGTTTGACCATACAATTTTACTGACAAAGATGCCGAGGAGGGCAGTCGTATTTCACAAACACATGTTGTTTTTTTTAATACATGTAACATTTCTATTTGTCTTTAGAAGTTGTTGAAAAAAATTGTTTGAAATGATCAATTCTAGAAGTCTATTGTTATCCTAGCTTCATTATTTCAAAATTTATATAGAAATACAGAAATCTTGGCATATACATGTACCAGATATTATAGTTATCTTGAATGCCATAGGAAAATTGATAGATCCTTAAAAATATTTGCATATTACCTGATTACAATAGATGTATATTATTTCCTTATAAAAAAGAAATCATATGTCAAATTGAAATTAAAGTTCCCTTAGTTTAAATGAAGGCGAAAGTACCCTTATTTCATTTGAATCTTGATTTTCTAAGTAAGTTAGAAAAGTTTTGATTTTCTTCTATTTTATATATATTCAGTGCAATATGTACAGACTTCTATCCTCTTTGTTGTAGTCTATCATAGATCTTGTAAATATACATCATTTAACTGATAACATTTGTTGTTTATCATTATGAAGATGATTTTATATGTATTATTAATTTTATGTAATAAAATCATGAGTATTTGTAATATGTTAAGATTTCACAAGAAATGGATGTTGGTTTTTAGGAGATATGTGTAATCAATTCTCACTTTGACTTTGGGCAACATCAGATTTTCTGTTGTCAATATAGGCAGGCATGATGGATCATATAAATGATATATACATGTAGGAAGTACAATGTACTTTATTTTTAGCTCACCTCGACGAAGTTGAGTGAGCTTATGCTATAACCCCACGCGTCCGCGTCCGCGTCCTCGTCCGCGTCCGCGTCCGCGTCCGGTTAAGAAGTTTGGGGTAGCTCAGTATCTGACAAAGTACTAATGCTACAGTAACCAAACTGGCACAAGTGATTCATCTTTGGATGCTGAGGTGAACCCATGCATCGTATGCAGCATCTGACCTACATTTTCTGCTTGAGTGACTTGGTTAAGAAGTTTGGGGTAGCTCAGTATCTGACAAAGTACTAATGCTACAGTAACCAAACTGGCACAAGTGATTCATCTTTGGATGCTGAGGTGAACCCATGCATCGGATGCAGCATCTGACCTACATTTTCCGCTTGAGTGACTTGGTTAAGAAGTTTGGGGTAGCTCAGTATCTGACAAAGTACTGATGCTACAGTAACCAAACTTGCACAAGTGATTCATCTTTGGATGCTGAGGTGAACCCATGCATTGGATGCAGCATCTGACCTACATTTTCCGCTTGAGTGACTTGGTTAAGAAGTTTGGGGTAGCTCAGTATCTGACAAAGTACTGATGCTACAGTAACCAAACTTGCATAAGTGATTCATCTTTGCATGCTGAGGTGAACCCATGCACCGGATGCAGCATCTGACCTACATTTTACGCTTGAGTGATTTGGATAAGAAGTTTGGGGTAGCTCAGTATCTAACAAAGTACTAATGCTACAGTAACCAAACTTGCACAAGTGATTCATCTTTGGATGCCGAGATGGACCCATGCATTGGATGCAGCATCTGACCTACTTTTTCCACTTGAGTGATTTCGCCTTTAAAAGCCAATATTGAGCAAAGTATAAGTGCTACATGTACCAAACTTGCATATTGGATGTATCTTTGATCAAACTTTCATAAAATGACCTTGACCTACTTTTTCCGCTTTGGTGATTTTGCCTTTAAAAGCCAATATTGAGCAAAGTATAAGTGCTAGATGTTCCAAACTTGCATATTGGATGTATCTTTGATCAAACTTTCATAAAATGACCTCGACCTACTTTTTCCGCTTGAGTGATTTTGCCTTTAAAAGCCAATATTGAGCAAAGTATAAGTGATACATGTACCAAACTTGCATATTGGATGTATCTTTGATCAAACTTTCATAAAATGACCTTGACCTACTTTTTCCGCTTGAGTGATTTTGCCTTTAAAAGCCAATATTGAGCAAAGTATAAGTGATACATGTACCAAACTTGCATATTGGATGTATCTTTGATCAATCTTTCATAAAATGACCTTGACCTACTTTTTCCGCTTGAGTGATTTTGCCTTTAAAAGCCAATATTGAGCAAAGTATAAGTGATACATGTACCAAACTTGCATATTGGATGTATCTTTGATCAATCTTTCATAAAATGATCTTGACCTACTTTTTCCGCTTGAGTGATTTTGCTCTATAAAGCCAATATTGAGCAAAGTATAACTGCTACATGTACCAAACTTGCATATTGGATTTATCTTTGATCAAACTTTCATAAAATGACCTTGACCTACTTTTTCTGCTTGAGTGGTTTTGCCTTTAAAAGCCAATATACATGTACTAAGAAATATGTTTGAATTGAATTTTGCTGTCACGAGGTGAGCTTTGTAATCTGTGATTACCTATGTTTGTCTTTACTAATTTTCTTTACTTTCGGTGATAAAGGTAATGAAACTGTGTCTTTATGAAATTTTGATAAAATTTTGGGAAAACCTGAATAATTATTTGAGATATTACTAGAATTATTGCCTCAAGCAAAATAATTTGAGGTATCAAACATAATTGAAAATTTATGTCACAAGCAAGTCTAAACTTTCACAAAACATTTATTTTCAGCTTTTGATTGTGTTTTCCAAGGAAAAGTCATTTCCTACCATTTTGAATTTCATGTATTTTTGTAAGTTTTAAGAAAAAATGTCACATGATTGTTTTCTGGATGATTTGTTTAAAAAATTCTTTGTTAATTATTTTTCTACTCAATTGATCTTTTTAATGAAACAAGCTTTATGTACTATTCTTTGCCATAATAACATTCTAATACTTAACTTCAAGTTTTGGAATCTTTTGTTCGATTACCTTAATACAAGATCAATATTTGGGAACATTTTAGTAAACTTTGGAAATTGAGCAATAATTTCTATAGGGATGATTTCTTATAACGTACTTAGTTCGAGTTAAAAAATCCTGTTATTAAACTGCATGCTTTCATGAAAAAAACATTTAGTGTATATAGAAATTGCAGGTATCTCTTTGTGTCTTATGCTTGTTAAGTTACTAGTAGATCAAACTGATTCACTTTAAATAATTATATTGAGAAATCCTCCCTTGTATGTATGCAAGTGCAGATTAGTACTTATTAATTGTGAATGCATGTTGTCTCAGACTGAAAGGACAATTTTTGTTTTTATAAAATAAAGACTGTGATAAATGATGTTTTGTGATCCATTTTCAAATCATGAGCTCGTTATCCCTTAGCAACAAAGTAACACCATGCAGTAACACCATCATTTGTATACAAGGTAGGGTGTTTATGTGTATGTGTCACACTTTTGTATACGACATAGTGGATATAGTTTTCATTGGATCTTGATCAAACCTCATACACTTATTGATTATGACAAAAAGAATAATAACCCTATTGATTTTCAAGGTCATGTGTCAAAGTCACAGATTTGAAAAGATTTCAATCCCTGCACACACTCTACTTGGTGCATTTTTAACAAAATTTTGGTAAAACTACATAAACTTATTGGTTCTGACTTAAAGAAGACCCCTATTAATTTTCAAAGTCAATGTCACGGATTAGAAATGGTTAAAATCCTTGTATACATTCTATAGGACATATTTTCAACCGGACCTTGATCAAACTCCATGCTCTTATTGCTTACTAGTATTATAGAACCCTATTGATTTTCTAGGTCATAGTCAAGGTCACATATTGGAATTTCTTGAAATCCTTGTAGAGAACTTATCAAACTTTGTGGACTAAATGGACAAGGTAGAACCCCACTGATTTTCAAGGTCGTTAGAGAAAGGTTACAGACTGAAATTTCATAAAACCCTTGTATACACTCATCACATGACAATGTTACAGTCTCAGCAGAACTTCATCAAATCTATTCTATTGATTATGTTATAAAGAAGACTTAGTATCCTATTGACTGTCAAAGGTCAAAATTGAAAATCCTTGTATATACTATAGAGAGTGAACTTTTCATCACCAGTCTTGGTACATGAATTACATAATTATATTGTGTTGCTGTAGGTTTTGTAGTTTGATCATGACCTTCATTTTCCACTCCAGTAGTTTTATAATCTGGCACACCTTTGACATTTTCTTTAAACTTCATTTATTAAAATATCCGAAACACGTGTCTAGTACAACAAAATTGGTACTATAGAACATATATTTCAATATTGACAATTTCATCAAGTTTTCTGTCCAGAGATTTTACATACTTCTAATTACATCAACAGGATTGATTATGGAATTAACTCAAATATGATGAGCTTAGTCTATGAATATGTGGCGCTAATGTGCTCTGTCCGGTTCTGCTTTAATTCCTCCAATTTTTCAACGACAATAAGATATATTAAACCAATACACAAGACAATAACTCCATTTGATATCATCATTGACATGTATTTTAAATTCAAATATACTATCTTAGGAAGACATCATCGGGTAAATTATAGAGATAAAATCAAGGCGTCCAAGGCTATGGAATTACACACGACGAAAGACTGGTTTAACCTTTATTCAGCATTATCTGAAATCTTGGCATGTGACATGGTATTGCATAGCAGATTAAGTTCTTATCAATATTCATCACAAATGCAAGAAAGACATGTATTTAATGATTAATCAGAAACTACTCATGGTCTGAATGCTTCGGTGAACATTGCGTGAAACCCTGTATATCTACAACGTTCTACATAATGATTGATTGATGAAATACATGTATAGTCTCTCTCTCTCTCTCTCTCTCCCTCTCTCTCTCTCTCTCTCTCAGTTCAAGTAAGCTATTAATTTGATTGCATAAGTGCATAGACTCTAAAATGACTTATTTCGGACTTTCTGTAAATCGAAGCCGGCATGCACAGTATCTTGAAACAAAGTCAATCAAACGAAGCACTCTCCATTTTACACAATCTGACCATTACTTTCTTCTTTGGCGCTGTAAATCCTTTCCAAAAGTACGGATCATCTTTTGAAGAAAACATTTTTCCCTTTAGAGGTAAAATGAAATTTACGTACCAAAGATTTCCGAATACCGCTCTTAATCTTTGCCGTAATGTACGACAGTCTTGCACATCTATTTCATTGTCCATTTCAAAAGTTGTTAGCCCGTTACTCAACAACTCTATTGCAGACATGAACTGCAAGAAACTCATAATAGTAAATGCCAGTAGTCCCCAGCCCATTAGAACTAGAATCCCCACATACCCGTACTCAAATCCAACAAAATATCTCAAGAACGAGAAAAACGGAATACCGTCAAATAAAGTCACGTGATGCCATATGGCGCTAAAGTAATAGAATAGAGCCAATACCATTGCATAGATTTGGGAGAAAAATGTCCAGGTACAGAAGACAATGAAATATTTCTGGTTTCCGAAACCGATACAAGTACGAGCGAAAAAGCAATGGTGGTCTCTTTTCAAAATACAATCGCCACACAAGACGCAGTGGTAGCACCTTGGTGGACGCCAATATTTGCATTTGAAACATGGTGACCATGTCCAATACGGATAGACGCCAAGCCGATGGTGTCTGTCATGTATGAGGTCTGCGACGCCATTATTACGAAGAAGCTCTGGGATCTGAAATAGAAATAAAATAATAAATTATAATAAAATTCATCATGACAAAACTTACTGGTACATTGTCCTCATCTTAACCATTCTCCTTTGGAAATATTGCACTGTCTTCCAAATTCTTCTGTAACACTGATGTATTCATAAATCCACTGATTCAATCTTATAAATCTGAAAACTACCGGTATATATTTTTTATTTGCAAAAAAACATGTTCATTAAAAAGTCTTACCTCTCCGGGACTAGAGTTAAATCTAAGTTGCTCCTTTGGAAATGAAGAGGATTTGAAAGACGATTCAGTGAACACGATAAAGAACCAGTTGAGAAGTATTTCTACGACCATTATGGATGCTACTGATTGATGAAAGAAAATACTGTCATTAAATAGATACGGGATGGCTATGAAAATGCCATAATATCCTACAGCCACCACTTCTAAAAGGAACAGGACGGGTACTGTCACATTCAAAAACGACGGCGTAAGGTAGTTCCATATAAAGCTAGGTTCACTGTTGTTACTTTTACGTTGATGATTGTTGTTTTCCGAGTTTCTTGAACATTCTGTCTTTTTGTTGTTGATGTGATGTGTTTGTAGACGACATTTAGTATCCAGAATTCCTTGCATCTGACGTCTGCTAGTACAACCATCGGCTGCCGAGTCTTCGGGACTCGTATGAGTACGCACTGCACTTTCCATTTTCACTGCAGAAAAATCTACTTTTTGGTTTAAATCCAGCCAGCTGTAAAGATGATGGGATGTATAATACCCCGGGTACCTTTTTTTAAACCAACAAAACCTGTTGATCAAGACATGAGCTCAATATTCACACGCCGTGGGACATTAACACAGGTTATGTAAAGGCAACAGAACAATCAGTGTTTATATTGTAACCTTCGATCGTTTTGATGCTGAATGTTACATGGGACTATTAGATTATGAAGACAAGATGATTACCAATGAAATCGTTAATATCTAAATAGTTCCCCACTGATTAGTTAGAGTCAGGCAGGTGGTCTATTTAGTCTCTCTTCTAATAAGACCCCTGGTATCGGTTATATGAACCTTTACCTACTACCTTATGACATAACCCTTGGTGACACAAAAGGAAATATGAACTCAACTAATTTAAGTCAAACTCGAATCAAATGATACTTGTTGTTGTGTTTAATAGTCCACCGAGTATCATAATTATAAAAGGGCGTCGGAGATAAAGATGCTCATCTATCCTGAGGACTATCAAATTTTGGAAAAAGAACACGGGCTGCAATCTTTTTAAACGTCAATCATTATGAAGAAAATGTACGATGTCTTTTTGGCTTCATTTCATTTACGACGACCCATAGCGCTTTGGATCAATGAAGACGACCTAATAAAGATTATGGGAAACATTAATAATTCACTGCGCACCAAAGTTTCCAAATTCGCAGGTGAGAAGACTGAGTTAGTTTACAGACTCTGTAGGTGTTAAAACACGCAGGGTCTGTACTCACGCGATGTACCGGGAAATAATCTTGAAATTCCAACTTAATCCACACTCAATATTTAGCCATTCGGTTATTCCTGTACCTGTATCCCCATTAATAGCGTGCGATGATACTTTTTACGTCACATCTTTGAGAATTTATTCCGTAAACCTGCATATTTAATTACGACCACTGCGCAATACACACTCCAAAGAATATGTATAAAAATTCAGTTCAAGTAATCCATCTACATGTAGCTGCTGCAAATGTGATTTTCATATTCTTGTATACCAAGAGTTCCATTCATATTTATAATGCATTTACTTTACATGTGTTGAAACATGTCGATGTTATCGCAAAATACGAATATGTCTCAATCATGAATGAGACTTTTAAATTTGAAATAAAATATTATGCTATCATATTAAAGATTCGGATATCAAAATATTAAACTCTACTTGTCCATATTATTTTTTTGTATGAACATGTACATAAATACGTAACGGCATAATAGGAACATATTTACCATCAATTACGGACTATTTGAAAGCTGCGATTTCTAGATAATCCTTCTAAATTCATATGCTTTATGTAGGCCTCACACTGTCCCGATTAGGATATCCGATGGACACACGAATATGAAATTTTCAATTTCGGGCGAAGTTACTCCCGAATTTGGTTAAGATCCGCTCAGCAAACGATGTTTTAACGATGCTAAAAGATGATTACACGATGCTAAAAGATGACTACACGATAATATCCGAACCGCTCCCGATGTCAACACGACGGGACGAATTTTATCTTAAAACATATCCGAAGGTCATACGAAGGCTTACGATGTATTAACGAAGGCTATTAGATTGCTTCACGACGTCGTATCTAGAATGCGATGCATCGGATTATAACCAGGAATGCATCACGTTTTGGATGTTTAAAAATTCTTGTTTAATCAGTAGCACAGTATCAATGGTTTCCTCTTCCGCCTTTTATTATTTCTGTCTCAGAAAAATACAAACAAGAGGCCCAAGGGGGCCACATCGCTCACCTGAGGAGACTGTATGTATGTTTTCAATCAAAGTCAAGACCTGAAGGAAATCGCTTTTAGTGAAGCTTTGAGAAGGACAAGGTGTACTTACTTCCTGTAAAGTTTGGTGACATTCTGTGCAGTAGTTTAAGAGGATAAGTCAAAAATGTGTCATTCAAATAGAGCCTATAGAGGAAATCTTGAAGTTTTGATCGGCTCGAAAAACACAAACTTGGTAGAGGGCAATGAGTACTTGCTTCCTGTGAAGTTTCAAGAAATTCTGTGAAGCGGTTTCAGAGGAGAAGTCAAAAATGTGTCAGCCAATCAGAGCCTGTGGCGGCCATCTTGGATTTCGGATCGGCTCGAAAAACACAAACTTGGTAGAGGACATTGAGTACTTGCTTCCTGTGAAGTTTCGTGAAATTTTGTGCAGTGGTTGCAGAGGAGATGTCGAAAATGTTAAAAGTTTACGCCGGACGGACGACGGACGGACGACGGAGGGCGCGCTATGACAATAGCTCACTTGAGCTTCGCTCAGGTGAGCTAAAAATACCCAAAAGTTAAGAACTCAAATATTTGTATCGAATATCTGAATCGCGCTGTTTATGTATTATGGTTAGCCAAGATATGTGAATGTTGATTCTTATCATGCTCGACCATCTTTGAAAGTTTGATTTTACAAGGCATATCATTACAGTTGTCGACCAAAAATCGTCTTAAAATATCACGAATTTCATTTATAAACATCATTGATGGAAACAAGAGGAAGACGTGATAATTCAATGTATGAAAGATGAAAATGGATATATGTCATAACATGATACTAGTATTACCAGTAATAATAGAAAATACTGAGTCTGTACATGCTGTCTTAGATGTATTTAAAGAAGCAATGCTTCTGCCTTCTTTTTCCTTATCGTAACATTATCAAGGCACGTCATTTTGCTTTATAATGCATTGATTGTGAACTTGCAAATTTGAAGAAGACAGAAAAGTTTTTTATTTTGATAAAGGACAAGGGACACTTGTCATTATAGTTTGGCCCACTCATTTTATAAAAATTCAAGCTCTCTAAAAAGTATTGATAGAAATAAATTTAAATCAATTTAGGTTTGTATTTTTAATATCTAGAGTAATTTTTGCAAGAAAAATCATAACAGCCTATATATAAAGTAATGAAGTTGCTTGATTTCTCGAAAATTCTGCTTTTTTCACCATTTCCATGTGTTCATCTTCTTTTTTTTATATGAGCACACGCTGGCCTATCATTCATATTTTGATATGGTGTTTGTGACCCATTTACGAGTTGATGTGCAAATTTTCTCAGATAGGCCCTGCTGTGCTCACTTGTTATAGCGAAAAACGTAACGTTTCCTCTAGCAATTATGACGTTTTTTTCGCGGGATCGGGATTTTCACGTTGACGTTTTAGAGTAAATTACGTTGGTATCACCTGTTACAATGACATTTTCACGAAGAATTAAACAAGATTGCTTTGCAAACTATATACATGTTGAGATAAAAAGACCACGTGTGTTGGAATATATATATAATTATCAAATTTAAAGTTTCGTATCATAAAAGTTCATTTTATTTCAATTGAATATAATATAACTTTATATTTTTATGTTTTATAAACTTATAAAATTACCTAGTATCAAAAGTACAAATTTAATTATAAATTCTTGAAAATAACAATAAAATCAGCACAAGGGCATCAACTCTTACAATTTTCGAAAACATAAAAAAACTAAGTTACGAGACCCTCGTATAGAAACTTCCAACTTGCCACAAAGTACATATACCCAGGGGGTATATTTTGATATACGTCTCTGATGTATATATAAGCAGATCTAGTCAGGTTTTATAGGTTGTAACCCCCCCCCTCCCTTTTTTTGTATGATAGGCCAGAGTCAATCAGTTCTTACGGAGACTGTAACTGTATAAGAAGTTTCTGTTCTAGGTAGTGAAAACTGAGTTTGCCGGTATGATATACTTAAAAAAAAATTACTGTTATTTTACAAACGCTATTCCCAATAAAACTGTCATCATTTATTCCAAAATTTTCCCGAATAGATTCAGAATCATACATTCCAAAAGATTCCACGATCAAACGAATAAAGGACAAAACTAATTATCACTATCATAATTATTTTTATTTTTAATTGACAATTTGGTAGATCTCATCAATATGATTGAATTTACACTGACAAATTGTATATTTTTATTTCTTTAATTTTTTTGGGGGGGGGGGGGGGGGGGGGCTCGCACCGTCGGTTAACATAGACTGATGTAAATTTCAAAATTACAAAAATGGAATGAAATAACCAAAAAAAATATATATATATATCATAATTGTGTATATGAATTGTAATTCTAACAATAAACATATCTTCTCCTTCTCGATAAATCATGTTTTCAATACCCCCCCCCCCCTTATCTCCACATAAAAAACCCAATAATCTGTCTATTGCAAGAGGTACATGATGTCGGTTTGCATATAGAATATCGATTGTAAATTTATACGACGCATACAGATGTTTAACAAACATTAAAGATACAGTGTCCCTGAAAATGAATTTTATTGAAAACGTAAAATTTATTCCGATGGGCCTAGATTGAAGATTAAAAGGAGCCATAAAAAGTGCTATTTGAAAATATGTAGCTACCATAATATTGTCGAATTTGTAAAATTAAATCTACATATACCTCGATACATTGTAGGTGGTGCTAGTGGAATGAATTAGAGCTGCGCACCCCAAATTAAAAATGACGTTTTCAAACGGCTACAACTACGAATGTATGCGTTAGATTAGCCGGAAAATTTGAATTTATCTAAATGAGAATGTAAACTTTCATATCAAAAGAAAGATTTTTTATCATAGAGTTTTGTAAAATTAATTAATTTTCAGGGACACCGTACCTTTAAGCATTTGTTTCAGACAGTGTATGCATAAGCGGATCTTGAAACTTTTTTCATACAGGAAAAAGGAGGGGGATTCTAATTAACCCGTGGGATGGAAAACGGTGAAAATCAGCATGCTGTGGCAAATTCCGGGGGGGGGGGGGGGGGGGTTGACCTCCTGAAGCTCACTAGTAAGTGTAACGTGTCAGAAGTGAAGCATAGTATGTACCATTCATTGTTTATCCTTTTTGGAGAATACCTTCTGCATCCCAGAAAACCGAGACTCACAACATATCAATCAGTCATCGTATATTTGTGTTTTTTAAAATGACAATCACTTTCTAAAGTGAAAAAAGAACTACATATGTATTGGTATTGTTTAATAATAAGCCTTAGTAGCCTATATCTTGGTCAATTTTTATGCAGAATTTGTAACTGGTACGAATATCTATAGGATATAGTTTGAACTTTGTTTATCAAATGGTATTCCTTTCCATTCATGATCAGAAACAAGATCCTACAACAGCTAGAATGTGCCCATTTTGTCAAGGGAAAAGAACTTGTACTCATTTTCTCAAAAGAACTGTTTTTTTGCGCAAGAAGTATATATTTTACCCAAAATTTAGACTTCAATTAACTAAAACGTTTCATATTACTTGCATTTGATAACATAAATGATTTTTTTAGTAAACGACAGCTTTGAATTTATTATTATAGGCAAGACCTTGTATTCATTAAATTTTACCAGAAATCTGTGATTTTAAAACAAAAAATTAAAATTTTGCCTCAAAACGAAGTAGGAAATATGCCATGCTTACTTGGAATATATGATTCATGAGCAACACTTTTTAAGTATTAGTTAACTCTTCAATAAATAATTATAGGCAATATATAGAACTGAGGAACAGGAGAAAATAATTTCCTCAAATTTCTTTGAAATTTTGCAAAAAAATTGATTTTTTACCCCAAAAACACGTCGTAAAAATAAAAAATGAAATTCAAATCTTATTCCATCTGAAAGAACACGAAAAATACTTTATAATTACGTTTTCCTATTTTTTAAATCATTGTCCATTTACAAATTATAAAAATTTTCCGATTTTCAGTGATTTTGCACTAAAAAAACATGTTTTTCCTCCAAAAACATCACTTTTTTAATATTTTTCCATGAATCTTTTTTTGGATTGAAAGAACACAAGAATGCTGCAAGGTAAGGCCTATTTTGGAGGATGAAGGTAGGAGGGTTGCAGCCTACCAAGTGATACATCCCATACTATTATGGTTACGTTCTATTCCTTGATTAATTAAGCCATAACCTTGACCTTAAAAATTGACCTTAAAATATATAGAAACGATAAAGCATGGTATGATATATAGGTTTTTCGGTAAGTAGACTTCATACTCCTTTGTTTTAGACAAAATTCATTCATTTCAATGAGGGGCCAAATAAGGCCCTTACTGTACCTTGTCCTTTGGATTAACTTAATTAGAAAAATGCTTTAAAAATGGCTTTGAACATTATGTATTTGAAATGGTTTGTTTAATATTTGTGTCTGTCATCTTTTGTATCGGGATCCCATCTTAACGTCATCGTTCTAGAGTACGATGACATTACGATGTCATTTCGATGGAATTGCGAGGTTGTCACGAAGTCGTATAGCCTTCCTAACTCCATCGGGAGGTTCTTCACACGTTCGTAATACCTTCGTATGACAAAATTTCTCCGATGGTCCCGATGGTAATTCGAAGGAGAAACGAAGATGTTACGAATACGCAAGATGCCTTCTCGATGGTCTTACGAAGGGCAAGATGATTACACGAAACTGTTTCGAAGATGGTCCTTCGGGAGTGCCATCGGGAATTTTTTGGCATGCCAAAGATTTTGATAGCACTCCCGAAGTTGTTCCCGAAGTTTGACAAATCAAGCCGGCATCAATACGATGGTTCAAGATGGTCTTACGAATAGCCCGATGATATTACGATCACACCCGAATTTGAAGAAATCCTTTATCGTGTGACCATCGGCTGCTTAAATCGGGACAGTGTGACGCCAGCATTAAGGAAAGATCTGTAGTGTTTGATAAAAGCTTTGTTGATTTCCTTATAATACGGATAAGTTTGAATACATATGCGAAGTTTCATTACGATTGGTCAATAATAACCTTCCTTATGCCCTTTTGAACAACGTAGGGTTCTAGGTAACGGAGCAGCTAATAAAAAGTAACGACGTCGTCAGATGTCCACTATAAATTTGACATTTTAAAAGAAATAACAACACCTCTCATCTGTATAAAATTTAAATATCTTTTCATGTATTTTGATAAGGAAGATATGCTATATTTTCATGTGCATTTCTGAGACCATGCGTGCCGCACCCCTATTATAGAAAGGTTGACATTTACAGAGAATTGCTGTTAATTATCTTTGGATATCTTCTAATTCGAAATTTAGGAATTCAAAAATTTCAAACCAATTTATTATGCACCAGACTCGTGTTTGGATATTAAATCCTCATTAGTGACGCTTCCGGTCAAAGTGATTTTCAGAAGCCGCAAAAATTCATTTCAGTAGAATTCCTTTGCGCCCTCTGGTTTTATTTTTGTCCATTTACTGTACATGCAGAGAGTGCGCGGCTCCTGTAGATTCGATTCAGCTATATCCAAATAAAATCTATGTTCAAAATAGCATTGGAGGGATGGTGCTAAAATAGTTAATCTCCTTTAATTTGGATTATATTTTTGGATGAAGTTTCCAAAATAGTAAAACAATGAATATATAGTGTCAAATTGATAAAGGGCCAAAACAAAGCCTTTTCTCAGGGGACAGAGATGGAAAGAAGTAATTGATACACATTAAAACAAACATCCAGTCACGGGAACGAATTTAACTGCTCCACAATGCAAAAGGGAGTAAGTGTTATTATTAATAATACGGAAGTGTTCCAACTCTATACCTTCTTGAAGAAAAGGACCTGTTACGTTAAAAGCCGTAATCTGCCCAATTTTTACTTGCAATACCAGCTCAACCAGGATTATTTAGAATGTGTCCTGTACGTGAAATTATTTCATTTCAAGTATCTTTAATCAAATATATTAGTTATTATTGACATGATAATGAGAAATAACCTATATTTTTACGTAGAAGTGAGGGTGGGGGTCTTTCTTGAGATATAAATAATGCTCGTGAAATGTCGAAAATTTTCTAACAATCGGTCGCTTTTGTTGATCAAAATGTCGAAATGAACTACAATGAGAAGATGTAATAAGAAATATTGTGCTAAAACATGATTTGCTCCAAATATTATATTCCGGATTTATCAGACCGTAAACACGTGGCCAGAGATATATAATCGAACACTCACTCTCACTTAATTTAAACTGTATTTATTGATGAAATGACAAACATAGGTTACAAGTTACAATAACATCGACATTGAGATTAGAAAACAAGCGAAACGCTTATGTTAATTCTTCTCTCATCTGTAAAATGCATAAAGTGATAACCATGAATTTCCCGAAAAGAGTGAAAATAGAAATGAAGAGAGTAGATGTATAGATATAGAAGTAAGAAGGATGAGATGAAAGTGAGAGGCATGTTAACTTACTATAAAGTTGATAAGGCATTCAAAATATAAGATCTAATAAGGGGATTAACAGCAAAAAGAGATGCTAGTACAAGGGATCCAGTTTCTATAACATTCAAAAGCGAAATGACATTAAAATTGATAGTTAGATAGATAAAAAATTTTGATTGTATGTAATCATTTATGAGAATCTTTTGGTTTGAAGTATATATTTTTGTACAGCTTTAAATATATCAACATTGTATTGGTACGACATTAATGAATCACCAAACAACATAAGGCTACAGGAGAGTGGGACATTTAATGGAACTAAAATTGCATTTCTTTCTCTTGTGTAATTTTTACAATGAAATAAATAATGAGCCGTGGTCTCGATGCCACCACAGGAGCAGTAGGGTGAAGGTTCAATATTTTTTAAGTAAAGATGATGCCTGAGTGAACTACAATTCATTCGAAGTCGCGCGTGGAGAATTTGTGCTTGACGAGAACCAATGAGATAATAATCTGGGACTGTACTTTTGTTATCTAAGGAGGATAATTCTTTCTTAAATTTTTGGATACTGGATATACTTTTAAGATTTTCGGGCAGATCGTTCCAAAGACGTGTTACAGAAGGGATATAGCTATGTAAATGGTGAGTAGTTCTAGACATTTCAAAACATCCAATACATCAGTTTCTGATATGGTGATATTATTTAATTCAGATTCGGATTCATGATTTAGGGGTGGGGGGTCTCTTTCTTCGTCATCAATTATAGACTGGGAGGCAAAGAACGTATTGAGTAAGTTTGCAATGTCAACATCATCATTAATAATTTGGCCATTATCATCTTCTAAAACTTTTAGATCCTGAGAATTATTAGAAAAACCAGTTAATTGATTAATTAATTTCCACCATTCTTTGCTATTAAATTTATTTGATTTAATTTTTGAGCTAAGAGAATTATAGTATTGATTCTTTGCATTTCTTAAGAGATTTACTACTTCATTACGCAGTTTTTTAAATTTATTCCAGTAATATGTAGAATTTTTCCGTTTTGCTATTTTTCTAACTCTATTTCTTTTCCGCATTATTTTTCTTATGTTATTATCAATCCACGGTAATTCATTTTGGCGTACAGTAATCATTTTATTAGGAATGTTTTCAGAGGCGATCGATAAAATCTTATCAGTCAAAATTTTAACGTTTTCGTCTATATCGACTTCACTTTTTATAAGGTCATCCCAATTAATGCTTGATAATTGTTCTCTGTACTTATTAAAATCAGCTTTATCGTACAACCAAATTTTCCTCCTGAAAGATGTTTGTGGGATCGTTTTAGTTTGAAAAACACATAAAATAGGGCGGTGATACCTTATATTTACATCAAGGAACGGTTCTATTACTTCGCTATGCAGAATGTTATTTATATTATTCGTTATCATTAAATCAATTAGTGTAGAGGAGCTTTCAGTTATAGATGTGGGTTCTGTTATTAGCTGGTGGAATCCATAATTTGTATTAATTCGATTTATATTTGATAATGGATTATTAATTTGATTTTCATTAAAATCACCAGTTATGAATATATTTTTTATTTTTGTATCAGCAGCAAGCTCGATCGATTGTTCAATTAAATTCCATGTACTATTGTTACTGTTAGGTGGTCTGTAGAAGGTTCCGATTAGATAATGCTCATGCTTTATATAGGTTTCTAGCCAAACACTTTCCAATCCGGGAATTTCTAAATCATTTCTACGTTTACAAGTCAAATTATTCTTGAAATAAACAATAACTCCTCCACCAGGTCTATCTTTTCTATCACACCTGAGAGGGACATCGAAACCTTTAAGTAAAATATCTGAATCAGAGACGGAGGGATTGAGCCAACTTTCTGTAAAACATAGAAAATCAAAGTCCAATAATTCAGCATTGATTATATCTTTTTTGGGGATAAGGCTTTGTATATTTAGATGAATTAATGTTAGATATGAAAGGGATTTATCACCTGTATCTGTACTTAGATAATTTGTGGATAGAGTATTTAAGTTAGAACTTGACTCACTAATTTGGGTATGGGGGCCGGGATTAGGATGTACATCACCCGACAAAGTCAGTAACAATAATATCAACAGAGACATTCGTAACATGATTGAGAAAGTGGAACTACGTTTAAATAAAGACACAATCGTAATATAGAAAATCAATGGAATTTGACAAGCAGAATAATTCAGACAAAATATTAATTTGAGTTTACTCCCCTTTTGTTTTGTTGCTCTGGAGTAAAATAAACCTACCCTGGCTCTATATAAAAATAACGTACAACCCATCAAGTAATGGCAGTGTTTTTAACATCGAACACTTTGGCCAGGATAGGTAGGTAAACAATGGAATGCCTCATATACAGAAATACTAGGAAATATTTGTGAGAGCGAGAGAAAGACGAAAATGAGAAGAAAAGAGAGAGTTCAAGAAACAACAAAAAATACATACAAATGTACATGTGTAAATGAATTTTAGGCATTTTCTATGCCAACGATCGGGATTTTATAGTTTCTGAGTTCTTCAGAATGAGTCAATGTCAATAATGTTATGATATTACATGTACTTATATATTTACATAGAACTATGCACTGGTATTCAAATTCTATTTTACACTTAACTATATGATAGGGAAGAGAAACGCTGTCTAGAGACGGCATGTGTCATATCATGCATCCGATCCTCCCTACACGACACACTCTAGTGAGACGCATAGGACGAACCGGACACCAGGTGGTCGGAATGCAAAACTGAGTACATGTACTTATAATAAAAAACAATCAATAAAAAATGCAGACTGAAATGGAAAGATCAGGGGGTCGTGGTACCAAACGAAACCCCAAACCTTAAAGATATTCTTTACTTTTAGAGATTTCGACCATCTTTAGGATGAATATAAATATGGAATGTATGTAAGGTCAAAGGTCAGTAGGTATGACCACTCTTATTATTTTGAAGCACCAGTATGTCAAGGTCAAGGTAAGTTTATCCCGGCTAAAAGGGTTAATATATGTGGTTTTATATTGAATATATGAAATATGAAAAGTAACGAAGAGATCGATGGGAAAATGGATTTTGCCTATCAGAAGTTTTGCATTCCAAATGAAAAAAAAAAAAAAAAAAAAACAACATGTATTCATATATCATTTGAAGCAAGATATACTAAATAGACTTCAAATGCAAAAAACGAATGTTGATCAGGAACATCAACAAGGTGATATTCATTAGATGTGATTTTATATTGAATTAATAGTTGAAATATCAACGAAACCGAATGGAAAATACATGAACATTGATGAATGTATATATTTCATTCATTTATATATCAAAGCAAAATATACTAAATAAGACTTCAAGGAACATCACGAAGGTGATATTAAATTCACATGGAAACGTATGGAATCATATCAGTCATGGAAGAGCCATGTAGCGGAATAACGAGGAACGGTGTCACTCCTTTGGAGACGTCTGCGGGGCGTCCTTGGTTTGTGGGGGCGGAATGTTTTTTCCTGTACCAAGGCCGCTTACGACATCCAAGAATTCGTCCAGCGATTGGACAGTGAACTTCCTTCCTCCTAGGTCAGTCATAAGGATTTTCCCGTCCCATACTGTGGTGCTCCTAATTTTCCTTTCTTTAACGAGCTGACGCGCCTGTGAGGCAATTTTAGACCTTGCCTTTGTCAGTTCCTGGTTGATATATGTGCCACGCCTTGCGGGAATTCTTGCGAGTTTGTGACCATTAGCGATAAGAGCATGACGCTTTTCGTAATTGCGAATCCGTGCAATAATTTGACGGGGGCGGTCACGAGAACCATCCTTCCTGTTAATGCGATGGGAGACCTCGATGTCTTCCTCAGAGATATCGACTCCGATTGCGGACGCAAGCTGCACTATCTTCTCGGTGGTGTTTTCTTGCACCCGCATCTCCTTCCCCTCCCCATTTACTGTTACCTTTTCCTCAGGTATGCCTGTGATACGAACGCAATTTTTTCTACTGTGCATTTCAAGATCATCGATGCGTTGTACCAACTCTTTGTTTTTTGACGACAAAGTATCGATTGTTGTTTTCATATACTCAAATTGATTGTTAAATGCTGTATACACCTCGGCAACGACCTGACCTTTAATCGCCATGACAATCCTCTGAATGTCAAGGTCAGACAATGATGAATTTTGAGTAAAAGTATTTTGCACTGGGTTTGGAGTGGATACGAACTGAGGTTGCATCATGTAAGGAAAAGATTGCAGGGACTTATACGGTGACTGCATGGAAGGCGACAATGACATGGGGGGAGGGGGGAGCGAGTAGGCCTGAGATGGGTCGGACATGTTTGAACTAGAGTAGGACGACCCAAGGATACTTCGGTCTCTAAGTTTCTTGTGTTGTTGCTCCAGGGAAGAATTTCCAGATGACAATCGTCTTTTATACGTTTCAATGTTCATAACAAGGAACACATAAATGCATGAACAGATTATATTCGCTACTCGAACACGCACCATGAAAAATGTTGTTTACTCAGTTATCAATCAAGCGTGACCAAGACACACCGATGTGAACACTGTCTACTAGAAGCTATCTTTTACTCTAGGGCATATAGAACTTCACTCATCAATCAAATAACGACAGTTACTCACTCATATGTCTATTTTTTACTTGTCACTCTCCCTCTCAATTAGCTAGAAATGCTAAAATTTCACATTTTGCGGAGCGGGGATAAATTCGTGGCCATCACAACGCTGAGCATGCGCACTGAATCTTTCTCTCTCACTTATATTGTACAATTAACAACGCCGCCGTTATAAAAATAGTTTGAATGAACTTTTTTCAGTATATAGAATCATATTTCTTTTACACTTACCATAATTACATTTTCTAAATACTTTGTTAATGTTACCAGAAGGAAGTTTTGAGCATTTTCCCAAGATTGACTGATACTTCAGTCCTGAACGTGCAACGCTAATTGTTAACTTTAATTGCGATGTGTTGTTGTATTAGCAATGCCCAAAATTAAAGTAAAGGAGTTTGTTAGCGAAAAAGTAAACAACAACGAATATATTTTGTTGAAAATTGATGAATTCGAAACTATAAATAAATAAGTTAATTATTTGCCGAAATCTAATCAAATGCCAATTACTTATTCTCGGTTAATTTCACTTCTTTCCTTCACCCCTACCCGCCCGATCGCATTTTCGTAAATTGACTATTGTTCCCCCCTTTGGAACACAACTCCACTTTTACAGAAAATTTGTATTATGAAAATACATCTTAGGTAGAAGTGGTGTTGTGTTCCAAGGGGGGGGGGGACGATATTTCATAAAAACTTTTCCGATTTTCATTGATTTATATACAAAATAAGCACATTTATATTCAAAAATCTCTATTTTAGAACAATTTTATGAAAAATTTTCTTCAGATTTTGAAGGGTTTTTTTCTTTTAAACTATTTCACCAACTTGATTAAAGAAATGAAGTACTTTAAAATTTCATTATTTTTGGGCAGATTTTACGCCTTATCGTTACAGGTCCTTTCAAACCAATTTATAATGCACCAGACACGTGTTTCGGTTATGAAATCCTCATCAGTGATCCTTCCAGCCAAAATGATTTTCAGAAGTCACCAAAATTCATTTCAACAAGTAATATTAAACTTTTAAACTAAAAAGTGAACTAACTATTTAGGGAGCAACCATTTCCGGATCGAAATTTTAGGGAAAAAAATTTTCCGGCCCGAAATAGTAAAACAATGAATATATAGTGTCAAATTGATAAAGGGCCAAAACAAAGCCTTTTTTCAGGGGACAGAGATGGAAAGAAGTAATTGATACACATTAAAACAAACATCCAGTCACGGGAACGAATTTAACTGCTCCACAATGCAAAAGGGAGTAAGTGTTATTATTAATAATACGGAAGTGTTCCAACTCTATGCCTTTTTGAAGAAAATTTCAAACCAATTTATAATGTACCAGACACGTGTTTCGGTTATGAAATCCTCATCAGTGATCCTTCCAGCCAAAATGATTTTCAGAAGTCACCAAAATTCATTTCAACAAGTAATATTAAACTTTTAAACTAAAAAGTGAACTAACTATTTAAGGAGCAACCATTTGATTTGTGCATTCTTCAAGACTCATCGGAATAGTGGGAGGGTTGTGTGCACGTAATCCGGATAATACACCATTTCCCGTCCTAAGTCGCCACCGGTTACCCATTGGTCTCGTTAGTTTATGTGTAGTCTTTTGTGTTTGTTGTTTGTATGTCGTATGTCTCTTTTTCGTCTCTTGATATTCCTTGTCCCTTTTGCGTCTCTTTCTGTGGGTGTCTTCTCTGTGTTTTTACATAAGATGTTTTGTAGTTTTACTGTGAGTGCTGCAACCGAGTGTTGTTGGAGATCCCCTCCTTTCTTCTAAAAGTAAAGATGTAGGAGATATGCTCTGGACAAGGTTTTCCGACATATAGATGTACTGTGACCATGACATTGGAGATATGACCTTTAGTCAAGGTCATGACATGTCTCATAAGACAAAGGAGGGGATCTCCAACAACATCAGGCTGCAGCACCCACAGCAAAACCCCAAAACACCCAATGCAAAAACACAGAGCAGACAAGCACAGGAAGAGACGCAAAAGGGACAAGGGACGTCAACGCACAACACAGAAACATCAAACACAAAGGACTACACATAAACCAACGAGACCAATGGGCAACTGGTGCCGCCTTAGGATGGCCATCTGCCACGGAAATAGCAGAAGCATAAGAAACACTTTCAAAAAATATACATCATCTCATAAGAAACATTTTCAACAAGTATGATCCAAAGCATGTAGGAGATATGCTGTGGACAAGGAGTATGATGTAACCTTGACCTCGCACAATTGATTTTGAATCAAGATCATGATACACGACAATCTAAGGAACAATTACCTAGGATAAACTTCCGGAATCAAAGTAAGTAGGAGATTCCGAGGGTTTGGGCATCAAAGTGCAGTTTCCTCGTCAACTTAGTCTGGACTCCATAGGGAACAATTACCCGGTATAACATTCACGAGTATGAAGAGTCAAGGTCATGACACAGCACCATCTCATAAGAAATGTTTTCTAAAGTATGAACTTCCAGAACCAAAACATGAAGAATATGCTTCAGAGAAGGTTTACATAGGGTGCAATGTGACAATGGCCTTGGAGATATGACCTTGGGTCAAGGTCAATAGACGTGCAACATTTCACACAGAACAATTGCATGAAGTTCCAGAACAAAGCATGCAGGAGATATATGCTTCATAGTTACACGGTTTTGGCATCCAAATGCAGTTACATTGTACTTTGTCCTTGGAGTTACGAGGGCTGATTGACATGTTGTGAGCCTCGGTTGCAGAAGGATATTCTGCTGATAGATTATCTCCAAAAAGGACAAACAATCAATGGCACATACTATTCTTCGCTTCTGACACATTTACGGGAAAATATTAAACTTTTAAAAAGCGCCGCGGATAGCTCACTATTTAAAGATGTGTTGTTATATCAGAACAATGCCCCTGTTCACAAGTTTGTCACTGCCATTCATGATTGTGGATTTTATTTGATTGAGCATCCGCCTTATTCACCTGCTCTTGCTCCATCAGAGTTTCATCTATTCCAAAACTAAGAGCATCTATTTCAAGAACCAAAGTATGTATGTAGGAGATATATGATAAAGACAAGATTTTCTCAAAAAGATACATTACGACCATGACCTAAGAGGCCAAGTCATGATACACTGCCATCTGATAGACATTTTAACCAAGAATGAAGTTCCTGAGACAAAGTATGTAGGAGATATGCTCTGGACAAGGGTTTGATATACTATACAAGTGAACTGTAACCTTGACCTTGCAGATCATCATATTGTATATAGTATAAAGTTCCTGAACTAAAGCATGTAGGAGATATACTTCAGACAAGGTGCATAGTCACCTTGACCTCAGAGATATGATCTCGGGTCAACAATTGTGACCTCAAATAGAATAAGTTCCAGATCCATATCGAGAGGTAAACATGGTCATACCATTATAATGCCTCCTGCTTTAAGAGATTGGGTGGGTGGCCACTCCCACACAACCCTTTGTTGAATAATTGATGATTCAATTGATGTTGAATAATTGATTTTTGATGTTGAATAATTAATTGTTGATGTTGAATAATTGATTCAATTGATTGTTGATGTCGAATAAGTGATTGTTGATATTGAATGTCGAATAATTGATTGTTGATGTTTAATGATTGATTGTTGATCATGAATAATTGATTCAACTGATTGTTGATGTTGAATAACTGATTGTTGATCGTGAATAATTGATTCAACTGATTGTCAAATAATTGATAATTCAATCCTGGATTGCAGAGGTGAGAAGTAAGTGCATTATTACTGTGTTAACCAAGCCATTATCTGACAACTTAAATATAGATCACAAGCAGATAAAGTAAACCGTATTTATTGTAAGTTCATATGTATTTATTTTCATTTATACGTTCCTCTCAACTTGTTATATCAGATATCCTATTGTATCATGTTTCATATCAGACACCGGATCATGCAACTCCCATCGTATCATGCATTATATCTGACATCCTATCAGACATCTTTAATTTTGATAAAATACCGATAAAGTATAGTTAATTGACATTTTATTATTTCATGTATTTGGAGTATTGTAAATTTGAAGGGAATGACAAAATAAACACATTTACATGTACTACCCCAAAAAAATCATGATTGGGCATAAAAACATTGGAAAATACGTATCAGTAGCACTCTAGGAGTATTGCTGAAAATACGTACCCTTCATGCTTCTATTCTTAGATTGCAAATAAGAATAGTCCTAATGTGATTAATATCCAAAAGCATATGATTGCTCAATAGATATTTCCATGACATAATGGTTACTATCCTAAATGTAAATGGTTATTTTAGATGATTACTAATTTTTTGCCTTTTCGCATATAGATATAAATCAAGGTCTTATCATATATAGCTTTATACATGTACATCTTATTCCTATCTCAATATACAAATGTACATGATAAAATGCTCCTTGGAGGTATATTTGGTTATATTCCTCTATAGCGTGAAGGAACAGTTATAATAAAAATATTACAGACAAAACAAGTTATCAAATTTAAATAATATATACTTTTTGTCTTACAGAAACCAGGAAAGGAAATCTAAAGTCCTCTCAACTTTTGCTGGAAGAGGCCATACTACTACATATAACACTACATTATTACCTTTTTTAAATTATGACAAAGTCTTAGGAAAATGTTTAACTTACATGGATAATTTAGAAAATTCACATTCATCATGCAATGGTCCAAATGAATAAAATAAGTTAAGTAATACGGCTAACTGAAAATAATAGCACCGATTCAACAATTCAAATCAATATATCAATTATTCAGGTAAGTAATAACATAAAAAGTCCAATACTTATTAATGATAAATCAAGTAAAATTCATCCTCTATATGTCTCAAAAATAGTCCATGAAAGACATGAAAAGATAAGTGAAATTTAAAATAAAAACATGCATCATTATGCATGTACATGTTTATTAAACAAAATATACTTTTAATTATATACTTGTAAATCTAAAATTAAAATACATCTATACAAAGACAAGATGCAAAACCTCAACATGAGGCTTTAAAGTGACAAATTGTTGCAATTTGCATGTACACTACCGGCATCGCGTGTTTTTACCCTGTCAAATCATCCCCGCAATCTTTTTTGACCCAGGGTTTTAAATCCCCGCGGTCATGGATTAACAATGGAGTTGACTCAACGCGGACATTGATCCTGGCAATTCATAGCAACAATCGCCGGGATACGCGGTGGCGATCGCCGCAGTTCTCAGCGGCAATTAATAACTTGTTATTTACCTGTAACAGTACTATAACCATTCTTTTATATTTTACTTATTCTTTTAAAGTTTACGTCCTTTATTTTGATGTATTGTTATCATTGGTGACATAAAAATGTCCTTTAAAAGCCTTACGTTGTACATACGAAAAGAGAACCATGTGACTGAATGATAGAACTAGTTATAATGTCCAGCTGTGTTTATCTAAGAATTAGAGAACAATGGGCAGTCTACGGGAGCGGTACGGTCAAGCAAAAATGGATTTAAAGTCTCCATCTTTCGATTTTGAGAGATACATCGACTGGAGGCCAATTAGTCAAATATAGCCTTGATAGCCTTATTTAGTAATTTATTGTTTATTCGGTTGTTTTGTTTGCGTAAGTGAGGCGATGTATAGTAAAACGTTATCCAAACAAACCAATTATATATATATATATACGAAATTACGAAGGTGGTAATTAGGTGTGAAACGATTTCAATAGATAATTCACAATGTCTTGCAAAGTTTACAATTACAGAAGATTTTTTATAGATAACATGTATCTAGAAGTTAAACTCCCATTTCACAATGCATATATATCTTTTCATAGAAAAAAGCTCCGTTTTTATGCGCCAGGGACGCAGGACTCAGAGGTAGATTAATCACCTGCGGCCGTCCGGGAGAATGGGGGGGGGGGGGTTATTTTCCTATAAAATGGTAGAATAAATTTTCTAGCCTGTCCGTTTATTGACTTTATACATACTATTTTCATCTTTAAAAGCATTTTGTGCTGTAATGCAACCCCCCCCCCCCCCCCCCCCCCCCGCCTCTGTCCATGCTAAGTGTGAAATCGCGACTCCCCCCCCCCCCCCTTCACGATTCAAAAAGGCATGAAGCCAAAATTACTAATAAGATCATTAGATTAATACAGGGGTAGACGATGTTTGTGTGGATCGAAATAATCTGGGTGTCTTCCTGTCTCTTCGACTTCCGTAAAAAATATATGTAAACACTATTTTATTTCTTTCTCAAGAAAAAAAGAATTATTTCGTACGTAAACATTATATACAGGAAACCTTATTCAACTTTGAGTGTAATTTTATTTTCTTTTTGTCACAATATGCCTAATTTTCTTTGGACTAAAAAAAAATCTAGACATTATGACAGATAAGATCTGAATTGAGTTATATTTGGTCACTCAGTCTTATTTTTAGATTTTAATCATATATATCATTAATTTTATGTATTTAAAAAAAATCTCATTTTCATGCAGTTAAGGAACATGCAAAGTTTAAATTCAATTCTTCGGAACAAATCCAGGTAAATACTATGTAAAATTTATTTATTATCTACGGCTTAGTCATGTTGGTACAATGTTTGCTTATTATTTTCTTACTTGAAGTAAATAATTATCATAAAATTGCATATATTTTGGAAAAGTCGCTTACGTCGATATTTCCATGTACATGTGACCACAAAAAACCTCCTTAGTTCTGCTTGAGTGACGACGTGTCGCGTGTACGTAGCTGTCAATATTGATTAGGGAAGGGTTATATATGGGAGTGCCTATATGTCTGGTCTTACAAGGTGCGAAGACATCGCCTCTCCCCGTACAGGGGATGATTGTTATACAGGTAGAAGCGCAGGGTAACTGAAAAGGTGTGAACAACTTGTGAGGCATCGTTTGTTGATTTAGTTTTGGTTTGGCGTTCACCGGTTTACTTTTGGAATTCAGTGCGAAAAAAAAAGGGGGGGGGGTTATTGTATTTCATCTGTTTTAAAAACTTTTATTATTAGGCTATCCTCATTTTTTTTTTTTTAATCTTACTTTGTTTACATGATTCATCTTTGTCTGGATACACGTCCTTCATTAATCGATTTTTTCTTTTTTTTTTTTTGCGAACTTGTTTGACCAAAACAAGGAGCACGCATTTTTTTCTTTTCTTTCCTTTTTTTTTAAGGGGTAACGAGTGGCTGGTAAGCGAGCTAACTCGCACAGTCAATAACTTCGTTTCAATCCGTGTTTAACTGTTTTCCCGTTAAAGTCAGAGTCAAATTTTACAAATTATCGGAACTCTTTAACAAAGAGTTACATAAAAAGTTAGCGGTTTGACTCGCACCAAAAAATTTTCGCACTGGAAATATTCGCATTTGACAACCCTTTACTAGTCCAACGCGGGAATGCACGCACAACTTTTTAAAACATTGAGGATAAAATCCAAATGACTTGATCGCTAAATAATGGGAACATTCACTCAAAATTTTACGGTTAAACGAAAAGACTAGGACATCTATTTTTGATATAGCAGAGTTTTTATCAGGTCTGGTGCTCTGGATCAATGGAAATCGTCAGGACTTATTCTTTTTCCCGATGATTTCCTCAAAATCGTATTCCCATTACCTTAAATTTAATTTTATTTGGCTTTTTTTTCTCGTCTTTATACGTATAAATTTTATAACAACAATAGGTTAGAGAACACCCCCCCTCATTTGCTTGGAACCCCCACCCCCCCTCGCCTAGGAAAAAATCTAATTACGTTCATTTAGAAAGTCTAAATAATTCTTATTATTCGAATATGAGAAGAAAATGACATGTCGTGTGATTGCCTTTACTTCACAAGAATATACTATACAGGAAAGATAACTCTAGCAACTTTTGTATTTGAAACTTTGAAGCTGATCAGATTTGCCAAGCTGTAACATAAAAGTATTGATGGATACCTCAGTGTTTAATGCTTTTTTCTACTTTTTATGTCCCAGTACATGAGTATTACATAAGTTGCATCCCCCAAAAAATATTCTACAACAGTAATTTTTTGAGATTTCTATTAGGTGTACAAATTTTGTGCATTGTCTCATGAGACTGTCACCATCTTCAATATCAGTTTCTGATGAAGTATTGATGGAAAGGTGTATCAAAATTACTGTCATATGCTTCAAAACCACTCATATTTTCAGTAAATAATAACAAATAACTGAAAAAAAATATTCAGATTTTTTATTTTTTCTGTCATTTATACAAGCAGACACTCGTTACCCCTTAAATTGCATTATCGTATGGTCTTCAATTGGTTTTCTCTGAAAGTCCAATCATCGTGAATTGAATTATTGCTAAGGAGCGATACTTTTACAATCAATGTGCAGATCTTACTCACGGAGGGAGGGGGCTATGAAAATCAGCTTTACTATAATGGCAAATTCCAGGAGGTGGGGACTGGATCCTGACCTCCTATTTCTAGATCCGCGTGTTGACATACAATTCAAAGCTATACCCGTTTAAAGACGGGTGCTTATAAAGCGATTAAAAAAAGATAAAACCCCATCCATTGATTTAAAAAAAAGAGTACTTAAAAAAAGGGGGGAGGGGAGTGATTCAGATTCAGATTCTTTATTCACTATAAGCCGTTAATGCAATCGCATTTGACAGGTAGGGTCTTACATCTGGTTCAGGTCTGGCAGTGGGGATTACTAATTGACGTGTTTTCACACCTTATCGGCTGACTGCGCAGGGCGTAGTTTGATTTACCGTTCTGGAAATCTGAAGGGGGGGGGGGGAGGGGGGGGAATGCGACTTTGTAAAAAAAAAACAAAAAAAAAAACAAAATGCGACTTTGTAAAAAAAAAAAATATCAAGAAATAAATCTTACCAACCAGAAGTGCTGGCGTAAAATTCTGTATTTTATTTTAATAGGCAGCGACTGAAGAATGTTATTGCAGAAATATTAGATGCCGCAAATGCATGTTCACGTAGCTCTCTCTTGCTATTTCTAAAATTTTACAGTAAAAAGCCAGGAGAAAGGGAGGGTTATATAATTCCAAACTCCCCGGTCGAGCTCCCTTGTACATATCTATATGTCGATATCACAACTCACTCTTCAAATTTGATTACTTCAACTTGTACCCATTGACTGACCACTTAAAATGACATGATAATTTTACGGACGAACGCATACACAAGTACCTTTACGTAGATAAGATACGTAAGTGGACGTTGGACATTTAAATCTCAGGCGCAGAACGAGGATAAAAAAGAATGTCGGAGAAAAATCAATATTGTATCATAATAGAAAAGAACCATTGTGGTGAGCGGATCCACACTATTACGTCCCCGGGGTCAGACGAGTACCCATGACAGTGTAGAGATCGCTGCTCTAATGGCTTTGTTTGTCCAGCAATATACCTGTCACCTGTATAATTAGCACTAATTAATTTGTTTGGAAATTTGATTGTCTGATCTCTACAAACGGAGTTATGCGTAACGTGATACACAACTGGGGATTTTGCATTTCATCTGGAGTAATCTTTCATATAGCATTTATTTATCAACGCTAGTTTAATATGTTTTTAATAATAGGAAGTGAACAAGGACCGACGATTCATTGCATCTTTCACATGCCTATTATAAGTACCCGTGTAAAGAGCCTACAGACATAATTTGATCATGCTTCAATTTTAATGTGAATAGATTCCGCCTCATCTGGACTTGACGCCAGAAGATGTAAATTTTCATTATTTTGACCTGCTTATCCGATATAAAAAAAGAGTCGGGATGAAAATAAGGTAGATCCACAGGAGCTCGATGCCAACAACCCTCATTGACACCCGCCCCTTCACGTCTCTCTATAGTCAATATATATAAGGAAAGTAGAGGCGGATATTCTTGTGGATCGTTGGCATCGAGTCAGGTTATCAGAAACATTTTTAGGCTCAATTTACAAAATGTACTTATGTTTCATGTCCTGATGTTTAAATCATCATTTTATTTATACATGTCATGCTTAAAAACAAGTTTCTATTCATCCGTAAGAAATAGCACCTGGTCAGGTAACACCTGGACAGGTAATTGTCAGCGCGGCAATAAACCGCAACGCCACCGCAACTCCCGGCGATCTTGGCACCGCGATGAAGTGATTTGCGGGGGTCAGCGGCGATGCTGAGGTGGAATTCCACCTTAAATAAGCCAGCAGCGATAGGTGGGCTAAGTAAAAAGACGCTTTGCCGTATGTGTACATGTTTTTAACAAGTCATTTCTCCCAGAGTTTTCTCCCAAATCATACACATATACAGAGGGGTGGAATAATTCAATGGTCCTGTATGTATTAACTTATCAAAATCAAGGCTCAATGAAATGCTTTAGGTAAGACTGTCCAATCTGCGTCCATGTTGTAAAATTCCAAACCAAAACAAGTGTTCAAACAGTTCTGAACGATCGGATTCTAACATAAAGTCATAAGGCCTAGAGTAGAAAATATAAGAGTGAGGACTGGAAATGTCTCTCTTTTCTCCTATCTTTATGAGATCCAGTACATCCACTGAGAGAGATGTGAAGATCAACTGAAATGTACAACAATATGAATATGGTATAACTGTTTTACATGAAAAATATCAATTCAGAGATGTTAAAAGTAAAGTCCTTAAGGCCATGCAAAAAAAATTTTCTGGTTCTCAGATAATTGATCTAAAAAATATGGGTAGGTAGGTAGGGTTTTTATTTTTTGTTTTTATTTTCCGAAAACTACTTAAGCACAATTTTTTATTCAGATATTATAGAGACTGTGATCTATAGTGACTATATTTGTTGTAAATGTTCACCATACTCATCTCTTCTCATTTTTACAGTGCCAAGAATGCTTCAGCCCAGTCTGCAATTTTAAAATTCACCTTCAAGCTGACAATCACTCGTCCCCCCCCCCCCCTCGCCATTTTGCATCTTGTGTACAATAACAAAGTACAGTACCGTAATCGTCCGAAAAAAAGTCCGCAAGAGTAGATATCACGCAGGCAAAAGAATGCGCTGAAAATCGTGGAAAAAATTCTAATCTAGTAAATAATACGCATTAAAAAAATCGAAATTTCGCCGATGTTTTCTCCCAAATTAAAAATATCAAAGAAACGGCCCGCTCGGTAATTATTATTGTAATGACTTGAATTAGATACCGATTACAAAATAATCAGTAGTACGATTGAAAGATTTAGGATTGACAGCCGTATTATGTATCAATTAACTGAACTGACCATTGAAATTTACCGTTAGAATAAACCTATTCGAGAAGATTTTACTTCCCCCTTCGCCTGTCAAAAGTGACAGATCAATTTCATGCTTGACTGCAACGCTACCGGTGAAGGCTATTTGTCTCCGTTCAACACCCCTCGGGGTAGACAGGTGTTTACACATATACAGGTATTTAACGTACATGGGCTTGTACGATCTGACCTTAGATGACCAGGTACCGTAAATACTTGGACAAATGTTATTGTAACGCGATTGTTTACTTACGCACGGACTGGTAGCGTGAATTAAAGTCAAATATACTTACAAAATTGATCTATTGACAAATTATCTGTTCAGAAAATTAATAGAAAATTATATTTATCAGCATAAGAAATCTGGCGGGCGGCGGCTATTTTTTTCCCTTCCTACGATAAAAACGTCTCGTCGGGAGGAATTTTGAGCGCGCGGCGGTGTCTGAGAACCAGGATTTTTTTTTCATATGGCCTAAGTGCAGTTCGGTGTAATAATCGGGCATTTTGAGAAAATTCAGATTCATGCCAGTGGAAATGAATAATCTTTATCATATTCTTATTTTGTTTTCCGCATTTGACACAATGTATTAGAATGATCAAAACGTACATTAAACATGTTAAATAGTATTTTGATGCTATGATATAAGTTAAAATGAAATATATATCAAAACTGAAGATATAGGAAGTCCCCTTAACTGTTCAGTGGTTATAGAAGATAAGTTGATTAATTTCCTGGCACACAGAAACCTTCAAATTCCTCTTATTTAAGCATCAGAATGGCTGAACATCATGCTAAATGTATTTGTATGTGCACAAGAAATAAAGTACATCAGCTTGTCTTTGACAGCATAAAGCAACAATGAACAGTTCTAGATCAATGGTGTGAAGAAAAATTCCAGTACTGGTGAAAAGGACAATCAGTCAGTGAAAGAAAAATATATATCATATTGTAGTGAAGAGATATTCACCTGTGTACCAATACATATGATTCCCATTATGAATGGTTTGAAAAAGGAATTTTGAAGTTCCAGTAGCAGCTCCATCCCATGTTGACCTAGTGCATGATGGCAAATATCCTTATGAGTAAAAGTTTCCAGATCCCTTAGAGCTTTGTGGAACTTCACCTATATATTCAAAGGAAAGAAGGAAACAGTCCATAAACATGATTCAGAGATTTGATCATAAAGTTTTTGGAGGGATTTTTTATACTTGAATGGCTTAAGTAAATCAAGAGGGTTTTTTTCAAGGAGCACATGTGTATCCTGCCATAAACACATAGCTACATATATGGATCACCTTTATGGTGTATGACACTTTCAGTGTGATAATGTGATCCCTTAGTGTCGCCCTTTGACCTTGGCCTTCAAACAACATCCTGTGCTCTACTTGGGCATCTAACCTTCATACATACCTAAATAATTCTTTATTCTATACATAATATTACATTTTTAACTTTAAAACAGGTTAACTAAATATTTAGGATCAGGACCAAAAATATTGGTCATACAGTGGACTGAAAACATTTTTTCCTTAAAATCATTTCTTTACCAGGTCCTATAAAATGAATGACAATAACAATGTACAACAAAAATACATCACATTGGAATGTTACCTCTGTTACAATTAACACATTCTGTGCATCTTTGCCTACAAAACGGACATCAGGTACTCCATGCACGGTGGTTGACTTTACACATATTCTTCCTTGGTACGTCCCTCCAGCTCTACAACAGAAAGAAGATCATTAGGCAAAAGCATTAAATACACCCTTCAATTTTGTCTCAACTTTTATGAAAATTGTACGATACTGACATATTCAGAGTTCCTGAAAAGTGTCGGTTTTATCAGACCTGCCAATAAAAATTTGTAAGGTCGGATAAAAACTCACGTATAAAATCCCCACAAGTCTGATATTTCCAAGAACTCTGCATATCAGATATTACGTACATCTAAAACAATTTCTACATCTAACAAATCTCAATCTAGAGGGTGTTCCATGGAATATATGTTGTACATGTAAAACATAAGTTCCACTGAAGTTCACTCTTTGACTCAAGGGGTGTAAGCTAGTGTATGAAGTTTATACAAAGACATGTATCTTTCAAGAAGAACTTACTTATTGTATAACTTGGAAACCAGTGTTTGACTACCAACCCTCTTGCATTCACCTTTGACCATTTGCCCCCCCCCCCCAATCAATAAGAAAAACCCTCAACTCATGGTTAGTAAGTGTAAGAAGTTTCAGCATTTTACTTCTATTGTACATGTACTTGACTTTTGGTCTGGTGACCAATTTTTGACATCCTCTTCCTATGACCTTGACCTTTGACCCTCTGGCATCAAAATCAACAGCAATTGTCCTTGGTAGACGGTCTATCAGCATATGAAATTTCATTTATATCAAGTAATACGTATTGTATGTAAATACATATTGCAAAGCATAGAAAGCAAATTCTTGATGCCTGTCCACACACTCATCATTAGATTAAGATCTATGCTAAAAATATTGCAACGCAAGTTAAATTTCAGTTTCGATTTATATTATTTTCATTTATCCATTATCTTTATTATAATATTATTCATATATACCTGGTACATGTACATGTATATTACTTTATTTTAGTAAATATTTGTGCATCCAGACGGATTAAGGGATGTACTGTCCCTTCCGCTGGGTTTAAACATGTTTAGTGTCGTAATGTACCTTTTTTTGTGCTGTTTATATCTTTTTTCCAAGTGACGTGCATTCCCCCTTCATTGGATGGATCCGACATTGTCAGAATAGTGAATGTGGTTGTTTTTACTCCTTGCGTGCTTTATATGAATATTATTTTATAGATATAATTAAGCAACTGTAAGTCTAAACTGATTATTGACAGATCGAAGGCTGGGTTATACTGAAACTAACAAAATTCAAAAATGCTGTTCAAAGTATAAGAATTCATAAAATGATTTTCACTACATGTACATTGTACAGTAAACAAGATGTGTTCTTAGAACACTATACATGTATGTCCCTGTTTGCAACTTTCTTGTGTGCAAGTTTATCAAGATATAACTACTCACTCAGGCTTAAGGAAAAAAATCCTGCAGAACTCTCTGAAAAGTTCAGTATATTTTCCCTCCATCTGAATAGGTGTTGTGGTAAGTCTTTGTACCAGAGAACTAAAACATTCCCAAAATCCTATCAACCTGTTACGCCATTCGTAGAATAAGCTGAAAAAAGATGTAAGCTAATAAACCTAAATACATGTATCATTACACGAAAACCTAAATAATAAAGTACTTGGTAAAATGAAAATATATATATTATATCAATTACTGCTAATATAACAAATCTACTGATCGAACAAGATTAATTTTTCAATGTGTTATCAGGTTAAACATAAATTGTGTGTAAAAAACTGTTGCCAAGATATTGTGTCATTATCATGATTATTCTAAATTGAAATCCCTACAAAATGCTACTAAGGCAAAAACTGGCAAAGTTACAATGCAACAGAGAAGTGATGATTTGCTGTGTACATCCTCGCAGTTGCAGTGGGTTCACGCATATTTTTTGTCTCAGAATCAAGGATTTTCCAGGTAACTTTCCAATGTTTCCATCCATAGTTTTGGTTAAAATTCTGTATGAATTATGGAATTTTTGCTACGAAATAATGAAATACTATTCATATAATTTATTGGTAAAATACAACTTAATTTTTCATCTGACATGGCCTAGAAGTAGAACGGTCAGAATCAGCACATAATTATAAACAAATTACACCTATACCTGTTTTGTTACTAATTTAGCTATAACTGTTTGAAATGGCGATTAAAGCTATTCCAGAAAATGTCTGAACAAGTATGAATCACCATAATCAGATAGTCAGGAACATATTAAATTTATGGTCTCTAACAAGATTTCCATAATTGATACAGAATTTACATACCAAAACTATGGGTGGAAAGTTACACAGAAAAGGTGTTGATTATCAGACACGAAGTATGCATGAACTTAGTCCTATAATATATGACCCTATGGCAAGCATACATGTAGGGTCATAAGACTCATATCGTATTTGATTTTTCTCTGATGCTTATTTTGGAGAGGAAAATCTAAGATAAATTGTAATTTGTTGCCTGGTACACTAGTTAATGATTGCATTTTTAGAATAGGTATATAATGTGATTTTTAACTATTTTTCAACATGTTCAAGGAAGCCTGTACCTTTCAATTTGGGAAGAATCAGAGACATAATCAGAAAAATTGGGAATATTTTGAACAGTTAATTATCAAAATACATAAATCTGCATAAATAAAGAAACGCTTATTTGCCACTAATCGCGAAGTCAATGAAAATTTTCGTAGTTAGAAAAGAAAAATTCCAAACAACAGTTGCACATTTGAAGTTCTGCATGCCATTGTAAACAAGGTCAAATATGCGAGCTGTTGCTACTAAGTTAGTACCGTTACATGTATCAATTCTCTATGTCGGCGTGATGTCACACAAAGGATCAATAATCATCAATTAGAGATAAGCACAGAGAAGTTCTGAAAATAGTTGGGGGATAAACTCGGTGTTTATCATTGAGCATAGTGTATGGAAATTGCTTTATATCTAGAATCTAACATTTATATCAAGGACAAAACTACTAGAATTCATTGAAGGAACCATTGATGAATTAGCTCTTAGCTCCTCAAACTCCAATATAAAAGGAGATTTGAAGACGGAGAAAACAAAATCACAGATTTTTCATAGGGCACAGTGAAAAATCTAGACAGTCAGGGGTGCTACTTCAACAAGTAATTAAAATAAGCTCAAAATGCATCGAAGATGCAAAATGCCGAGTTGCAAAACTGGAATGTAAGTATGAATATGCAGACTAACATGAAATGTGTATGGTTTGTAACAACATTTTGTGGTCCTAAATGAAAATTTCTGGATCAAGAAATGGTCTTCTCTTTATTCTATATCAGCATGTAATATATTTTCAAGGATACAGATTTTCCTGTGACCTTGATCTTTGACCTTTTGACCCAAAAATTAATGGCAAGTTTCATGATTATAGGTGCAATACAGGCTCAAAAATGGTCTGGAAACCATTTTCAATTACCTAAGTCCTGTGACCTTGATCTTTGACCCTTTGACCCCTAAATCAAAAGTGGTCATTTTCTATTCACTGGAAACATTTCTGGCAAGTTACATAATTATAGGTGCAATACAGGCTCAAATTCAGTCGGGAAACCATTTTTAATCATCTTAGTCCTGTGACCTTGACCTTTGACCTTTTAACCCCAAAATTGATAGTGGTCATCCTTGATCCATGGGAAACATTTCTGGCAAGCTTCATGATTATAATTGCAATACAGGCTGAAATATGGTCCGGAAACCACTTTCAATCATCGGAGTCCTGTGACCTTGACCTTTGGACCCCAAAATCAATAGGGGTCATTCTTGATTCATGGGAATCATTATTGGCAAGTTTCATGACTTTAGGTGCAATACAGGCTAAAATATGGCCAGGAAACCATTTTCAATCATCAGAGTCCTGTGACCTTGACCTTTGACCTTTTGACCCCAAAATCAAAAGTGGTCATTTTCTATTCACAGGAAACATTTCTGGCAAGTTACATGATTATAGGTGCAATACAGGCTGAAATATGGTCCGAAAACCAATTTCAATCAACAGAGTCCTGTGACCTTGACCTTTGACCTTTTGACCCCAAAATCAATAGGCCTCATCCTTGATTCAAGGGAAACATTTCTGGCAAGTTTCATGATTATAGGTGCAATACAGGCTGAAATATGGTCCGGAAACCATTTTCAATCATCTGAGTCCTGTGACCTTGACCTTTGACCTTTTGACCCCAAAATCAATAGGCCTCATCCTTGATTCAAGGGAAACATTTCTGGCAAGTTTCATGATTATAGGTGCAATACAGGCTGAAATATGGTCCGGAAACCATTTTCAATCATCTGAGTCCTGTGACCTTGACCTTTGACCTTTTGACCCCAAAATCAATAGGCCTCATCCTTGATTCAAGGGAAACATTTCTGGCAAGTTTCATGATTATAGGTGCAATACAGGCTGAAATATGGTCTGGAAACCAATTTCAATCATCTGAGTCCTGTGACCTTGACCTTTGACCTTTTGACCCCAAAATCAATAGGGCTCATCCTTGACTAATGGTGAGTAAGTGTATGAAGTTTCATTGTTATAGCCTCTTTCGTAGTTGACTTATAGTCCGGAAACCAATTGTTGACGCCCTCCCGCCCGTCTCACATCAAATTAAGAGCCGAGTTTTGCAACTCGGCTAAAAATTACTTCTACAAGTAAGTATCTGACTGATATCAAATGTACCCATGATTTCACATAAAAAGTTAAATAATGTTTTATTTCCTATAGCAAGTAAGAAAATACTGCAGTAGAAGGCAAGAGCACTTCCATTATTTTCAAAAGGAAATAACTTTCTCAGAAGAAACTGTTTCAGTTATGAAAGATAGCCAAAATTGTAGCCGAATTTCACTTAAAAAGTTGCAAATTTGTGCAAGTTTGTAACCTTGTAGATTTTTAAATAGAATTTTCATCCCAATAGCAATAATTTTTCCTGTAAATTCAGACTTTCCTTTTCAAAATAAAATTTAAATATAATTTACGATAATTGCTTAAAGCTTTACTCCTTTCATTTTAAGATAAGCCCCTTTCAATAAATATTAATTAAACAAGTAATTTTTAGGGAATGGTTTTACCTTGATATTTCTGTTACTGAAGCAATTATTACTGATACAAGTAGCCCTTATAAGAATTAAAGGATTGAGAACTTTAAATGTGTATGCTACAATCATTACAAACCATCCATTGCCTTACTTTTTATGTATATGACTAGTATAAGTAATTTGTTGCATGGACATCGCAAGTAAATCAGTTACTTTTAGAAATTAGAGGTAATTATTTTAGAAGGCAAAATTAGAAAATTACTTGAAAAGGTAATTTTTTAAATTACTTATTGAAGTAGCACCCCTGACTGCTAGAGGCACATCCCCTTGTAAACATGGCGGAAATTTGGTCATGTGACCAGTCCGACATCAAGAATTACAATGGTTGGATGTACATGTACATGTATATTTGCATCATCATGATCATAGAAACAGGTTTGTTCAATGAGTTCTTTCTCACTTTGCAACTCACAAGCCGTACTTTTGGTAAATGATCGCTGATGAAAACGCATCAATAGCAGGATAGGAAAACGATAAGACTTCGACCCCACTCCAAATAACAAGGTTGAAGTGAAGAGTGTCGGACTTAACATCAGAAGGTTGTGAGTTTGATCCCAGGTGGGGGTAGTCTTGTGTTTTCTACATATTATAAGACTAGCATGAACCCAATGCAATGGAGATTACACAGCGAAGTATCACTTCTCTGTTGCATTGTAACTATAACTGGCATATAGGACCAGTATTTCAAATACATCTTACTCATTTGCTATGTAGCTTTCCTTTAAATTGTCAGACATCTCCTCCTTCAAATAATCATGACTAGCATCAAAGTTCTCCATAGATTCATTCACAAGCTTTTTCTGCTCTTCTATAAATTCAGTTTTTCTTGCAGAAGTTGTCTCAGACATCTTCTTACTTCTTCCTGGTTCATACTGGTCTTCTACTTTGTCAACTTTAGTGAGCATTGCGGAATTTGTGGAAAATGTCCATAACCTCCGGGTAATTTCAGCCAGTTTTCTACAGAATTGTGGTACCTCAGGAAGATTTGGGCAACAACTTTTCAGATGTGAAATCATTTCAGAAAGCTCTGTTGATTGAGAATTGTAAAGAATACCTATCTTTTCCAGGTCCCCTTCATCCCAGTCTGATGATTGTGATGGGGGAAACATTTTTGGTTTCTTTTTTGCATCGAACAAAGATTTTGTTTTCCTCCCATATGAAGATGATGAAGAATAGCTGTCATCCTTGTCTGAAGACTTACAGGTCTCTCCATCTGCGGACAGAGAGTCTATACAAAATTCAGATGCCATTTCTCAGTCTGGAGACTTTAAAAATTTCACTTTTCCGCAATCCAATATTCGCGGTAGTCTGAATTATTTAGACGCTTAACCACACTCTTCGGGTAGGCATAGATTAACCGTCTTGATGATTCAGATTTATGTTCGCCTATGGGAATATTCGCACCAAAACGTTTTCGTCCGGGTATTTTCGCGCCAGGGTTATGCACTTCGAATAGAGGTTTTTGTACTGATATTTCTGTGCGTTATAGATCATTTGTAACAAAAAGGGGAATGTGAAGCAGTGTAAGGATGTCTTAGCTATCTAGGGTGAATAAAAGCTAACACGGTCGGCGTTCTACTTTCATCTACATGAATCACACCGGCAAGTTATAAAAAGATATTATTTCTCCTATTTTGGATAACTGGCAAAGGTATCCTTACACTGTATAGCATTCCCCATTTTGTCATAAAAATCTAAACGCAAAATCATGGAAAAACAAAATATTCTCTGTTTCGAGTTTACCTGATTCAAAAAAAAAAAAAAAAAAAAAACATGTTAGGAAATCTGGAAGACCTTCGATAACATGCAGAAAAAAGGAAAAAAATTGCGTGCGCCTTGTTCTGGTACACTGTACTTCTAACGGTTCAAACAAGTTCGCAAAAAGATTCGATTGAGCAAGGACGCGTATCCAGATAATAAAACAAAACAAATGTAATACAGTTTAAACTAACCCCCCCCCCCCCCCCCCTTTCCCACTGAATTACAAAAGTAAACCCAATGCCAAAAATCTACAAATGATGCCTCACAAGTTGTTCACACCTGCTCTGTTCAGTTACCTTGCGCTTCTACCTGTATAACAATCATCCCCTGTACGGGGAGATGCGATGTCTTCACACCTTGTAAGACCGGGTACATAGAATGTGGGGTAAGCGTACGGAGTGAATTCAACCTTCCCATAATAATGATATAGCATCATATTGAGGGGGGGGGGGTTGGACAGGATGAAAGGGAGTGGGAGGAAGGGGCTGGAGGAGGGAGAGAGGGGAAGGGAGGGAAGGTGTAGGAAGGGGATGGGATGAAAAGGAGGGGGAGGAAGGTAAGGGGCGGGAGGGGGAAGGGAGGAGGGAGAGGCACTCCCCCCAATATCCGTAATGAGGAGAGAAAAATGTGATATTTCTACACCGAGTCGCGAGCGGTGTGATATCAAATTGAGATATACCGACGGGTAAACTTGATTATTCTAATTAGATAATATCATCCGTTTCATAGGCCGACGTTGGCAACCACCCCGTCATTAATATGCATACCTGGGTGGGCGTGATATATATACCTTCTTTGAAGATTGTCCGTCTTTCCAACGAAGTCGCGAGCGGTATGAACATCAAAGACACACCGACAGGCAACCCTTTATTATTATGCTAATGAGATACCAAAGTCTCATCTGTTTTAAGCTGTCAATCAAAATTTGATAGGAGTTAAAGAGTTATAACGAACCAATCAGATGACAATTAGATTAAAGGCCGGGTTTTTCAACCGAGTGGTAATTAATATGCACACCTGAGTGATCTTAGCTTGGTAGGCGTGATAAAAGCGGCGTCTACTGACCAGTGATATTACTAGAGACGGGAGCGATGTGTGACATTGATCAAAGACATACCGACAGATGTACTTGATTATGCTAATTAGATATACCACAATTTCATCTATTTGTAGCTGTAAGTCAAAAATTTAGGGGGTTATAAAGGGTATACATGGGACCAATTAGATTGCGATTAGAGATGTTAACCCTACAGTGGTCAGTGAGACGATATGGACGTTTTTGCGTACATATGTACGCCTGGCTTCGCCCCTGTTCCTTGCTGTAACATGTACTTAGAATATTGGTACGATATCGAGTAAAAAATGTTGAGTATCATTGGGTTTTGGCTTTGAAAAACTGAATGCTTAATTATAGGCCCCCGGAGCATATTCGATCTATATACAATGTTAAATATTTGTCAATTTTCCCGGTTATTTCAAAGTATGTTTTTATTAATAACAAAATTTGTAGATGACAAAAATACTCAAACCGGGTATTTGAGGACAGAAGCGTGCAGGTTTCGATCCCCGTACCATTTACATTGATTGTTTGACACACGTACATGTTTTGCAAATTATTTGAACATGTTTATTTTATAGTATTTGTTGGAATAAAATAAACAGAAAACCCCCTCTGCGACGTACATTACAAAAACTTCGCGATTGCCTCTACGAATCCATAAATACGCCAATTGATACGGTATCGAATCGATATGCGATAGAATGTATCAGAAAATTTTTGAAAATTTTGTTTCAAAATAGTGAATTCTGCAATTCTGGTAGACATTAAGCAATTCTTTTATTACTCAGTTTGCAGGGTTTTTTTCCGAATGTTAATGTTACAAAAAAAAAAAAAAAAAAAAAAAAAAATTTGGAAACTGGGGGGGTTTTCCCGAACCCCCTCCCAAACCCCCTAAATCCGCCCTTGAGCTTGTCTACTCTAGATTTGTGTTTTAACATTTGAGTGTTTAGGTGTTCGTTATCGGTCTCGTACATGTTCTTTTTACCACAGAGGCAGTAGTTTACTGTGTACCCTTCCAAGTCCTTCTTGGGCACTGCCGGATGGTGGGTGGGGATGGACCGGTGGCATGTACATTGTAGATCTACTCCCGTGTGTGTCACTGTCCCTCTCCTCCGGGCTGAATCCGCTAAAATATTGTAGACAAACTTGATATTAAGTAAATTCATAGCTTGCTTTATAACTCTTAAGTTATTTTTTTAATCGATCTCAGGGAACGACTGAGACTGGATCTGTCAGAAAATACTCGAGTATTTAAGGTCGAATAGATTTACGGTCGAATATAATGAACCGAGTTAGGCACGGTCCATTTGATATTCAGGGGGGGGGGGGGGGGGGAGGCTTGGGTTTTTTGTTGGAGCAAGATTATTTTTTCCGCCCCGGACCAGGGCAAAATTATTTTTTTCTTGCAAAGTTGGAGCAAGGAAATTTTTTTTATAACAATTGATGTGAATATTAAGGTATCCGATGTACAATAGGGCATATTTCCATGCCTGGTAAGGTACTATAAACTATATATTTTCTGAAAGGTTATAATGCCCACTGTTCAGAAATAATAATTTTGGGGCCAGAAAAACAAAGGGGGAGAACTGATGAAGCATTTAAATTATCTATTTTCTCTATATAACATATGCAGAATAACAAAGTTGTACAAGAGTTTTTCCCCTTTGATTTTTAAGTCCTGGGAGTCTTATTTCTGTACTCAGGACATCATTACCTTTCAGAAAATATATTGTTTATAGTACCTTACCAGGCATAAAATTTATCATACTTTACTATGGAGATAATTAAAACGCTATGTAAAATGACTCAATTGTACAACAGATACCTTAAGAATGTTTGTGTTGTTTCAATAGAAATTCTTTATTTTTACTTGAATTACTCCAAACATTATTTTTATGTAAAACTAATATTGTATTCACTTCTAAACTGAGAGAGTTGAAAGATTTTTACAATATGCGATATATAATTTTAATAAAAAAAATGTATATAAGGTCATGTAAAATGTAAGAGGGCTTGATGCAAGTTTTTACATGTAGAAATGAAAACTATAGTGAAAAACTTATTTAAATTCTCCTTCCAAGAGAATCTATATAAAATTAGACACCAATGGTGATACCTGTATCTACTAATAGTAATAAATTATATTGATAATGTATTTAAGCATTTTAATTGTATCAGTCACATGCATTTTTTGATATTTTCAAATATGAACTTGCCATTACAGAAGATAACTATGGCGAGCGAAGCGAACCAAAAATTTTTTATAGAAAGTAAAAACTGCGGCGAGCGAAGCGAGCCGAAAAATTTTCAGGAATTTTAAGCGTATTTTGTGGTTATTCTTCAAATTCAGATTACTTTTAAGAGCAAGATTATTTTTTTCTGTCCCACCATAAGCAAATTTATTTTTTTCATCAAAATTCAGAGCAAAATTATTTTTTTCGAAAAAAACCCAAGCCCCCCCCCCCCAGAATATCTAATGGACCGTGCCTTAGTTGAAAATGGCGTCAAATAAGAAAAGGAATTCTTCGTCCTCAAGCTCAAGTGACTCTGCCGGTTATTCAATTCGAGCAAGCCCACCTAAATTAGCTTCCCAATGGACCAGACATAATTTAGAATCAATAGCAGTTTTCTATGATGATAAAGCCAGTTCAGTAAAGAACATACTGTCTATTCTGAAAGATCAAACTCCTAAGAGAATAAAATGTTTTGAGAAGATGCCAGAATTAGGATTTAATTTGATCAAATTGACGACAAAGGTTTTAACTTTCTCCATTAATCCTGATAATATACTGAGACTTGATGAACTAGAACCTATCCTTGATGAGGTCACATCAAAATTTGGAGTAATAGTAGATGAATTTGAACAACTGAATCGGGATGGTCTGTTGAAGGAATTCACATCTCTGATGTAAGCACAGCATGATAACCATGATTGCTGCATGAACTCCTGTGATTGGAAATTTGCTAGATGTTTGGATTGTATACGTAAATTGACAAAATGCTTGAGAATTTTCATGTAAAAGTATGTTTATGTTTTTTGTGAAAGGCTGCAGGTATAAACGTTCTTAATTTGATCAATCATACTTGCCTTTCATGCTGGCTATTCAAATTATTTTATGATTCTAAGTAAAAGGCAGATATGTTCTCAAGATCAATTATACATGTACATGCCTTTCGTGTTATCTATACAAATTATTTGATGATAAGAAGTCTATGAATAAAACCAATGATTAAGGAATATAACATGTAATTTTTAATTGGAAGGTCGGCATATTGTTACGTTTATACTTTTGGCATTCAACATGATTCATTGAAACTTCAAAGTAATATCAACTTAATCTTAACTTTTTATTTTAGAAACTTTGGCATGCGATCTCTGAATACACATCATGCACATGTTTGTTTTCCCTAAAACACATTTCAGAAATGTTTACATATAGTATACATTCATGTGAATCTTTTTTACCTTGTACATGTTGTACTACATGTACAGCTGACACTCGTTATCTCGAAGTCGATGGGCCCACTGAAAATACTTCGACATAAGCGGAGTTCGAGATAAACGTCAGTCGAATTTACGGTATATTTTCGAATGTATTGTACCACCTACATGTATAAGGCTAAAAGAATCGTTTTGCTATTGTATTTTATACAATAGATATCGGAGCTTAAAAGGCTACTAGTGCTGACAATGTATTGTTAACTTAACAACGTAGAATAGATTCTAGAAGTGCCTTAAACGTATGCTTAATATTGAAATTTTACGAAAAGGCGCATTGAGAACGTCAGGTATTTTTATTCGTTGTGTGACCCCCCCCCCCCCTCTTCCGCGCCGATCGCATCGGCCCTGATATAATACAAGTTTGGAAGTCTTATCAATCTGTCATAAGCCGTTTACCTTCAAGAGTTTTAGATCATTGTATCATCAAAGTACAATGAAGACATTTGTTCGTACGCTATTTAATTTTTTCGTCTGCTAGATTTCAAAGTCGTATACATGTCTTCATTCTTCAATTAAATTTACTCGCATGCAATCAAGTTTAATCATCTTCCTCTTAGTGTATGAAATTTTATGTATGGATTATTTTGTAGATCATCAGTATAATCATTGTTGCTCAAATTGCTTTATTTCAGTTACGATAAATCTTGGGAATTTTTTTTTGGGGGGGGGGGGTGTATTGGTTTGTTTATTTTTCTTTTGGCGTCGCTTCTCATAAGAATTTCAACATAACAAACAATGCAAGTTTAATGAATGAAACATGCACATATCATTGTTTCCGCAATGATATTATCTAATTAACTGTTACCCCCCTTAATTAATTTTGATGTCATGCTCGATCAAACAACGGCGGATCAGTCAACCTGCGTTACCGGTACCTATAATTGTTTGTTTACCATGCGATTTCACTATTGTTTGGTACGTTAATTGGTTTGTTTATACAAACATTAGGACTTCGACTTAATGAGTATAAAATACACGAAGAAAATGACTTGGGACTTCGAAATTACTTCGAGATAAGCGAAATTTCGAGATAACCGATTTCGAGTTATCCGAAGTCAAATTGGTTAGAATATGAAGGAAAAAAGATGGGACCGCCGCTCGACTTCGAGATAAACGGAATTTCGAGATAACCGAGTTTGAGATAACGAGTGTCAGCTGTATGTCAGTATATTCAATGTCATATAAAAGTATCTTTTGATAAAAAAATTATGTTGCGGGGGATATAATTTGTCTCTTTAGGATAGATTTAATCAATTTTTTTTCTCTTTTTGCAGGGTTTTCCGAAGATGGATTGGTCATGCTGCTGATTTTTTGTTTTATTTACGAATTTTCCTAAGAAGATCATGTATGGTGAAGGCATCAAGTGATGTATGTGCAAGAGAAGGCTGTTATAACGAACTGTTCATGAATTTTATGAAAATGTGCCTACTGAAAGCAGAGTAAGCAATAAAGGTTTTGTAAATCGAGTGTGCAAGGTAGCTTATTACTTATGTGAAGGTTAAGCTGTGTTCAACTTAGGATTTAGGAGGAAGCATAAATATTCTACAGTTTGTCCTTTCCTTGAAGCTAATTTAAATGTATATTGATGTAGTAGATTCCTTATATCCAGGGATTTCATTTGGTACCAATACTTTTCAAATAGCAATAATCTGGATTGGAAATACAGTTATTAATTTTGTTTAAAAGAATTCCTATAGCTCCCCTTTTTTATGCTTATGCTATCAAAAAGCCTTTGTGAAAAAGTTTGTTGATTGATATTTACCGAAATTGCACAGTTAGCCAGGTTTGTGCTTTGATAATCATACATGTTACACTTACAGCTTTTATAAAATAATGTATATATAGAATTTACTTAAAATTTAGTTAAGGATGGATGTGTTTTGTATATTTTTTCAATACTTTTCTTACTTGGAGGATCAGTCAGAAATAATGAGATTTACTGGTATTCAAGAGAATTAATCTGTATTAAAATCAAGCAGTGATGCTTCATAGTTGTAATATTCATTGCAGGTTAGGAGAGGCATTTAAAGGAGAGATAATTGTTATGGGGAAAATTGTATCTGGAATTCCAGATGTTCGGTTTCCGTGTTTAACAAAGCAATGTGAGCCTATTGGAGTTGTCACTGCTGCTGAAGTAAGTTGTTGGTGGTCTGCATCGAAATGCTGGAGCTCTATAGAAATTATATGTTCTGTCTGTCTGTCTGTCCATCAACACTTTGACGCAGTAACTCAAGTAGTTTACAATGATAAAAGCTTTCATACAATGTATCATAATGTATTTCACAGGCAGATAAAGGATGATCAGTCCTTTCATGACTAGATTTCCAAGCATTGTCCTGCATGTACAATTTCCATTTACCATAGATTTTCGTGGATGAAATCACTTGTTTTGGAGCAATAATATTAGTTATTTTTGGCCGGATTGCAAAGCAATTCTGGCCTATAGATTGATGATGTCCGTCCGTCTGCCGTCAACATTTTGGTTAAAGTTTCTGGTTGAGGCAAATTCTAAGAAACTGTATGCAGTAGAAACTTTATATTATACATGAAGCTTGCCCATGACAAGACCTTTCAATTTATGCCATAACATTTGAGTCTTTTGACCTAGTGACCTTGACCTTGGACTTTGACCTAGTTAAAGATTTTGGTGAAAGTTTCTGGTTGAGGCAAAATCTAAGTAACTATATGCAGTAGAAACTTTATATTATACATGAAGCTTGCCCATCACAAGACCTTTCAATTTATGCCGTAACATTTGATCTTGGAATTTGACCTACTCAAAGATTTTGGTTAAAGTTCCTGGTTTAAGCAAAATCTATGGAACTGTATGCAGTAGAAACTTTATATTATACATGAAGCTTGCACATGACAAGACCTTTCAATTTATGCCGTAACATTTGACCTAGTGACCTTGACCTAGGACTTTGACATAGTTAAGGATTTTGGTTGCAGGGTATGAACTCTACTGAGAATTTTACGAGCCCTCACAACTTTTTACGAGCCCACACAGAAAACCAAATTGAAAGCTTTTGCAGTTTTGGGAGAAACATTCCTTTTCAAGGAAACCCCCATAAAAATGACCATACTGGGCCTTGACATATTTTATGAACAAAACATGTTTTTCATAAATCTTTACGGAATCAAATGCCATATCAACAAAAGGTTTGAATAAGTAAGTCTTACAAATACAAAATCGTGGTAAAAAAAAGGGGATATCCAAGTAATTAGGCGTTCTCTAATACAAATTAATTAGCTGTTTTAAATAAAAACTGTCCAAGGTAAGATAATTATTCAAAAGAGATTGATTTCACGTATACTGGATTTGACCATGCGGCCGAAATAAATACACTTTAAGTGACTTAGATACATATGCCCTTCAAAGCGGGATGATAGGGGGAAAAAGAATAACAGAGAATCAGATCGTTGTTTCTCCTCTTCATCTACAGTTCCGATTCGATAAACGTTCTGTGCAGTGGTCAATTCAAATTGTGTTGACAAATTTACCGCTATCGCTGCCATGCTGTACGTTATATAAAAACCAGGGACGTATATGTCCCTGATAAAAACACAACAGTGAATTAGACGAAAGTGACAATTCAACGGCAAACATAGTGCAATGGATCTGTAGATTTATAGACCATGAAATACAGAATGAAGTTGTAAATAAAGTATGGATATTAAACAGGCGATCAGCAAACACAATTGTGTATTTTGACCATTTAAATATTTCATTTATAATACCGACGGACATATGTTTACGGCGTTATTGTTGCTTACGTTAAAGGGGATAAGCTGGTGTAATTCATTCGCCACGTGGGCGAGTGAATAGTAATTTTTGATCGCCCACAGGAAAAAATACTCGTCTTGGGCGAGTGGGCGAACATTAAGTTCATACCCTGAACTGTCTGCAGCAGAAACTTTAGATTATACATGTAGGTTGCCTCTGACAAAACCTTTCAATTTATGCTGTATTATTTGACTATTGACCTTGACCCAGTTAGTGACAAAAACTTACTTTGCAATCCGGCCATATCGTCTTTAGCGGTGTTTTATTTATATTTTACATGATAGGACTTTTATACTGTCTAATTCTGTCATGTCAGGGTGTCATGACCTCTAACTAAGGTAAGCATTATATCGTAATGGTCAAGGATGCAGGACATAGGGATACTGAAAGTATAGTCTTTTCTCTCATGTAGACACATCATACATTTTGTAGATAGGTTTTACTATGAAAAAAAGGCTATAATGGAGATACCTATGACCTTTATATCACACAATACCTGTCTTTCATATCACATGACATTATTGTTTTAATTGTTTAAACCTTATTTGGTCTTTTCTAAATAGAGAGTTACTTCCCATTTGTGCAGGTATTTGACGTCAACCCATTGTGACGTCATCAAATTCTATGGAAACCAGCATGAAGTTCAGGGAAACGGGGTTACATATATGACGTTTTCAAAGGAAATTAATGATGTCACAATGCTTTTACGTCAGATACAATGTACCTGCACAAATAGAACATAGGACTGTAAAATTGAAAAGATGGAATTGTGAAGTCATGATTTCAGCCTACAAAACAAACAAACTGGCTTTGACATTTCAGTACATGTATAACATAAGTTTAAAGATCCCTTTTCTTTGTGTTCTTGCTTAGTATTTTGAAAAGCCTGGTATTTGATCTTTATTCTTAGGCCATACAAAATTAATTAAATGTTCTTTGGATTTCCGTGTGAAAAAAAGGGTGCGAGCGAGCGAAAATATAATTATTTTATTTTTTTTTTTAGTATTGCAGCTTTTAAGGTGCGAGCGAGTGAAATAATACATTTCTGATGTTTTCCCTACTCTTAAAGGAATCGCCATAGGAATCTGGTGACTAGAAATCCGGGCACATAGCAGTATGGAAAATATTTTCGAACATTCCCCCTCCTTGACTTTCAGTGCCATGTATATGGGACAACAAATTTGCTCCCAACGAAAGTTTTCAAATACAAAAAGTATCATTTTCTTCGAAATTTGCACAGTCTGATACTTCTAGAAGCTTTAGAATTTGTATAAATCAGAACCGACCTTAAAAAATTCTTTAGACAAAAATTTATTGGTGCGGGCGAGCATTTTATTTTTATAATATCATTTTTTGAATTTTGAAAAATATGGTGCGGGAAATCCAAAGAACATTTAATTAATTTGGTATGGCCATATAGATTAAACCATTTTTGGTGTTGAAATTTATTGTTGAAAATATTTGCCATTGGATCAACTTGATACTGTATTTTTCAAATTCCATTTCTTTTCTTTCAATTTGTCTTTGACAAGAAAGTATGGGAGAAAAATATTAATTCATGGTCTGCTATGAAATATATATTGGTTCACATGAGGGGTCTCAAATTCTTGCAAAACCCTCTGCAGGCCTCAGGTTGTACATGATTTTGACACCCCTCATGTGGAACTCATTTATCTCTCATTGTAGGCCATCTAATGATGTTTTAATCTTGGCCTCTAATATGGATTTTGAAGCAGTCAACATAAATCGGCCATTGTGCAACAAGCTTTCTTATTCCACAAATGTTGCATAATTTAAAATCTTTGAGAGCAGAAAAGCTAATGAATATTTAATAATGTATCAATTTATCTTTAGATTAAATATGGTGTCAGAATGAAGAGGAATGAAGACTTTAGAATTAAACAGTTGAATGAAGCAGTTCTAGGCCAGCACGGGATTCAGCTTCTCATTGAAAGGAAAAACTCTTTTTTCGAAACTGCAATAGTTGGAATTATTCGTGCTGGAACTAAGGTAAAGTATGATAAGGGTCCTACATTCAAATTCATATTTTATGTAAGGTTACAGTATGATGTGAGGATTATATCTATAGAGTTTTAGGCCAGAAGATTAATGTCATGTCACTTAATTATGCAACTTTTATTATATATTTCAATGCCTTGGCTATAGCATATTACACTGAACATGCTGAAATAAGCTTTTATATTTGCATCTTTTCCCCTGGGACAAGTTTGTTTGGTTTTGCCTTTTCATGTGTCCCTCTGTCCTCCTAAACAAAAGTCTATCACAAATCCATACTGCTTCTTTAAAACTGTTCATTCTTTTATTATTTCGCCCCTCCACATAGAGTGATACATTTTTTTTTACCTTCATTCATGTTTATCTGCATCAAGTCCTGTCTGGGCTTATTATTTCTTAAACCAGCAGGGTTTCAGATTGATATCAACCAACAGCCTTTTGAAACTCTGAATAGCCAAAAAAAGGTCTTGGGTATCTGATAAAATCACTTATCACTTGTCTTTAAAGGGGATAAAATGGCTTTTAGATAATTGATTGCGCCAGACAGACCATTTCTGGATTTGGCATTGTTGTTTATTTCTTAAAGATTGAATGATAATACTTTGGTAGTCTACGTAGTATTAATCCTGAATGATAAATACTTTGGTAGTCTACGTAGTATGTATCATCAGAATCTCCTATTAGTTCGTTTTGTATGACCAATTGTGGGTTTTGACAATGCTACCTTTTTAAAAATATTTACTTGAGGGTATACTTTGTCCCAAAGTGAGCTTTATCAGCCCATTTTAAACTTTTGTTTAAAGTATTAATAGATTTGCTGCAATTTTTCTCAAGAAATTAGATATGCTGATTATTTCTGTTGCTTACTTTGAATTTCAATTTCAAATATTCTAATTCATTTATTTTCAGCTGATTTTTACATTCTTGGATGTTGATGAGGAACAGTTTCGAAGCATTAGGAATAAAAAATACTTGGACATGGATTCATCTGTCAAGATCAAATACACAAGACATTTTAATTTCCTTGATCTCAGTGATCGAAATGAAATACTGGAGCTATGTTTTTGGCTGGGTTACTTGCAGTCAAATTCTTTTTACAATACATGATATTTAGAATTGTGCTAAAAGTAAAAGCACTATTTACAGTCAAAGAATGTCATCTTGTACATGTTGCTTTAATTTGTAAACACAGCAAGATAATTTCCCCAGCACCAAGTTACAAGTTAAGTGAAATGGGACAGCTCCATTCCCAGCTTGTGTAGATCAACCAAACTTGTGTCTGAGATACATCTGATGATCCATATAGCAATGCATGATACAGATGCTGTTATGACCCATATTCCACACTGGATTGATCAGGTTAGGTAAAATGGGACACTTCCATTCCAAGCTTATATGAATTTGCATGACCCTAAAATATGTGGATGGTGCATGTGGAGATATTTGGTCTGCTTGATGAGTAATAGTGTTGTCTAGGAGAGCTTTGCAATCTCTGATGACACTATTTTCAGCTCTACTGGTTAAAGACCAGTCGAGCTTATGCGATACCATGTTGTCTGATGTCCGTCCGTCCGTCTGTCTGTATGTCTGTTAACAATTTTTTTGTGAGCGCAACTCCTCTGAAACCATAAATGATAGAAAGCTAATTCTTTTTGCATTTAGTTTGGTCTATGGTCTAGTTGTGCACCTAATATTTTGTTTGAGCCTCTGACCCCCAGGGTCTTCAAAAATGGGTGTGGTCATTTTTTCCTATATAAGTCTATGTAATCTAGTGAACACCATTTCTCAGAAAGTATAATTGATAAAGAAATAATTCTTTTTGCAATATAATAAGTCTCTGTTAAAGTTGTGCACCTGATATTTTGTTTGAGCCTCACACCCCCAGGGTCTTCAAAATGGGTGTGGTCATTTTCTCCTATACAAGTCTATGTAATCTGGTGAACACCAATTCTCAGAAAGTGTTATTGATAGAGAAATAATTCTTTTTGCAATATAATAAGTCTCTGGTCTAGTTGTGCACCTGATATTTTGTTTGAGCCTCTCACTCTCAGGGTCTTCAAAAATGGGTGTGGTCATTTTCTCCTACACAAGTCTATGTAATCTAGTGAACACCAATTCTCAGAAAGTATAATTGATAGAGAAATAGTTCTTGTTGCAATATAATAAGTCTCTGGTCCAGTTGTGCACCTGATATTTTGTTTGAGCCTCTGACCCCCAGGGTCTTCAAAAATGGATTTGGTCATTTTCTGCTATATAAGTCTATGTAATCTAGTGAACACCAATTCTTAGAAAGTATAATTGATAGAGAAATAAATCTTTTTGCAATATATTCAGTCTCTGGTCTTGTTGTGCACCAGATATTTTGTTTGAGCCTCTGACCCCCAGGGTCTTGAAAAACGGGTGTGGTCATTTTCTGCTATACGAGCCTATGTAATCTAGTGAACACCAATTCTTAGACAGACTTATTGATAGAGAAATAATTCTATTTGCAATATAATCATTCTCTGGTCTAGTTGTGCACCTGATATTTTGTTTGAGCGTCTCACTCCCAGGGTCTTCAAAAATGGGTGTGGTCCTTTTTCTCCTATATAAGTCTATGTAATCTAGTGAACACCAATTCTCAGAAAGTATTATTGATAGAGAAATAATTCTTTTTGCAATATAATCAGTCTCTGGTCCAGTTGTGCACCTGATATTTTGTTTGAGCTTCTGACCCCCAGGGTCTTCAAAAATTGGTCTTGGAAATGGGTGTGGTCATTTTCTCCTGTATAAGTCTATGTTAGCTTGTGAACATCAATTCTCAAAAATTATAATTGATGGAAAGATAACTCTGTTTGCATTATAATCAGTCTCTGGACTTTTTGTGCCCTGATATTTTGTTTGAGCCCCTGAACCCCAATGTCTTGGAAATAGGTGTGGTCATTTACCCTATATAAGTCTATGTTACCTTGTGAACACCAATTCTCAGAAAATATAATTGATGGAGAGATAATTCTTTTTGCATTATAACCAGTCTCTTGTCTACATTATATGTATGTGCCTGCTATTTTGTTTCAGCATCTGAACCCCAGGGTCTTTGAAATGGGTTTGGTCATGTTCTCCTATTTAACTCTATGTAATATACTGAACACCAGTTCTCAGAAAGTATAATTGATACTGTAGAGAGATATTTCTTTTCCCATTTCCATGAGTCTGTGGTCTGATTGTTTGCCTTAGATTCTGTTTAAGACTGACCCGTCTTTGAAATGGGTGTGGTCATTTTCTTCAGATCTCAGAAAGTATACCGGTAATTCATGGAGAGTAAATTCTTTTTGCATTACATGTTTTATGTGTCTGTGGTGTAGTTGTGCATCTGATATTTTGTGTGAGCCCCTGTCCCCCAGGTTTGGAAAATGGATGTCAATTCAGTAAATTTAACAAAACAGCCAGTAGAGCTTCAGTCTCATCAGAGACTTCTGGTTTATTTTTAGCCGAGTTGCAAAACTCGGCTCTTAATTTGATGTGAGACAGGCGGGCGGGCGGGCGGGCGGTTGGGTGGGCGTCTGGGCGGGCGGGCGGGCGGGCGGGAGGGCGTCAACAATTGGTTTCCGGACTATAAGTCAAATACGAAAGAGGCTATAACAATGAAACTTCATACACTTACTCACCATTAGTCAAGGATGAGCCCTATTGATTTTGGGGTCAAAAGGTCAAGGTCACAGGACTCAGATGATTGAAAATGGTTTCCGGACCATATTTCAGCCTGTATTGCACCTATAATCATGAAACTTGCCAGAAATGTTTCCCTTGAATCAAGGATGAGGCCTATTGATTTTGGGGTCAAAAGGTCAAAGGTCAAGGTCACAGGACTCAGATGATTGAACATGGTTTCCGGACCATATTTCAGCCTGTATTGCACCTATAATCATGAAACTTGCCAGAAATGTTTCCCTTGAATCAAGGATGAGGCCTATTGATTTTGGGGTCAAAAGGTCAAAGGTCAAGGTCACAGGACTCTGTTGATTGAAATTGGTTTTCGGACCATATTTCAGCCTGTATTGCACCTATAATCATGTAACTTGCCAGAAATGTTTCCTGTGAATAGAAAATGACCACTTTTGATTTTGGGGTCAAAAGGTCAGAGGTCAAGGTCACAGGACTCTGATGATTGAAAATGGTTTCCTGGCCATATTTTAGCCTGTATTGCACCTAAAGTCATGAAACTTGCCAGAAATGTTTCCCTTGAATCAAGGATGAGGCCTATTGATTTTGGGGTCCAAAGGTCAAGGTCACAGGACTCTGTTGATTGAAATTGGTTTTCGGACCATATTTCAGCCTGTATTGCACCTATAATCATGTAACTTGCCAGAAATGTTTCCTGTGAATAGAAAATGACCACTTTTGATTTTGGGGTCAAAAGGTCAAAGGTCAAGGTCACAGGACTCTGATGATTGAAAATGGTTTCCTGGCCATATTTTAGCCTGTATTGCACCTAAAGTCATGAAACTTGCCAATAATGATTCCCATGAATCAAGAATGACCCCTATTGATTTTTGGGTCAAAATGTCAAGGTCACAGGACTCCGATGATTGAAAGTGGTTTCCGGACCATATTTCAGCCTGTATTGCAATTATAATCATGAAGCTTGCCAGAAATGTTTCCCATGGATCAAGGATGACCATTATCAATTTTGGGGTTCAAAGGTCAAAGGTCAAGGTCACAGGACTAAGATGATTAAAAATGGTTTCCCGACTGAATTTGAGCCTGTATTGCACCTATTATCATGTAACTTGCCAGAAATGTTTCCTATTAATTTTGGGGTCAAGAGATCAAAGGTCAAATTCATAGGACTCGTTAATTGAAAATGGTTTCTGAATTATATATGAATGTGGATCAACCTGAAACATGCTAATAATGTTTCCCATCTGTCGAGACCATATTCAAATCATGTATATTTTACTTATATTCAAGTTTTGCAACTCGGCACTTTGCATCTTTGATGCATTTTAAGCTTATATTAAGTTTAAATAGCTGAATTTTTAAAATGTATTGTTACATTTTGAATATTTAAGGGGATAAGTCTGTTCCCAAATAAATAATTGTTACACTTAAGTCATTTGTATGAGTTGTAATTTAGTACATTACCAGTAGATAGCAGCTTAGGAGAATTACAACAGAAAGCATAGAAAGATGCAAGCTTTCATAGTACAATGCACTGACTATAAGTTGCATAGTCAAAATACTGCTGTAATAGCAATGCAGAGGTCAACAGAACAATTCTATTCATCATCACTGGAATATATTGTCCGTCTTGTTGGTCTCCATAAACCTACTATATGCCATGGTCGCTGACACCTGCCATGTAATGTACATGTATCTCTGGAGCGGACTTTTGGAATGGTAGGGAAAGGGCTAGGATAAGATCTATCTCTACTTTGTCAACTTGAAGTTGTGTAAAAGTTGTATTAGCAATAGCAAAGAATGACCGTTTATTACCTTTAATTTGATATGTGTATGTAAATAAATTGTTCAGGACGTACTCAGCACTTAGTCTAAATGTGGTACTGATGTCATTTACATGTAATTAACATGTTGTGGGCATGAAAAGGGCATACTTGACATGGTCAGCAATCTGTGAAAGTCGAACATAAATCCAAGATCAATCCAAAAGTCATTATCCAAATGGCATATTAAAAAATGGAAAATACAAAACCTATCACAAATGTTTAATGTCTTCAAATTCATTAGCATCAGTTTAGAGCAGATAAGTTTACAGCATGGACAAAAGCAACTACAATAGTCTAAAAGAGCAAAATTAATATGAATTCCCAGTGCCCGAAGAGAGTATGGAGGGGGATTAGGGTCGCAATGCTATTTGACTTGCTTACATGCTTCATGCTATGTTGCTTCATTCAATGTTTGATTATTCCATGTTCATTTGTCTTGCTTTCATTTCAAATTGACTTTATCTTTCTTCTTTGCGTAATTTTGCTTCCCTGCATTTTATATTTGTCCTTCGTCAATGCATAACTGTCATTATACCATGCGTTATGACATCCTCCTTTCTGCCATTATCCTTTCGTCTTAATGCTATTATTGCTTCGTCAATGCTAACTTCAATTTTGATACCAGGTGGCGCTTCGCGCGACCGCATGTGCCCGTTCCTTGAAATGAACTTTGAAACATTGGGTACCTGTAAAGTGCGTAACGAAACAAAAATGAAACGAAACGAAACGAAACAAATCGAAACGAAACGAAACAAATCGAAACGAAACGAAACAAATCGAAACGAAACGAAACAAAACGAAACGAAACGAAACGAAACAGATCGAAACGAAACGAAACAGATCGAAACGAAACGAAACAAAACATAAAACTTAAAGAAAATGAGAAAAAGAGGAAAAATCGCCGAAAACGAATATTTCAAGACAAGATCTTATTGAAGGATCAGGGGGGTACCACTCTCCTCCTGCCGCCTCCCCCCTCCCGGTGGAGGGATGGGGTCTTGGGCGGTCAAGACAAATGTTTAAACTGTAAAGTGTAAATTGGTGCAATACTGAAAGTATTTGGGTTATTTCCTTTTTTAAAACTTGAAAAAAAGAAATAGACCTGTTTAGATGAAAAACTAAGGTGAGCGAAGCGAGCCTGAAGTATTTGAAAAATGAATTGAAAGTTGCGGCGAGCGAAGCGATCGGGAAATTTTTTTAAGGTATATATAGATGAATTTCGTGGTAATTTTTAAAATTGAGATTATGTACATGAACTCATAAGAGCAAGATTATTTATATTAAAAGTAATTTCCTAATTTTTTGGGGTTACTGTTACCCTCCCAATCATCTGTCCCTCCTCTCGCCCCCTTTCCTCTCCTCCCATTCCCTTCTTTCCTCCTCCCGCACCTTTTTCTTCCCTCCCTTTGTCCCTGTCCACCCCCTCATTATTGCCTTCATCCGTTAGTTCTTGTGGCTGGAGGGTTTTTTAAGGAATCAATGTTGACGATTAAAACATATTCTAATATGACTTGATTCTTTTTCCCTATTAAGACAACAGACGCGAGCCGGGCTCTATTCTCCAATATAGGCCCTATAGCGATAAGCCACGCCTACCCACTTTCTAAAAGCAGATAAACCGGCAGGAACTGGTTTTTACCAAGAATCGAAAGGTCTGAGTTTGGTCATCATTAGAATAGAAATAAAAAATGACAAGCCGGGCTCTATTGTCTCATAATGCCCTCGCGTCCTCAGCCAATCACATTTATCACCTCGCCGCTGACGCGGCTCGGTAATAAATGTGATTGGCTGAGGACGCTCGGGCATTATGAGACAATAGAGCCCGGCTTGTCATTTTTTATTTCTTAAATATATACGGTATATAGCACACTTGCATTTTAAAGGAGAGTGAATAGGATGAATAACCTCGTCATAGACGGAAAAATATTATTTAGCAGGGAGGAGTCTAGCGCAGAGGAAACGGAATGTTCCGTTATGTGTATTTGAAAATTTTATCAGAAAAATGAGAACAATTAAAAACTGGGGGGGGGGGGGACACATTTCGTTTGAAAAAGGATAAGATTTTTTTTCCTGAAATGTGCCCCCACCCCGTTTTATGATCTCATTACGGTGTCATAGCGTGGTTTTCTATCCCCTCCCTTTTATTCCTCTTAAATACATGAATGGCATTTGACATTTACTTTTTATACGCCCGTCATTTGACGGGACGTATTATGGTATGGCGAAGTCCGTCCGTCCGTCCGTCTGTCCGTCTGTCCGTCCGCCTATGGAACGCAATAACTTGAATACGCGTCAACGGATTTTTATGAAATTTATACATAGTGATCAGACTGTGGAGAGGAAGCCGCCTTTCGATTTTCAGGTTCATCCGATTTGTCGTTACAGAGTTATGGGACTTAGATTTTTAAAATACAGTGAAAATATACTAAAATATTTAAAAATTATTTAAAAATCTATTTCTGGTCGAAATGTTTTGAAATTTTGTATACTTCAAGTAGAAAGGATGTTCTTTGACATATGTAACGGGTTTTTATTTTTTTTGTCGCATAACCGAGATATTGTGTGTAATAGGAAGGGGGGTGGGTTATATGCACATACATTTTAAGCTAAGGGCAAAATATAGGCGCATGGAACGCGATAACTTGAATATGCGTCAACGGATTTTCATGATATTCATACATTATGATTGGACTGTGGAGAGGAAGCCGCCTTTCGATTTTCAGGTTCATTCGATATGTCGTTACAGAGTTATGGGACTTAGACATTTTAAAATACAGTGAAAATATACTAAAATAGTTAAAAATTATTTAAAAATCTATTTCTGGTCGAAATGTTTTGAAATTTTGTATACTTCATGTAGGAAGGGTGTTCTTTGACATATGTAACGGGTTTTTAATTTTTTTGTCACATAACCGAGATATTGTGTGTAATAGGAAGGGGGGAGGGGTGGGTTATATGCACATACATGTTAAGCTAAGGGCAAAATATAGGCGCATGGAACGCAATAACTTGAATATGCGTCAACGGATTTTCATGATATTCATACATTTTGATTGGACTGTGGAGAGGAAGCCGCCTTTCGATTTTCAGGTTCATTCGATATGTCGTTACAGAGTTATGGGACTTAGACATTTTAAAATACAGTGAAAATATACTGAAATAGTTAAAAATTATTTAAAAATCTATTTCTGGTCGAAATGTTTTGAAATTTTGTATACTTAAGGTAGAAAGGATGCTCTTTGACATATGTAACGGGTTTTTAATTTTTTGGTCGCATAAGCGAGATATTGTGTGTAATAGGAAGGGGGGGGGGTAATATGCACATGCATGTTAAGCTATGGGCAAAATATAGGCGCATGGAACGCAATAACTTGAATATGCGTCAACGGATTTTCATGATATTCATACATTTTGATTGGACTGTGGAGAGGAAGCCGCCTTTCGATTTTCAGGTTCATTCGATATGTCGTTACAGAGTTATGGGACTTAGATATTTTAAAATACAGTGAAAATATACTGAAATAGTTAAAAATTATTTAAAAATCTATTTCTGGTCGAAATGTTTTGAAATTTTGTATACTTAAGGTAGAAAGGATGCTCTTTGACATATGTAACGGGTTTTTAATTTTTTGGTCGCATAAGCGAGATACTGTGTGTAATAGGAAGGGGGGGGGGGGGGGTTATATGCACATACATGTTAAGCTAAGGGCAAAATATAGGTGCATGGAACGCAATAACTTGAATATGTGTCAACAGATTTTCATGATATTTGTACATTTTTATCAGACTTTGAAGAGGAAGCCACCTTTCGATTTTAAGGTTCATCCAATTTGTCCTTATGGAGTTATGGGAGTTAGATATTTTGGTGTTGTGAAAAAAATCCCAACGGGCGTATCTTGCTGCGTGAGCGTAGGCTTTATTTTAATTGTCAACTTTGACTCTTTCAAGAAACCCTCTCGGCACTAGTTACAAATGTAGAACTCTTGGATTAATGCAATATTACATGCTGATCTTGTCTTAGAATATTCGTTTTCAGCGATTTTTCATCTTTTCCTCATTTTCTTTAAGTTTTATGTTTTGTTTCGTTTCGTTTCGATCTGTTTCGTTTCGTTTCGATCTGTTTCGTTTCGTTTTGTTTCGTTTCGTTTCGATCTGTTTCATTTCGTTTCGATTTGTTTCGTTTCGTTACGATTTGTTTCGTTTCGTTTCGATTTGTTTCGTTTCGTTTCGTTTCGTTTTTGTTTCGTTTCGCACTTTACAGGGACCCTGAAACATCCCCTGTCGTTAGAAAAATTCTACTACAGTATCGTTCGAAAAGTAATCGCACGAGAGGACAGCAGTAGATTGGCTGTATAAATATTTGAAAAATATTTTGAAGTAATTAGTAAATATTTGATTTTGTATGCGTAAGATTTTTGTAAGTTTTAATTGTGACTATAATACATACATATATGTAGGTTTTCTGTGGCGTAGTGGATATCACATTCGCCACTGAATTTTATTTTACACCTTTCCGAGTGGGTTCGAATCCCGGACGAGGATACATTTTTTTCTTCATTTTGTCAATTTTAAGTATAATGTAACTTGTCCATCTGCCCAGTAGAGGATGTAGAAAAAATTGGGGTACTTATGAAAATAAAATGTTTTTATGCATTTTTTTTTTTCAGTTTTTCTTTGGGGGGGGGGGGGGGGTCATTGTTTTGGAAAAAAATATGGCGGGCAACTGAACAATATCATTATTCAGTTGAGATAAAAAAAAAAATCATTTTTATTACAAAACTTTGCATAAGCCGCTTCGTTGGCTCACTATCGTCGCTTGCAAGTCATCTATGAAAAGTTATAATTTTAATTACTTGCCTTTTATATGCCCGTCAATGTCGTTTCTGTGCCATAAATCGGGTGATTCTTGCATAAATATAATAATTGACTTTGAAGTATGGACTTATGAAGGTCACTGTTCAAGGCCAATCCTTGCAAGCATCAAACGCTTGGATTTCAATCTTAACCTTGATCTTGGGTCGAACAACAGTGGCGGATTTAGGGGATGCTCCTGAACAGACCCAATATTTTCCCGGAAAAAAAAAAGGTACATCAGTAAAATAGGCAAAAATCGCCCCTGAACCCCCGGCAAAGGGGCGCTGGATCCGCCACTGAACAAGAAGAACTGACAAGTTTGCCATAGTGCAATCTAATTAAAATTTTACCTTCCTTGCGCTCCTTACACGGAGTATAGGAACACAATAAAGGTCTAAATTTTGGCCATTATTGAAAAAGGCTGTGAATGACACTGAACTGTTTTTGTGCCACGTTCCTGAGTAGGCGTAGTCCTGGACGAACGGCGTAGCTCTACCTGAAAAAGTGGCACAACATCCAAAAATTTCTAACAAGCAAAAAAAAAAAAAGAAAAAAAAAAAAAAAAAGAAAAAAAAAAAAAAAAAGAAAAAAAAAAGGGGGGGGGGGGGCGACTAAAAAAATATATGGGGGTTTCATGTTCTGTATGCATACATTTTAACATTTCTGGTGCAATTCTAAATTTTAAGTACATGAAGAAATGTCTGGCGAGCGGTAGCGAGCCAGGAATTATTTTTAGCAAAATATTGACTTATCAGAAAATACTTTCTATACCCTCTATCATTACATGTAATAATATTCTATATAGATTGAGTTAAATGTCTTCATGTACATTGATAAAGTAATATGTATGATGGATCAGTATAGCTGAATTATTCAGATAGTCTATAAAGAACTGGCGAGCGGTAGCGCTGCCCCCCCCCCCCCCCCCCCCCTTTTCTCCTACGCTCCGCTTGTCCTGGACAACAGCTTGGAGTAATTTTGGCATACAGAAATGTCAAAAGGTAAATTTTCAAGGTCAAAATTATTAAAGGAGACTAGAAACTGCATCATTGACTGAATCTATGGGGCCGAGGGATGTTGATCTCTAGGTTCGATCAGTGTAGGACGCGCGGCAGTTTCAATTTATCTAGAATTTTTCGATATGAAATACCGCCTTTCCCACGATATCTCGGTAAGAAAACTGACTTCTATATAATTTCCCACTCACAATTAAGAAAAAAAAACATGTAGCCGATGGGATTCGAACCCATGCGGGAAAAAAACTGCCCTAGAAGCCCGAAGTCCGGCACGCTAACCGCTACGCCACGTGGTCATACAAATTCATATTTATTTCTGTAGAGATTTCAAATCCCCAAATGGCTATTACTGTATAAATAAAAAAAAAACCAAACAAACAAACAAACAGAAAAGGTCCAAATATTTATCATTTAATGATTTCTTTTTTTATTCAAATATTTCAATCGGCTTTTGCCTTTTTTCCCGCTATTTATAACTCATTTTTCCAAGTACTGCAACAGGGGACGTCTCAAAGTTAATTTCAAGGAACTGCCACAAACGAAGCGCCACCTGGTATCAAAATTGAGGTTAGCATTGACGAAGCAATAATGGCATTAGGACGAAAGAATGATGGCACAATGAAAGATGTCATAACGCATGGTAGAATTATGCATTGACGAAGGACAAATGTACAATGCACGGAAGCAACATTGTACAAAGAAGAAAGACAAGTGCAATAAAGTCAATTAAGAAATGAATCTTATATTTTTTCTGTTGATGCAGGTATCACCCGAAAAATTGGACAGAAAACTGCATCAATGCGCGTAGCGCGTTGATGCAAAAGTTTTCTGTCCAATTTTTCGGGTGATACCTGCATCAACAGAAAAAATATAAGATTCATTTCTTATCATTTAATTATGGAAAACAGGCTGTTTTCTTTGATCTAAAAACAATCAATCACCGCACTATATTTCGTAAGTCGGAAGGTTTTGCGGTGATACGTCTGCCAAAACAAGTTATGGCAGCCGCCATGATTCAAACAGCGAACGATCGTCTCTCGATATCTTTGGAATAAGGACCAGTTTGAGCAAATTCTACATGCACTGTTAATTTTTGAGTAAGTAGAAAAGAAATGGTATCCTAGAAATGATAAGCAAACATCAACAAATTGTATTTTCAGCAACGAGTTCATTCGTGTCTGAGGGAACCCCCAGTTCTAAAAATAGTGCTATAAATAGACTTCCGTGAAAAATTGTGTTGATCGATGTATCAACAGAATTTCTCAGCCAATCAAAATCTTCGTTTCTTGAAAATGACAATGGAAATTAAATGATTTTGAAATGAAAGCAAGACAAATGAACATGGAATAATCAAACATTGAATGAAGCAACATAGCATGAAGCATGTAAGCAAGTCAAATAGCATTGTGACCCTAATCCCCCTCCATAAGAGAGTAATGTTAAACGTCTTCAAATTCAATAGCATCTTGTAAAAACATAAATTTGCTACATTCACGTTTCGGGTACTGAACCCTTGTCAGTGATCCTCAATCTTAATAATGTAATATGGCCAACAGAGTGAAAGTTATGTCCAAAAACTGTACCAATAGACGTAGCAGGATGGATGGGATATAATGCCACAGGACCTACGTTTTAGAAATTTCAAAAAAGTTTGATAACAGAAATTTTCAAATGCATTGAAGAAACGATCAACCAAATAAACATCAAAGAAGTACAGTACCTATCAGTTATCGAACTACCTATCAGTTGATCGAACTTGGCTACATGTGTTCTCGAGGACTCCTAGTCCACCAGGAGTGACACTCACCAAGTTGTACAAATGTTAAACGTCTTCAAATTCAAAAGCATGATTTAAGAGCAGATAAATTTGCAGTATGGATCAGACACGCACGTTTCGGGTACTTCACCTTTGTTAGATATCCGCAATCTAAACAATGTAATATGGCCAAAGAGTGTGAAAGTTGTGTCCAAAAATGTACCAAAAGAGGCAGTACATGTAAGCATATTTTTTTTTTACCAAAACAGCATTTTAAGATATGGTTTGTTCTGTAGTTGATTGCTTAGGTGTTTTGCTGTGGTGTCAGAGATTCCTTCATTTCTTTGAGATTATTTAGATTTCTAATGTGAACATTCATAATGGTACTTTCACACGCGGTACAGATTAAATTACTTAATGTACGACTTATGAAGTAACAAGCTAGTAAGAAATAGTAATTGTCACCCATAGGGATTGGATGTCAGTCATACTTGCATGTCATCTGGAATGAAGTTGGCTGTTTCAGTCATGAAAGTTGATTGAGCATAACCTGGAAAACTGAAGAATTTGCTCTCAGCATAGAAGCAAAGTTGCAACACTTCCTTGCTATGTTTGGTCAAGACTTATCATTAACTTGTTAAAAATTACAATGTACATTTATGTACTTAACGTATTTCATATATCAAAAGTACACAAGACCCTAATGGTACAGAAAACAAATAAACGTACCTCTAACCTTAAGTCATAAGTACTTGTCACGAGAAATGCAGATACAATGAGATACATTGATACAAACATAGTCTATCTTTGTCCGTTTCATTTTTTTATATATGATATTTAAGTAAAAGAATAATTTAACATCTATCAACGGATGAAATTCAGTCTGCATGAGTACCTGTGATGTATACTGACATGGGAACATGGCTTCCCGAGTCATGGACGAAATTACCCCTCACACAAAGGATCATTCCTTTTGAAGGATGGATACTTTTCGCCATCTTCATGTCAAACATCCAAATTTCTGCCATTACTTTTTTGTTCAGAGTGACGAGTCCATATTTCACAACAATGACAATGTCATATTTATAGGTAGAGTCTCTATCTTATCCATGTTATCGTCCAACCCAAATGGATATACAAGAGATTCTATTACTCGGTGAATACAAGGGAAAGACATATAGCAGAACAAATTCTCTAGTAAGACCAATATGTACTGAAATGCAATCGATGGACATAGGAAAAACAACTTAAATAACAATGGTCAAGGGGACACCGAAAAAATCCACACTTAATGTACCGAAACTTAAAGTAGAAAATCCGAAATATTTTTAGAAAATGTGCAATGATACACTTCTTCAAAATTAATAGCAGGAGTCCTCGAGGGCACATGTAGCCAATAGCATCATTTAAGAACAGATAAATTTGCAACATGGACCAGACATGCGCGTTTTGGGTACCTAACTCTCGTCAGTGATCCTTAATCTAAACAATGTAATATTGCCAAAGAATGTGAAAGGTATGTCCAGAAATGTACCGAAAGACGTAGCAGGATGGGTGGGATATGATGCTACTGGACCCACTTTTTAGAAATTTTGATAACTGAAATTTTCGAATGCGTTGAAGAAACGATAAACCGAAGTTGACGAGGGTTAAGTACTCGAAACATGCATATCTGGTCCATGCTGAAAACTTATCTCTTCTTAAGTGATGCTATATAATTTGAAGACGTGTAACATTGGCTACATGTGCCCTCGTGGAGCTCCTGGTCCACCAGCAGTGACACTCACCTGAGTTGTATAAATGTATAGTGATGGAATCTAAAAAGAGAAACTGTCAAATGAATATACAACAGATAATGATGGTGATGATCTTTTGACTCGTTCTGAAAAAAATCCCAATCAATATAGAAAAACAGCGATTCGAGGGTTCGATCATCCTCTCTCCAGTGGAGACCATTTGTTGAAGGTTTGGTTGCCTAGTCTTCTGTGCTGTTCATAATGATGTTTTTTCTAAGTCTACTGTGACCTTGACAATTGAACCTTGAAAATTAACTAGGGTTCATCCTCTCGCCATGGAGAACATTTGTTGAAGGTTTGATGATCCTATAAATGATTAATATGTCCTCCTACAGCATGACAAGCAAACAAACACACAATAGCGATGATATTCCCCTCCTCCAAAAATGTACCAGAAGACGTACCGTTGTGGGATGAGCGGGATATGATGCCACAGGACACACGTTTTAGAAATTTCAAGCAATTTGGTAACAGAAGTTTTCGAATGCGTTGAAGAGACAGACAATCAACCGAAGTTATTAATTGATCGAACTTGGCTACATATGCCCTCGGGGACTCCTGGTCCACCAGCAGTGACACTCGCCAAGAGTGATACAAATGTTAAACGTCTTCAAATTCAAAAGCATCATTTAACAACAGATAAATTTGCATCATAAATGTGCCAATTTTTGATGACCACCCGATTCTTGAGAGCGAATGCAGGACGAAGGTTATCACGATGCCAGAGATAAGGCGAACCTTTACAGCTCCCTAGAGGGTCACGGACAGTACATTGTAATTAATCAATTAGATGTATCTCCCACAATAAAATAACATCAGGATGATTTGACAAGTTCAGAGCAAATCCATAATTCTAATATAATTTTGTTTGACAAAAATGGTTTTTTCAGCATGCATGCATGATAGCCACACCACAAATCTAATATACGTAGGAGTTACTTGTGATATATGAATGTATTTACGTTGACAATTGACAGGTACAGAACAAGAAGAGATAAAGCCACCTTACTACATCCTTGGGATCTCAGCATGTATTTTTCACGAAAAGATATAACATGTAATGCAACAGATGAATATTAAACATAAACACGGTAAATTCTATAACCCCCCCCCCTATTTTTTTTAAATTCTTATTTAACAATGTTGATGATATTTATAATATAGACCGAATTTTTCTGTAGTTACGTAACACTATCCTCATCTTCACTCAAAATATAATTAGATCCCCCCATTAACTTAAGAATATAAACACTGCTTGTTCACCTATTCATATACCAGCGTTACGAGGGTACCTGATAAACTTAAATATTTATCATATTGATAGTGAAATGTTCTAGATACCTACAGTGTTTTTAGTAATGTTCTAATTAATTTTGACACACGGAGATAAAATGAAGGAGAAAGAGCAAATTGTGCAGATTAGCATGATAAAGGTATTTTTTTATTTTTATTATTTGCTCTTTCTTTTCTAATTCAAATGGGAAAAACGAACTGTTTTACTCTGCTGCCAGTTAGAGAGCAGACTTAGGGAAAAAAAAGTATCAAAATTGTGCAGCAGAAATGCATGTTTCTGAAAAAAAATCCACTTAACACTAATTTCCTGTCCGGGTGAGAAACTGAGAATGTATGAAAATTTTGTGCTTTTATATCTAAAGACAGCAATGAACAATAAAATATTGTCGACATAGAATACTCGAAATACTTATCACCCATAGGTTCATGTTTTCCTTTGAATCTTTACTGGAGCGTTTTAAACATTGATAACACTTTCTCCAAAAATTACAAGAGCTTATTTTCCAACTGAAGGAAATTCAACTCATTTCGTATTTCAAAATCTCCCCAATGATAAAGTTGCTCATGAACATAACAACTATTTATTTATCATTATCGGGGAGAAACTCCTGAAAATACATAGCATACAATACAATTCTTATATGAAACTATTTCACCTTTCAAACCCATTTGTAATACGAATACTGATAGGATGGTCTTCAAAGACGATTCCCTCTCAAACCTGTTCGATCAATTGTTCACATACGTTGAAAGCGCTAGATGACGGCTTTCTATTTCTAGAATCATTTTTTTACATTTCTTGATACCCTACGTGTGACTTCTACCTTATTTAAACACTTTTAATGTAACTTCAATAATAAACTAACATCGTTCTCTCAAAGATGGCGGACGTTGAGATCAACGTTGAGGGAGATCAACCATTGACGATCATGCAAGAAAAACAAAACGGACATGCACATGTTGATCTTACCTTTAAAGAACCTACCTTCACGGAGAATCTAAACCAGTTCTACAGAACGCACAAAACCAAACTTTTCAACACCATAAAAGGAATAATATTAGTACTATATCTCGTTTATGTGGGTTACTCATTTTCGGTGAAGTTTGGCGATGAAGGATCCATCCGACTTTTAGTATGCACCCTGTTTGGACTCCTCCTCATGACTTGGAGATTCATCAAAAGACGACATCCAGAGAGGATTCTACCGAATAGCTGTTATAATATATGGGAAGAAAAGATATTCCGAAAAGTAATGAGATGGTAAGTGTTCATATCAATTTTGGCGGACTGTGTACCCGTTGGGTTCCGATCGGAGAATCTCCAAGACAAGATAAGTGAAAATCATTAGTTTTATGTGATTAAATCGACAAGGAAAAGTAATACCGTTATATTACTGATAATTGACTTTAAGACGAGAAAAAATAATAAAATTTGTATCATACTATCAATATGACTGTTTTATTTCGATGTAATTTTATAAATACTTAGAGATTACATCAACAGCATGTTCTATTCTTGCTATATGTTTATAGATAATCAAATCAGTATTTATCCTTTCGAATTACAATTTTTCCAAGTCACATATATTTAAGAAAACAAAATTTTGTATCTTGGCCTTTATTATTGCTGTTTCTTTCACTTTATAAAAAAAAATGTTTAATTCTCGCTTGGATTTCTGTTTTAATACGAGATAAGTAAAGTACATTGCATCAAGTACAAGATCGTCAAGTTTAGACCTTTGCTGTTCAAAATCGTCAAATTATTTGGATTTCCTCCTTCTGGTCCTCGAGCATCACTTATGAGACATTACTTGTCGAAATGCGCATATGGTGTACTTGCATTTTACAAGAGAACATATATTATTACTATTTCAATATTTACAACTTCTAAACGTGCTAAACACTATTTTCTTTGAATTTCATGGTCTCGTCACATTGATGAATTTAAATCGGGATTAATCATGACTCTTAGCAATTTATGGTGATTCTGATTATAAACGTCAAAGATATCATTGAAAAGTTAAACAATTAAAATTTTTACCTCTAGGATTCTATACATTGGCGTAGGTGGAGCGACCGTGGCGTACACTGTTGTTTACTCTCTGATTGATAACCCCGAAAATCTTATGTCATTGGCTGGAATCGTCATTTTCCTTGTTTTAATGTATCTTACTTCAACAAACAGACAAAAGGTAAGAAAACGTTAATTTATAAGACTTATTTCTTTTAAAGAAAAGAGAAAAACATCGAAAATGCAAGACAAGAAACGTACGATTGATACAAAATTATATCATTCGTATAAAAGTATTTGCATGAATTCTACTCACTGACAAGCGATCTTTATGATTCATGTAAATCACGATATCATGACATTTTCAGGTAAAATGGCACACACTTTACTGGGGTCTTCTGCTTCAGTTGCTATTTGGAATATTGTTCGTCAGTACAGATGTCGGTGTGTCAATCATGGAATATTTGTCAGACAGGTTTACAGAGTTTACCATATACGCAGACACGGGAGCAGCATTTGTTTTCAGTGAAAAATATATAGAATTCCAGTTTGTGTTCCAGGTAAGGGCGCTAACGTATGCTAATCTATGATTTATTTCAAATTGATAGTAATTTGAAAAGTTTTGCCTTACTTCACTTTCACTTGATTTGACCTTTTCTGTATGGCTTAAGTGACGGTCTTGCTAGTTCGATCATAATCAGTCATCTGGACATGAATTGTTTAATTCGGTGCACCAGACAATAGAAAGAAACAAGAATGTTATGTTGGCGCGATTATTAAAACTTATCGGTGATATCTGAGGGTTTGATAGATATGTTTGTTGGAAAAACACTTATAACTATTTAAAAATATTAGCATTATTTGGAAACGTATTAATCGACATATCTTTATCGGATTCGTTTGTGGTCATACGCCCTCAAAATCCAATCAAATTCATAAAGAGTAAATGAATTTGTTGGTTTTCTTTCAGTCGATGCCACGAGTTCTATTCTTTGTGACAATAATCAACGTTCTTCAGTACCTTGGCGTCATCACTTTTATGATACAGACTGTAGGGGGATTCCTGGCGTTCTGTTTGGGGACAAAACCTGTGGAGTCGATTGTTGCTGCATCTAATATCATCATGGGCTCGGTACTATTTACTAGTATTAGATCACACGTTAAAGAATTCTCACGCGAAACAAAGTTTCAATGATCACGTTTCATGCTGATTGTCTTTACAATTGAAATGATCTTCTCCGACAAATGAACATTTGAAATATATATATGCAATTAAGAATGATGTTTTAGCAATATTTGACCTATATATCTCAAAATAGGATGCATGATTCTGAATATTTCCATTTTGACGTTGTTTATCTCCTTATTATGCATATAGAAATCAGTTAAGAGTACTACTTTGTATGATACATTAACCATTTTTCGTTAAATCTGTAATAGAGTGAAGCATTTATGACGGTGAGAGGATACCTAGACCATATTACAGTCTCTGAACTATTTGCTCTTCTTGTCTGTGGGATGGCAAGTGTGGCCGGATCGGCAATGCTGGTGTTTCAGTCTTTTGGGGTATGTACATGTATATTTGAATATGTTTGGGTGCAAGTTTGTGAATGTAAAATCTGAAATGTAATAACTACTATTTTTGTAAAGCACGTACATATAGGAATGTGCTTGCCATCCGTGTCACTTTGTCACACTTTTTGAAGCAAGTACGATACGTAATCGTCATTTTATCCTACCGATATCAGAGGATATCAAATTATTTATCATTATCATGCAATGATTGCAAAATTCATTTCTTGTATCTTTTGTTTTGTATTCTAGGTTCCATTGGCAAATTTGCTTACAGCTAGTGTGATGTCGGCTCCAGCAGCTCTTGTCTGTGCTAAGCTAAATTTACCCGAAGAAGATGATGACGACAATGGTGTTAAATGATGAAAAGAAAGAAGAGAAAACCATTGTCAGCCTCAAAGACAGAGAGTAAGTTTTTCTTTAAGAATAAATAAAGTCTTAACCAGTCTTTAGATACATGTAAAATCCAAGGATTTCCGTGACATTTTAAGACGTTTAAAGTCAGTCCAGCTAGAAAATCTCAAATGAAACAGAAAGTAGGGGAAGAACGAAATATTGATACCAAGGTTTATATATATATCTAATACAATAATAGAAGAAGGTAAGAGAATGGTAAGATAATGATGACTGAACAAGGCAGTAGAACGAAAAATGTTGTCCGAAAGGGGAAACAAATCCGGCGAAAACAAGCTTATTCAAATTCAAAGAAACGGCGAAGAAATTCTTAGGAATTGTAAAGTATTAAGAACAGATATATTGTCGTTATTATCATGTTCCTTCACTTACCATTTTTATTTTTGAATATGTGTAAATTAATGTTTTAGCTTTATAGAATAGACTTTTAATTGGTATGTTCAGCTGAATCCAAAATTTGAAACTTTCCATGTTTTATACAAAATAGAATTAGTGGATCAAACAATATTCTGGAGGCAATTACAAAAGGAGCTCAGATGGGAACAATGATTGTCAGCTCCGTAGTGGTCACAATGATGATTTACTTGTCACTGGTAGAATTTCTCAACGCAACCGTCGAATGGTTTGGTGATCGAGTTGCCATAGAAGACTTAACGTTTGAGGTAAGTGTATCATTTAAAGAATTCTGTATGTAGTGGATTTTTCTCCATTTCTCCATTTTATTTTAAAAACATTTCTTTATTTTAAGTATTCTTACAATTTTATGACTTTTTTGAAATCCCAAGGAAAAGAAATGCAGGTAGAAAGTGAAAAACAAAAAAAAAAAGGGCATGTTACCTGAATCGAAAGACAAAGAGAGCATGATAGCTTATTATAAAGTATAACATTTTTTGCCAATCTTTTAAAAGATTTTCTTAATTGCTTATTTGATATTTTAACCATTATGATATGTTATTGGAAAAGAGCTTTGCAACTTGTTATCACTGTATCTTTACAATATTAACTTTCTTATTAGATGTTAAAAAGAAAGAGAAGCATTGCGAATTTTTATCTTTTAAATCGTTTATTACTTAGTAATTTATTTTCTCTATGTACTAAAAACTAAGGTAGACTTCATTTACCGTATGACTCTAAACGAGTTCAAATAGGGATGCAGATTTAGGTGAATATTCAAATCTTTAAAAAAGAATATGATGTGCTCAAGCATGATACAACAACGCAATATCACAAGATATGGAGATAAATACCTGTTTGATAATGTAAACACAAACTCATATTTTGCTTAATCTTTTTTTATAAAAAGCGTGCATGCATATAATTTGCATAATTTTTATAAAAAGCGTGTATATCTGTTTATTCTTCGTGTTTACTGTCGACGAAATGTAAAGAAAAGGCGTCATGTCATATGTTTGTTGAAGAAAATAATGTATAACAGTTCATAAGGTTTAATGTTTTTTAAAGCAATGCCGTGTGAAGACACAATAGGTTAGACATTAGACTTTGTTTACTCAGATTTAAGTAAATTATCACTAGTATTGGACTGACAAAATTAGTTCCATTTATAAACTTATAAAAAATTGGAAAAGAAGAAAATTATTAACACTTTTCGGGAAAACTGTTGAAATTCAAAATTTTGTGGTACCAGAAATTGCAAGTGTGCAACCTGTAAGCGATTTGCAGATTCAGGAAGTAGAAAAACTTATATACAATTTCATTTGGGATTGAAAAAATGATGAAATTAAATTAAGGGTGCTAATTATAAGTAATTATTAGGAAAGGGGTTCAAGCGAATAACATAGACATCCAAAAAGAACTGATATGGGAAAATAAATTCTTTTTCAAAATTGGATCGATTCAAGATTAATAAAAAGAAATAATTTGATCGATGATAATGGGATTATAAACGAAAAACGTATATATGAAACTTTAAAAAAATAAGCATAATTGGATAATAGTAATATAACTATTTTAAGAAAAGCTTTACGAAAGGAAAGAAAAAAAAAGACAAGAAAAATTTTACCGGAGTTGATAAAACATGCATCCTTTTGGTTCAATAAAAATGCTATTATTGAACTAAAAAAGTCCAAAACAAAGATATTATTTAAAGCATGCATCTTAGTAAATAAAAGAACAACTGCAATTTTGGCTATAGAGTTATGAAAAACTGAATTTCGCACTAGTAAAGATTAAACATTCAAATTTGTATTTCAGTTCACCAAAACAATATAATAGAAAACGACGAGAGAGCATTTAGATGGAAATTGCTTCATAAAATTCTGCCGCAAGGAATACTATTTCAAAGATGGAAAAATGTAAATTCTAATAATTGTGTTAAATGTGGCGTAAAAGTAGACTATAATAATTACTTCATGAACGGAATTGTCCATATTTTGGGCAATTTTAAATAGATTTTTGTCTTTTATATAATTATGCTATGCTATTGTCATGTATCAAAACTTTACATTTTTGATAAACCTAAAATGTTATATACAGTTTTGCATACATTTCCAAATTATTTTATTTTCAAATCTTTTTGAATTAAATTCATTTCAAAATTTTATAAATCTTTTATTTTGAGAAATGAAATTCAGAATTTAGTTTCTGTTTAATATTAATTTTTGTTTAAAGTTAAAGAATCTATTATTTTCAAATTTGATTATTTTCCCAAACGTTCATTTTGTATCTTTCATTCTTTAACTTTGGGGCCCAAAGTTTCAGTGGCCCGGGGGTATTGTCATGTATCAAAACTTTACATTTTTGATAAACCTAAAATGTTATATTCAGTTTTGCATACATTTCCAAATTCTTTTATTTTCAAAAAGATTTGAAAATAAAAGAATTTGGAGATGTATGCAAAACTGTATATAACATTTTAGGTTTATCAAAAATGTAAAGTTTTGAGTTTTGATACATGACACTATATATTGATTGTAATGTTTAAAGAATAAAACGAAGAGAAAATAGAAACAGTGATTTGATGAAAAGGCTCACAAGATTAATTTATTTGCGGGAATTGATACAACTTTTTTCAGATGTAGCTAATATCACATTACTTATAATCAAAACTAACAATTGTTAAACATCTTCAAATTCGATAGCATCAATACTTACCATGCACAGGACAACAGATACGTAAGAAGAAAGATAGAGCCTTATCTGAGCACAAAAAAAATATTTTTTTAAATTTCTTATAAAATCACATAAAGCATACAGATGTGTAGGTAAGAAAAATGCTAACTTGGGCCTCTTGTTTTGACAGAAAATATGTGCCTATACCCTTTGGCCAGTCGCCTATATACTTGGAGTTCCATCGCAAGACTGCTTAGTAATAGGACGTTTTCTTGGCATAAGAGCATTGACAAACTCTGGAGTTGCTTATATACAATTGGGACAATACATCGACAATAACAAGCAATTGCTGGAATATGAATCCGTGTATAATGATACAATCCATATGGAGACAAGGGATATATTCCTTCCAATGTGGAACGCAACATTAAAGAACGGCGTTCTTCATGTAAGTCAAATTTTTTACTTCATTTACTTGATTCTTTCAAAGCCCAACGTAATGGTTATGTTAATTTGCATACTGGACGTCAACAATCAAGAATGAGATATGTCAATGGCCAGTTTTTAAAATGTTTTGGGTTGGGTTCTATACGGAAGAATATCTGAAAGAAAAGTGTGACCAAATTGTATTGGAGGGATGGTGTAAGGTTGTGTATTATCTAATAATTTTGCACATCTTTAAGTTTTACGTTCAACTGAAAATTGTTTCAATGGTTGTAAAGTTTGACTGTCATGCTTTTAGTGTCCAGTTAGGATTCAAGAAAGTCACTCTTTTACTCGCATGAACATCCAAAGTAAAACCTTCCTGAATTCTACAGAAAATAGTTTGTCTACTTAACTGTACTGTATAATACGGAACACATAGCGTGTGTAGCATTCCGCTGTCTGGAACAAATCCATGTGTCAAATATTCAAAATTATTTTTATTTATCCCTTCCATTTATTCTTTTGCAAAACAATTATATTACACAGGAAAGAAGTGTTATCATTGGTACATTTGCACTTTGTGGGTTCTCATGTTTACCTACTGTTGGTGTTGTAATTGGAGTATTGGCGACTATAGCACCAAAAAGACTGAATGACATCACTAAAGTTACTGTACGAGCGTTTGTTGTTAGCACCATCGCCAGTTTTCTAACTGCGTGTATAGCAGGTAGGTAGATGTTAGGAAACCTCCAGAGACTTCATATGAGTTAGGAAGCAACAAGTAATGTAACACAAACCACTAAAACGTTAAGTCTGAATATAATAAAAGCCATCCTCTGGCATCTTAGAGCTCCCGCGTAAGGGCTCTCCAGCTGCAATGGAAACTACACAGTACATGCATAGGGATTCGAACGCTGACACTCCCCGGGCAGCTGGTCTCACTACCGAACATTGTTTATTCTCCAGTTTGCAACTGTTCCGATGAAAAGTCTAATAATTTTGCCTTACTTTCTCGACTTTGAGTCTTAATAACTGATGAGTACTTCTTCGATGTTTAAACTAATTACTAAATCCAAGGCGAAGCTGCAGACAAAGCAACTGGACGTATTAAGCCAAATACGAAATTCTCCCGTGAAGAATCTTTTGGGTTCCTTTTAGATTATAAAGCTAGATAAAAACTGTTGATAGTATCTACTATATTATGGCCTATGGATCTATTTGATATACAATTATAAATGCTATCTTGACAAACCAATATGCATAGTTTACAACCTGTTAAATCTATGTTCTTAAATCTATCTGAATTGTTATTTCTCGTTTCAGGTTTATTATACACTCCAACAACTTGATGAAACAAGCATCAATATGACTACGTAAAATTATTTTGTATTTCTTATATAGCATATGAACTTGTGGTGTGAAAATCGTGCAGTATATATGGAATACTAAGTTTTGAATAATTTATTTTTAAAATGCAAGGGTAAAATTATCTTTAACATCGCAGTAGTGAATACATTTTGTTACAATTGCACATTAGTTCGATATGTATATACATGTAATTACAATTCAAAATTATAGTATTTCACCCTTGGAAATGAATGGGAAAGTCAAGGTGGACACATATCTATTAACTCAACTTTCTATATGCTGGTCAGTATGTCGTGGTATATACTCGTATTTCATCAGAAATATTATGTAACCCTTTTCTTTTTGTTCCTGATAGTACATTATGTGAGTGTTCAAAGTAATGTATAACTTGTGTTTTTCCGAAGACAATTTTATAATCAGTGAATGAAAGACAAACACAACACCCGATATCAGATTCCAAAAATCACAATTAAAAGGCTTACAAATTCTTGAAAACATATAATCACGTGGGAAGAAGAAAGGGCAATCGGAAAGAGAAAACTACACAGTCCCACCTGAACATGAAGGACTACTTAATCAAATGAACAATACGGAATGCTTTAAACGCGATGCTGTGCAATTAGTACTGTAAAAGTTTAAACATATCCAAATATTTCAAGTATCATGCTATTGTTATGTAAGTTATAGTACCCAATGGTCACCTTCTTCAAATTCAATAGCATCATTTAAGAACAGTTAAATTTGCAGCATGGAGCGGACAAGTCATCTTCTCGAGACACGTGTAAGTAATACCTTTACGTACACTTGTCTTAAGAGATGTACCCAAGTAAGCAGGACCTAAAAAGAAGCTTAAAGCTGATTTCAATTTCTCTTTTCGTATGATGTATAAACAAGGGGGGATTTCGCTTATTGACTGTTGTATGTGAACCTAGAACAAGAAAATTACCAAAATTATTGTAATAATACGGAAGTGTTCCAACTCTTTACCTTCTTTTAAGCAGCGTCAACCTGAATAAATTTGATGAAGAAATTAAATGTACACTATAGTTGAAAAAAAAATACAATTCCGTTGATACAAAAGCCTGCCAAACGTAAATAATTTCTGGAGGAAACTGCTATTACAAAATTTCATTGGAAAATATTTCAACAACAGATAATACAATTTTTTAACTACTTGGAAAATACTGCTTCATTAAGGGAAGTAGGCCTTATCATAGAAACTACTGTAAACCTTAGGTTGAACACAACATAAAGCATACAGCAGGACTTTCGTTGAAAGTTTCTTGCCTTTTATGTTATTTTCGTACAGCTTACAAGGATTTATTTTGAAGTGTATCATTATGTTTTCATCATTTTTAAAAATCTTGATTATATCATTGCTGTATTCTTAGTTGTAAACATCATTGATGAAGTCGAAAGATAATTAATTTGGAATATTTTGTTTGACATTTTCAATGTAATGAATACATAGAACGTATTGGTTTAACATTATAAATGTAGAATGATACGTGTTACTTACTAGAAGAATTACTAGCGTAAATAACTTGGAAAATAGAGCGTAGATAGGTATTAGTTTGACATTTTCATTTAATTTATAGTCTGCTTAAAAAGGACACCAAAAGGACAAGTACAATAATAAATCTTTTATCAATTTATTTCATATCAAACATGATTGATAATTTTTGAGATCATGTATATAGTATATACATACTGATACATTCCGTCTTCCACCGCAACGTCATAGGTTCCTTCCACTACTTTCCACTCTCAATATGACCTTGCCTTCACCCCTTAGGTCCCATGTATTTTTCAAATTAATTAAAAAGGAATTACATAAATTCAGATTGAAGATAGGGATAAAGTTAGAATAACTGTTCTAAATTATGGCGCCAAAAATTAAAAGTAATCGCATTTGTTGTTTTCCGACGTCATTAAACTACAATGACATGACGTCATAATAGGGCCGCCGACAGAAATCCTGTCGAAACTGGGGACCCCTGAATCCAAGGGTACTTTGCGATGAAGCGTCGCGCGGAATGCGATGAAACCCTTGGTGCACCAAGATGTGATACATTTAAGCAATTTGTGTGGTCATCCGTATAACATGCGCACAACACACCCACTTACAAAGATACATAGAGATATTTGATGTCTTTTTCGACGTACGGCTATTGTATTAATAGAAGCCAGCTCACTAAAAGATTACATCACAAACAAGAGATCCTTATTGACACAGAGACTATGTAAATTAATATCGAAAGCAGTTCGTCCCAAGCTGGCTAAAACGAACTCATAATCAATCACCCAAGAAGTACTCTAAACTAGGGAACAGGGCCTTTGCCTCTCATGGAGTCCCTTCGTCACACTAAGTCAAAGTGCAACGCTTTAAACTGGGATAGTTCATTTCTGTGGTAACGAATGCAATTAATTGTCTCTTTAGTTTCCATTGTAACGTTGCTGGTAGACTGCAAGTCTCCAAACTTATCGTTCGCCTAGTTTCACAATGCTTTTTTCCTGACTTAAAGTATATTTATTATTTTCTTTTTCCTAAACCGGCTTTCTGAATAAAATATGAGGTCATGTTTAGAACTTTGCTCTTCTCGTGTTCACTGTTTGGATTTCCTCTATTTTGAGGTCGAATAAGATAATTTTGAAACTATCTGCGCTGTTCATTAATGGCCAAGAAGGCATGACTTCATTGTGAGTATTACGTTTCGCTTCTTTTGTATGAAAAGTTCTTAAACGAAAGATATTTGAGTATGGCACGCGCCCCTTGTCATTTTATTATCTTAGCAACAGTTCAATTCATATTAAAAACTTTAAATGGGTTATCGTTCATTGTGCGTCAGATGAAGGGCTACGAAATTATGTCAGTTTGTATGTTCTTAATCATGACATTACAAAGCGTACATACGACTTATTTTGATGTGCCAATAAAGTGCATATAAGGTATCTGTATTCCAATTACAGGTAAGCTATTTCCTTAAATTCAGTAATATCCATCCACAGAAGAGCTGAAAATGAAGAATGATAATAAATGGTAATGATAATTATCATTATTTCATAGACAAGCATGCAGAAAGACATGTCGCCTAAAAAAGAAATGCCTATACAAAGATTAAGTGTTTACACTTTATCCTGTGTTTCTAAGTTTGTATCTGCAATAGTCAAAACATACATGAAATAGCTGATGCATGCCTGTCTTGGCATTTTCGGTTTAAGAAAGAACGATGGAGGATGTCACGATAACTGTTGATGGTAATTCTTCTGGTGTGTCAAACCAAGGGACAACGGAGATCAACCATAATGAAGAGAAGAATCCTGATTCTATCAAGCAAGAAAGACGAGTATACGAATTTTTCAAGGCACATAAAGCTAAGTCTATATTGATTATAAAGGCAATATTACTTCTGGTATATCTGGTCTACGTTGGATATGCTTTTACTGTTAGGCTTGGGGATGAAGGTGCCATACGTCTCCTAGTGTGTACACTGTTCGGATTACTGCTGATTTGCTGGCGCCGGCTGAAAAAGGATAAACGAAGAAAATGTCCTTGGAAAGTGATGGCTTTTTTCTACCAGCAGAAAAAGCTACGACGGATCTTAAGATGGTATATAAAAATAAGGATACTAATATGAACCTCCCGATGCATTCTTTTCAAAAGACCATTAATTTAAATCAAACGAAATGATGATTATCATTCTGATTTTATCCTATCAAGTTGAACAAAATTGTTTACATGTGATACATTGTATTTGATCTGTCTATTACGGTTCTTTGAACATCAACATGTATAACATATTCAGGTTGTTCTTCTCAAAAATTGTCAAAACTACTCCTCTTTAAGAACGGTGACATCAGTTGCTCTTGAGAATAATGAATACATTGCCGTCTTAATTTTCTATTTCTTGAAAGAAACTTTCAACTTTTGTTGAGTAATTTCAAGAAATTTTGAAGCAAATACGATATCTTCATACGACTTTTCTAATATGTACACCACGCTTCCTCACGACAAAATAAATGATCGACTGTCCAAACTCATTAAATGGTGTTTTGATCGAGAGGGAAAACTTATATTTGTACTTCTGAATCGAAGGGTTTCTTTTCCGCCACAGATTACAAATCATACAAATCATGGACATGTAGTGACCTGTGTATTGCCTTGTCCTTCCTTTTGGACAATATTTATGTAAGATTTGGTGAGAAACTCTACAAGCAGGTTGTAGGGATTCCAATGGGTACTAATTGTGCGCCTCTTGTTTCAGATTTATTTTTATACACTTATGAAAAGGAATTTATCCAAAATCTTCAAAAACAAAGAAAATATGATGATGTGAAATGTTTCATTGGTACTTCTAGGTACCTGGATGATATTCTTACTATCGACAATCCTGTTTTTGAGAAATATAAAAATGTTATTTATCCACAAGAATTAATTTTAAACAAGGCAAACGTTTCAAACACAGAAACACCATTTTTGGACCTAAATATCAAAATTGTTAATGGAGAGATCCATACAAGTGTGTATGACAAAAGAGATGATTTTGGGTTTAATATAGTAAATTTCCCCTGGCTTGACGGTGATGTTCCTAGATTACCGTCCTATGGTATCTATATTTCACAGCTCATCAAGTATGCTATAGCATGTACTGATGTTTTGGATTTTCATAGTAGAAATTTACAAATTACCAAGAAACTTTTAGGACAAGGTTTTCGCTTTCACAAACTAGTAAAGACTTTCTGGAAATTTTACAAAAATTATTGTCAACTTCTTCTGAAATTCGGACCAATACAAGCAACAGAGTATATTACTTTGGGTATTTCACAACCTGCATTTTATGGTGACATTATTAACAAGATAAGAAGGATCAAAGATAGACAACATCACTATCGAAAATGCGTCAGAATCATCAAACGCCTTTTATACCGTGGGTATGATCCTAATGTCACCAGACGGACACTAGGCTTGGTACTTGACCAATCTACCGTCTTGTACAAGCGCATTCTTAAAACTTGCACTCTGACTGACTGTGACGACGGGACTCCATGACGGGCCCTGTCCAAACCTCTTTAGAGAAGACAGGGCCCCGACCACCTGTCCTCTCTGAATGTCAGTCGGACTCCTCGGGTGATAACATACATGAGCTCGCGGCGGCAGAGCACGGGTTGTATTAAGTACGCCCTCTTTTTATATCCATTTACATATTCATCTGTGTTGCTTGGGCCCCTGCGTTTTGCGGTCTTGTTTGTGTGTGGTCATCTGACAGTGAGGAGGTTGTTTTACACCACAATTGTGCGTTCTTCGAGACCTCTGGGTAATCGGAAAAGTGGGAGGGTAATGCAGGATAACCATACCTTCTGCTATTTCCGTGGCAGATGGCCGTCCAAAGTAGGCACCGGTTGCCCATTGGTCTCGTTGGTTTATGTGTAGTCCTTTGTGTTTGATGTTTCTGTGTTGTGCGTTGACGTTCCTTGTCCCTTACGCGTCTCTTTCTTTGCTTGTCTGCTTTGTGTTTTTGCATTGGGTGTTTTGCTGTGGGTGCTACAACCTGGTGTTGTTGGAGATCCCCTCCTTTGTTTCAGAGGAGACGTGTGAAATAAGATTTGCTATTATGCGCTAATTGGATGTACATGTTTTGCTGGTGATTGAATGGCGGCTTGGTCTTTTTATTCCCCATTTCAAAACAGTTTAATTTTTCCTGTTTTTTTTTTCTCTGATTTTGAGGTCTCTCAACATAGTGGTTGGAGTCGTAGCTGTCGCATATACAGTAATATATACTCTGATGGACAATCCAGGAAATCTGATGTCATTATCTGGTATAGTCGTCTTCTTCACCATTTTGTATACTACATCAACTAATAGATCAGCAGTAAGTTCACTGGTATATGACACAAGTTTTGAAGAAAAATGAATTATTCATTTCTTTCTTTTTTTGTATTTTCGTCTTAAAGTAAACATGTGAAATTCTTAGATAAAGAGAAAAATAATAATCGAAAACAATTTAAACGTTATCGAATAGATTTGTCGCTATATGCCTTTAATATGTGTACAACGGGTTTCATTTTCAATATAATAACACAAACACTCAAAGACACAAATTTTCGGCCCATTGGCCTTTATCCAATGTAAAAAAGTAAATCTCTAGCGTTTATTGCAAAAATCAAAGGTTTCATTGGTTTATTTTTATTTCATCCTAGATCAATTGGCACACGATATACTGGGGATTCTTGCTTCAAATTATCATGGGAATCTTCATTGTCCGTTCTGAAGTAGGAATATCTGTAATGATATATATACGTGACAGGTTCTCCGAATTCTTGTCATACTCAGATACAGGAGCTGCATTTGTATTCAGTGAGAAATACGTGGAATTCAATTTCATTTTCAGGGTAAGGTTTTTTCAGTTGAAATACCGTATAAGCAGAAATTTTCGCGAGATACTAATTTTCGCCATATTCGCGAGTGATTTGGAATCGCGAAAAATTATCCTCGCGAAATACTGTGTTTGATAAGGTGTAACATCAATTGGTATATTTTATAAGTGCCATTTTGGTTTTACTGTACATGTGTCATTCTTCACATATCCTGAAGTAAATGGAGCGTATTCTTAAGATAGAAATAACTGAAATTTCAATAATGGAAGGTACAAAACAGTGAGGTCATATGTACATATTTATTTGTAATTTCGTAATCGCGAAAAATTGTACTCGCGAAAATAAAGATGCCCTATTTTACCATGAAATCGCAAAATTTGATACTCGCGAAAATTTCTGGTTATACGGTAATGTTCTCGATGTTTCTGTTTTACATATACTATACTTCTAGGTCAAACATAAAGTAAGTGTAAAATGGTGTATAGTTGAAATTTGATAGTGAATATATACTTTAGAAATTGCAAAATATGCATTAAGAAGCAATCAAGTAGTAATTTAAATCACAAATTCAATAAATTGATAAAAGGAGACAGAATAGATAACCATTCCAAAACACCCCAACCCAACCAAAACAAAAACAAAACAGAAAACACCCAACACCAAAACCAGGAAAAAACCCACTGTAAACGGAAAGGATTTCGAAATTATCGGAAAATTAAATTATATGCCTGGGCAGAATCTACATGCATGTTTTCTTATTATTATGAATACAAAATGCCCTCAAATTGATAAAGGCCTACTTAATGATTTTTGGGTTACGTTATGAGAAATATCAGGCGTCTAAAGAATCACTTTATTTGACAACTCAACAGAACTAATATGTGACTATGCATAAAAAGTAAGTTTGTCATGTAGTTAAAATTCTTCAGGTATTTTTTTTTTAACAACAAAAGGTGCAAGCTTATAAGTTTTTTTGAAAGACGTTATATACATGTATGAGACGAAATATTAATAATTTTCAGCTTCAAACTATATCATGATATGAAAGTTGTTTATGAATTGTAGAATTTGCCACATGTGTTATTCTATCTGACAATGATAAACGTACTCACCTACCTTGGCGTTATCTCCTTTATTGTACGGACTATTGGCAACTTTATGGCTTTCTGTCTTGGAACAGGCGCTGTTGAATCTGTTGTTGCCGCATCGAACATCTTTATGGGATCAGTAAGTACTATGGTGTCAAATTAATTGTCAATATTGAAATAAATGTTTCTTATAAACTTTCAGTGCACCGTATGCGCATTTCAACAACTTGAGTCTCATCAGTGTTGCTCGAGGACTAAAAAAATGGGAAATCCAAATGGTATAAAATTATGAAGAACTTGACCTGAAATTTCTGTTAAAGAATGCTGATATTGTTTATATGTAAAATGCAAAGACCAAAATAATGTTTGGGCCCTTCCCTTGGTATATTGATTATTATGCCTAATTTCATAACGAAACAAGTGTATTTGAATGTGTGTGAATTGACACGTATGTTCTGGTTAAGATTGTTTGCCTTTCTTATCTGCTACTAACTAACTTTTAAATTTTTTTAGAATGAGGTGTTCATTACAGTACGTCCATATTTGTATCATGTGTCAGTGGAAGAATTGTTTTGTATGCTGGTTTGTGGCTTGTCAAGTGTTGGTGGTGCCGCCTTCATCATATTTCATTCTTACGGAGTATGAATTCCTTTTCGAATACTGATTTCAACTTATATAATATATAATAAGATATTAGAAATGATACTGCATCATTGAATGACATTGCCTCACTGCACATTTGTGAAACATCTACACTATAAGCTACATATAGTACTGTATGTGTAATATAGACGTACGGACGGAAAAACAAATAGAAATGCGCTGGACAGGGTAAACGCAAGCGAAATATGACCACTGTAGACTTCTACATAAAAATTAATTATATTTATTAAACCTCTACTGATTTTTTCCTAAATAAAAAGAGACTCATTAAATTTAACGAAATCCCTGAAAATCACCTGATAAGACTATTTCCCTGCAAAAGGGTGCGTTATTTGAGAAGACTATTTCCCTGCAAAGGGGTGCGTAAGTTGAGAAGACTATTTCCCTAGGGAGTTAGTTTCAAAATGGGGCGGAGCTTCTTTGGTGGTGTGTTAGTATTAGCAAATCAGCGCCGTTCAAGGTTGGTCGGATGACGCTATTAATACGCGAGCAGAGTAATCCGCCTCCTATCCGCTCAGCAAATAAATTAATCCGCAATAAAATAAAACAATCAAAAATCAAATATGTAGGAGTATGATAAATGATGTTTCTGTTTATCATATCATCAAAAATTCATATTTTCCGTTACTCAGTCATTCAGTCGAGAAGGCAAGGCAAAATCATTAGAATTCCCATTGGAACCATGTGAACCTAAGAGATATGTTTGTTTCAGTATAATGTTTGTTTCGGTATACCTAAGAGATATGTTTGTTTCAGTATAATGTTTCTGCTTCACCTCGGGAAATAGGTCTGGTCTCGTGGAAACAGAATCGTGGTAACTCCCTCAATGGTATACTTTAACTGTATTCTCTACTTCTTCTTACTATATAAAAAGATACTCATTAAAACTAGCTGTAACCCACCTGATGAGACTATTTCCCTGCAAAGGGTGCGTTAGTTGAGAAGGCTATTTCCCTAGGGAAATAGCGTCGAAACGGGGCGGAGCTACAGCGCATGACTTAGAAATGGGGCGAAGCTACTGCGCGTGACGGTATAATAAAACAGTTTAAGTATGCCATTGAGGGAGTTAGCACGATTCTGGTTTCCCTCGACCAGACCTATTTCTCTCGGCTTCGCCTCGGGAAGTAGGTCTAGTCTCGGGAAAACCAGAATCACGCTCCCTCAATGTTATACTTTAACGGTATAATAACTTTTTAACAAAGAGCACACGAAAAAAAAAAGTTTTTGTTGATAAACAATTCTATCAAGAACAATTACTCTGAATGCTTATTTTATTAAAAGCGAATTAAAGATTTATGTCAGCTAATTCACAATTTCATACTTCCGGAAGATTTCATTTTTAATATGATTGCTCAATTAGAACATAAATCCCTTCTGCTCTAGAAACATTTACGCGAAAAAAGATTATTTTCTTCCAAATCTTCTTTTTTCGATCAAAACTTTCTAACTTTCAGGTACCAATAGAATATTTGCTCTCGGCCGCTTTGATGTCAGCACCTGCAGCATTGGTTTGTGCAAAATTAAATATGCCAAATGTACAAGTCCCTGTTGACGATAAAATAGTAAAATATCAGAGAAATCCAAAAGAGAGGTACTTTTTCATAATTGATGATGAATTACTATTCCAGAATACTCAGTTTGAATATAAATGTCTTACGGATATGCCTATAAAAGTGGTATTCTAGTAGAAACGATTCACAGCACAACAATTTTATTTTGACCGCTTTTTATGAGAAATGTGAAAAACTGGCGTACAGTGCAATGGGTATTCAGAAACAGACTCTCTAACAACTCGTGAGCTAAAGGGGTACCAAGATAGTGTATGCAAGGTGGATGTGTCATTAATAGTATTTTCCTCTAAAAAATGTCAGTTATGCCGTATATTGATTTTTCTTACTTGAAAATGAAAAAAAATGAATGTACATGTGTAAGACATAAAAAGGCAAGATTAATTTGAACATACAATTTTGTTTTGGTTTAGAGAGAATGCACCAAGGAATGTACTGGAGGCTATAACAAAGGGTACCCAAATTGGTACTATGATTGTCACCACTATAGCGGCCAATACTTTGATTTACTTGTCTCTGACAGATTTCCTGAATGCCACACTGACGTGGTTTGGCTACAGAGTTGACGTTCCTGATATTACGTTCGAGGTTGGTGAAGTTATGAAGTAAATGTGACTTGTGTGTCTTAATTAATTCATTCATTCTATCAACGTACATTTTCTTCTGTAAGATATTTACTACATAATCAATTCTTCTGAACGATTTGTAATGATTGCAGAAAATATGTTCGTATCTGTTGTGGCCATTTGCATTTATAATGGGAGTACCAAAGGAAGACTGTCCTGAAGTTGGTAGATTTCTTGGTGTACGGGCTTTAACAAACGCTGGAATAGCCTATATTCAAATGGGGAAATATTTAGATAACAAGGAACAACTGACAATTTATGAATCTTCCTTCAATGACAGCATCTTGATGAACAATGGGGATATCTTTCTTCCGAATTGGAATACCACACTTGAAAACGGAATTCTTACAGTAAGTGTATATATTGTGATTAGATGCATTGAAGCTGTTGCACAATTTATTGTTTGGAGGAGAAACTATTTACTTTAAGAATAACCTCTTTGATTTATACCATAATACCTATGGACACCGTATGCAGACTGGAACCAAAAAAAAAAAAGATAAAGATATATGAAAAAAAGTTTTGAAAAAAATTGTCATATCAGTTATTGAAAGGCAATCCCCAAACCCAAATTTCGAACCCGAAATCATTATCAATAAACATTAAAGAAGTACCTATAAGTTATTCGGTCTTAAAGTCGAGAAACCAAAGCAAAATAATGAGAATGCCCATTTGAATGGTTGTGAACCTCGAAATCAACAACATTCCGAAGTGAGACTAGGTGCCTGGAAGACTTGTAATACTGGGTGTTCATTGGTGTATAATTCTCGTTTGTCTCGTGCAAAGCACGTGTCCTGAACCATACATCCATGAACAACCCTCCCCCCATATTTGTATTGAATATAAGACACCCCAGTTGACAATAAAAAATGAGAATATTGAATGTTATAACGTATTTAATATCTGCTCAATTCTTTGTACTTTCAAAAGTGAAACAACGTCATAAAAGACAACAAGCATCTCTGACAGGACCAGGTTGCAGCACCCACAGCGAGTGACACATAGTGTAATATCAAAAAGCTTAGAAATCAAGCCATTCAAAACACTTGTCGTCGTCGTGTTTTCTTTATACTTTTACCGAGGATATGATCCTAAAGTCATCACAAAAACACCGTGCATGGTAATGGATCAATCTACAGTTTTGTACCAAAGTTTTTTCCAACGTCAACCGTGACGACGGGACTCCATGACGGGCCTTGTTGAAATCTCGTCAGAAAAGACTCGCTCCTGATCCTCTGTCCTATCTGAAAGTTGGTCAGACTTCTCGGATGATTGAGCTCGCTTCAGCCAGCAGAGACTGTTATGCACATGCCATAGAATTTCTAGATCCACGTACGTAGAATCTTTGTTACAAAAGGCCGCTGCGTTTAACTACTAGTATCTTGTTTGTGAGGCACCAAACTGAGAAGTTTTATGTTTATATAACATTTGTGAGTCTATGGCGACATCAAGTGGGAGGGTTGTGCGCATGACCACACCATTTGCTTATAGCAGATGTCCGTCCAAAGTCGGTGCCGGCTGCACATCGGTCTCCTTCCTTTTATGTGTTGTCATTAATCTTAATCGTTTGTTTAGATTGTTTTGTATGATATTCTAGTTAATATTGTTGTCTTTTTGCGATTTGTAGTTTTGTCTGTTGTCATTTATGTGTCACTTGCTGTGGTTTTATTTCACTGGGTGCGTGCAGGGTGGTCTTGCTGGAGATCCTTCCCTTTTCTCAAGAGTTGTCAGAAGAGTTATAAAATAACGACGTTTTTACTGAGTTCAGAATACCAGTTTTTCAATATTCAATCTTAGGAGAGGACAGCCTTGATAGGCACATATGCTCTTTGTGGATTCAGCAGCCTTCCAGCTATGGGTCTATCTTTGGGAGTGTTCGGTTCTATTTTTCCACATCGACTACAGGATGTATCAAGAATAATACTCAGAGCTTTCATTGTCAGTACTATAGCAAGCTATGTAACTGCATGCATCGCAGGTAATCATTTCACTTTAAATTTTTGACTACTATTATTATTTTGAGAACTAGAAACACTTTTGTATATTCTTTTCGTTTGTATCTAATATTTACGGACGCTATAGCTCTCTGTAGAACTTGAATATGCACATGAATATATAATTGTCAAGCATTTACATATAATTTATCTAAATGGAAAAAATCTACATAATTAAGTCTGGAATCTTACAAATGTATCATCAATTACAGGTTTATTGTTCGTTGAAAACATAGCTTGACTGAAGATACACCATGGAAATTGCAAAACTAATGGAAGAATAAATCCTACATATCAAAAACTCAATAGACTTTTTTACAATAGTAATGAGATAATGTGTTCATGTCCAAAATTTTTTTTAAGTTAATGCGTTAATGCGGTAGTATCATAAGAATCGAAATGATGATTAATGTATAGATCTGTTCTTTTTCTTTAAATAAAACAAAGATCAAATCTGTGAATACCGTCTGAAGTCGGCTCCGGGTACAGATAGGTTTTCCTCCTTAAATTTGTCTTTCATCCGTAATATTGTAATGGAGGATGAGACATGGAACCGATAGGGCTCCGACAAACTTTACTTTATGGATATTGGTCGGACTCCACGGGTGATTAATGCATGAGCTCGTTCCATCAGACAGAACACGGACTGTTTTTCGTACGCTCTTTTGTGTTTTTATGTCTATGCACGTATCCTTCTGTATGTTCCTTTGGTCCCCATGTTTTGCTGTTTCGTTTGTGTTGAGTTCTAACAGTGATGAGGCTATCATAAAAACAAGTGTGCGTTCCTCAGGACCTCTGGGAAAAGAGAGAGGGTTGAGCGCACGTAATCTGCATAATAAAACCAATTTTTATTGAAGGTAGCCGTCCTAAGTCGGCATCGATTGTCTATTGGTCTCGTTGGTTTATCGTGTTTAGTGTCGTGATTTGTTATCCTTGTCTCTTGCTATGTATGTCTATTCTGAGGTTTCGCATATTGGGATGTTTTAGTGTTTTGCTGTCGAGGCTAAAACCGAGTAATGTTGGAGATCCTCTCCTTTCAGTGACATATTTGATAATTGATGGTTCTACTTTGGCTCATTTTCTCCGGATGTATCCTTGCGTGGTTGTCTTACTTTCTTGACGCGATGATTTTGAAATTTAAAAATAGCAATCCAAGGAATGCTTGTGTCGCCTGCGAAGCGGATTTTTTTAATTGAAAGTAGGTTTAATATCAAGGGCAAGGTCACTAGGTCAAAAATTATGGAATTAGCTCTTTTCAAAGGGAATACAAATGTGAAATATCAAAGCCCTACCACTTACCAATCAAAAGATATAGCCAATCTTAGATTTTTTTTTGAAAAGTAGGTCAAATATCTAGGTCAAGGTCACGAGGTTAAAAATCATGGTATGTGTAGAAATGCCTTGTGACAAGGAATACACATGTGAAATATCAAGCCCTATCACTTACCAGTCAAAAGATGTACAATCTTAGATTTTTTGAAAAGTAGGTCAAATATCTGGGTCAAGGTTACGAGGTCAAAATTATGGTATGTGTAGAAGGGTCTTGTCACAAGGAATACACATGTGAAATATCAAAGCCCTATCACTAACCAGTCAAAAGATATAGCCAATCTTAGATTTTTTGAAAAGTAAGTCAAATATCTAGGTCAAGGTCACGAGGTCAAGAATTACGATATGTGTAGAAATTCCTTGTCACAAGGAATACACATGTGAAATATCAAAACCTTATCACTTATCAATCAAAAGATATAGCCAATCTTAGATTTTTTTAAAAGTATGTCAAATATCTAGGTCAAGGTCACGATGTCAAAAATTATGGTATGTGTAGCAAGGTCTTGTTACAAGAAATACACATGTGAAATATCAAAGCCCTATCACTTACCAATCAAAAGTTATGGGGTGTGACACCCAAGTGTGACAGACGGACGGACGGACAGACAGACAGACAGACAGACAGACAGACAGACAGACAGACAGACAGACGGACGGACGGACGGACAGACGGACAACGGACAAAGTGATCCCTAAGTGTCGCTGTGCTTCGCAGGCGACACAAAAATGAAACTGTAGGTTTTCAATAGACGAAAGTAACACTGAATTTATATGCGGCCGAAAAAACCTTGTTTCTTGCACCGACGCTGCAAAATACCAAACAACTGAAACGCTCAGTTGCATGGTTCCCGCTGTAACAGCAATTAAGGTGCGTCATTGGTCACGATTTTGGACTATTCTTGCGCATCTCCTGTTTTAGCACTCATCGAGCTTGACTTTTATAATTATTTCAATTTATTATGGCCAATGTATCATTTCTTACTCTTTTTAAGACTTTAATTTATTAGACCCATTAAAGCGGCCAAGTTTTAAAAATTGATCTAAAATGAATTAAGTATGCGTAAGAAAATGCTTCGCGGTAATTTCTGTAAAAAATGACGTGGAGGTACTTTTTTTAACTGTTCGGATTTCTTTTACGTTAGTAATTACCCATGAATTTTGTTTTACGTATGGAATATTATTGATTTAAGAGCCAATCCGGCATAAAACCATGCAAATTGATCCAAATGACCTAGTAACCAAATTTAATGATTTTAAGTTATTCTTATAGATAAATGACTAGGAATAATTCTGTCAAATATTTTCGTTCAAATGTCCATGGTTACAGAGATATACCACCCCATCATTTTTCCCGCCAAATTTACAAAAAGGACGTAGAAATATCCCTATTTTAGCTGATGTACTTCTCTAAAATGTTAAGTATAAATTGAATTGGACTAAATATTGTTATTGATATATTGAAATATAACATTTTATTCTATCTTAGGATAATATTATGTATGAAAATTTTTTTCCAAAGACGGCCACAACGTAACTTGAAAAGAGGTAAAAATCAGCTAAGTGAGAAAACGACGTTTCAGAGGTTTTTCACGCACCAATATCTTCTGTAAGAGAAGTTTGATTTTTATCAAATTTCATCTTTTAACTCTTTGCTTTAATCTTATAAATATATCAAAAATCCACCGCTGCCAAATGATTACGTATTGAGATGTAGACAGTTAAAATATGTATAAAAGATCAGCTTAACGAAAAAACGACGTTTTAGACGTTTTTCAAGCACCAATATCTTCTGTAAGAGAAATTTTTTTTTTCAAATTTCATCTTTCAACTCTTTGCTTTAATCTTTTAAATATATCAAAAATCTACCGATGCCAAAATAATTAAGTATCGAGATATAGACAGTTAAAATATGCATTAAAAATCAGCTATACGAGAAAACGACGTTTTGGACGTTTTTTCAGGCACCAATATCTTTTGTAAGAGAAGTTTGATTTTTTTCAGATTTCAAATTTTAACTCTTTGTTTTAATCTCATAAATATCTCAAAAATCCACCGATGCCAAATAATTATGTATCGAGTTAAAATATGCATCAAAGTGATTTTTGCGTCGTAAAAATGCGAACGAAAAATAGACGTAAAAAGCTTTTTTATTAAAAAAAAGAACCTGTCAGATGAGTTTGAACATACTGATCAAACATACATGTACATGTATTAAATACAGAAATATAGTTTAATTCAAAAATACAAACCAATGAGTGTAAACTTCATAGGAAATAGAAATACATGCCGTGAAATGTCTATTTCAAAGATCAACATTTAGCTGTAATTGTCTCCGTGACGTCTTGGGGATTTTTTTTTAGATATCAATATGATTAAAAAAACCCCAAACAAATAATAACATAACTTGCAACATTGACCCTCAAGTATGACAGGAGTAGATTTGACACATACGTCCACCCTTTTGAGAAGGGGGGGGGGCTCTTTTCGTTATACAGTTAGATCTATATACACATACATGTATGATAATAATACATGTTTATTCGTATTTGCGTCATCTTTTAAACTAGAAAGCGTTGTTTTAGCATCAAGGCGAACGACATCGTTTGCGTCACAGGGCATTGAATGTACTTAAGGTACATCGCGGCGTGACGGCACGGAAAATTTTGCGAGAAGACATAGCCTGAAAATTTGTCTACATGAAATATAAGATTCGATCAATCTTTGATATAATTTTCATGTAACTATTTCACGAAGTTTTTCGAGATTTTAAGCCTCAAAGACGGCATTGACGTTCTAATTCGAAAATATGCATTTTCTTAACTAAAATAATTTTAATCTAGAAAATTGACCAAGGAGGGTGAAAAGGGAGATCAAAAATATTGTTGCCATGTTGAGTATTGTATTTCTCCGGATTATTGTGTCTCTAAGGGGAAATTTGCAATTTTTATCGCCATTTTGCAACTTATTATTCAAAAATCCGCACTCATTCAAAAGGCAAAACACGGCTTGCTTCATTATCATTTTCTCCATTAAGTTGTGGAGGTCCTAAAAGCCCTTCTTACACGTAAAAGTAGAGAATGAGCTGAATTCGAATATATAAAAACATGGATAGGTCTTCTCGGCAGATTTTTTGCAATTTAAGATTGAAAGTTTTTTTTTGCGTGGCTTCGGCGTCAATTTTACTCGCAACGTCAAAGTCACAGCGTGTTCAGATCGCATATGTCAACATGACGTCAAGGAGTATGCGGAATATTTGATTCTCTGTAACGGTCTTCTTTAAAACACCCAGAACCCCCCCCCCCCTTTTTTTTTTTTAAAGATAAATAATCAACAATTAAATGGGCTGTATTCGAACTAGACCTTATATCTTAATGTAAAAATAAAATTCTCCGTACATGACATTTTTTTCTTCAAATATTTGAAAACATCATACGGAACAGACGGACGGACATGATCATTACTATTTAATCCGATATCTTTTGGCGGGGTATACAAAAAATTCCCTCTTGTTTATATGTACATATACTTTATAATATCGGAAAAGGTTGGGGAGGGGCGGTCCATATAAGATATACATTGTGATTGTCATTTCATGCTCGTTTTCTATCATTACGTTCAGCCGCCTCGATTGTCGTTATATACTTGTCAAAATTTCTAACTTACCATTTTACGGATATGGATTTTCGTTAATGTGGAATTCAAATTATTTTAACGATAATTTGATTTGATATACAACATTTCACTCTTTACTTTAAAACCAAGAAAAACGAAATTTCTCCCAACGGAAACAGACCGTGACGAAATTTGAATTTTGAACACTTTTCATGAATTTCGCGTATTTTATCGGAAAAAAAAAATCACACCACTTTTAAAGAATTGTTTGTAACAAGTTTGATCAGAAAAACATAAATTAAACGGAATGCATTTATTACAAAAGCGATAATAAGCAAATAAAACTTAACGAATTTTCCATAAAATGGATGCTTGCTCATAACTCTTGTTAGTGGTGCGTAAAATGAGCTTCCATTAACAAAACATCTTTTTCTAGGCTTACTTTTTAAGAAAAGTGGCATAGCACAGGAAAAATTAAATATCGCATTCTCAGGAAATGTTTCAACACAAAAATCCTTACCCGGTATATCAATGATACCGGAAGTGTTATTGACTCGCAACGCATCAGAAAATTTGTAAGCATATCACGACGAAATAACAGTTTCAATCGCCGATATTTCAAAATCCGAAAAACGAATCGCATGATGACCGTAGGAACTTTTCTATTGAAGCCTTTTTCAGTCAAGAGAAAAAGTTTTCTTACAAACCGGAAGCGGATGATTCTTTGCTAAAATGCTCTAGAATTTGAAGATACACATCGCAAGATGATCATTTATTCATTTTCACATAAAAAAACTTTCTTTGTTATTATAAATATAGATATTAATCAATTGATTTCTACTTATTGTGGTATTGAAGTAACTAGGAAAATGTAAGTTAGAAATTTTGACTAGTATATATATTATTAAAATGAAATTTCCATTTCTCCGAGTTCAGGAATTCCTCAAGAAGGCAGTACGGTATCTTTTTTCCCATAACAAAAAAAAAAAAAAAAAAAAAATAAAATAAAATAAAATTAAATTAAAAAAAACAAACAAACAAATAAATGAATAAATAAATAAAATGAAAATCCAAACAAACAAACAAACAACTTGCACATATGTAGTCTCTTTGGCAAATATTTAACACTGACTTTGACTCCTAAGTATGACCTTTTTTTTTTTTTGCTTGTCAGGATTGTTACAGGTTAAAAATAAATATTCTGATCTTTAGTTACTGGAAAATAAATAATCTGACCCGAAAAAAATTTGCCAGCCCGCCTCCCCCCTCAGGATTAAATTGGTCGTCCCCTTACAAAACAATTCCGGTTCGCTCTGCTTTCTGATATATATACAAATCTTTGTCTTACGTCATAATCGAACTTTCAGACACTATGTATTCCTAAATTCTTAAAGTGAATCACCGCTCTGCATATAATTTTAAAAGTATTGAGAAGATTAATTTTATTTTATAAGGCAGCCCCTCCTCCTTTTCTGTCGGACAACCACCCCCACCCCCGCTTTCCCCGATTGTGCACACTGAGAAACAAGCAAGAAGGAGAGAGAGAGAAAAAGACTGATCAAAAGTAAAGCCTTCACCAGATCCTATAGAAATTTGGAATTATATTCATTGTACCTTGTGTCAGAACAAAAGAGTAAACGAATTAAAAGCAGATGGGAAACTTTAAATTTGATTTTTGAAAACTAATCACGACAGCTTTTGAATTTCAATAATTTTTTATCACAATAGAAATATTAAGGATAATTATACTGTTGTATAATCCTGAGATGAAACCAAATTATATACAATACCGTTTAACCTTGTATATTTCATGCAATGTCTTACATGTATATGCAATATTATGTTATCATTATCTATACAAATATAGAAGATATGTGCCTTTTTCATGTCAGCATACAAGTTGTGGTGAATAAAAACAATAAAAAAGTAAAGCCTTCTCCGTCCGTCTATATGGTACAATAAAGAAATTAGAAAAGGATGGAGGAGGATGGATGAAAGAACATTAATTTCCAACGTAATATTTGAAGAAAAAATTGCATTCATATATCATTCCCTAGAAATAGTCAAAATATAACCAAACATCCCTCAAAAGTTTCCGGTTCTCATTGCAAGCGTGTCTAAATACATTGACTGAATTTAGACACAATGAAAAGTTTATGTTTAAAAATTTCGGCTCGCAACGCTTACTAGAAAATATAAGTATTTAAAAAAAAAACGATTATTTGCGCCCTAACGATATATGTCGCGCAACGTAACGTGACGTTACGATTAAGTAAGGTTTATGACGTCATAGCGTAGATGTGCACATAAAAAAAATCGAGGGTGAAACCTGCGTACACATTTGATTGTGATGAAAGCTTCCCCGCGTGCTACGTTAAAACTCACAACGTGCGTATATTGCTTCTCGGTGAATCCGTAGAACGCACTGATCGATGTAACGCAACGACCGCATACGGAATCCCAAAGATTGCACACGTAAAAACACGCATGTGCGGCGAGTTGTGACCACAGCTTTGTTCAAAATTGTGTAATCGATAGTTGGGAATAGATATGAAAAATGTTATCGAGGAAAATTATTGAAAACTTTCAGCAATTTTAAAATTGAAGTGAGGAAATGCTGCGAGGAAGCGAAGAAATTATCTCTCTTTTTTCGCTTCTCTGTATCATTCCTCCTCATCATTATTTTGTTTCTTCATTTCTTTTCATATTCAGAATACAATCTAACAATGTAAGAATTACGCTTTTGAAGAAAAACCTTTTTATATCTTAAATAAAATGTTTTATGTTCGCGTATACCCCTAATTGAACCCCATTTAAGATTCTACATGGTCTTACGATGCGCGTGCATCATTCTGTTTTCATCTAGCGTCTCGACGACAACTTTGTATATCTTTTTGTAAATTTGAAGTATTTCCACGGAAATTTCCCACCTCCCTCCCCTAGCACCTTAAACTTTATAACAATCATTACTGTTAGATTTTCTCTTTCCGCTCATTTCTTTTCGTCTTCTTCATCTTTGCGACATGATATTTGATTTGTAATTGTTTAACTTTCACTTGTACGTATTTATGTGAGTACACGTGTGATTGTCATGATTTTACTTTGACGCATTTCAGGTTAAATTTTGCTACATCGAGAAATGAACTACTTGGACTGAAATTGCTTTAAGATTGCGTCACTTCTTTCATATGTTATTATCATTATTTGTCATGTTTCTCTAAACTCATACGTCATTTTCAATAAATGACAGTATATATTCAATTTCACAAACGAACAATGTAAGAATTACGATTTTGCAGCAAGGAAGTGATATACAATGAAATTTTATATTTCTTTGATCTTTGAAAGGCGTGTAATGTATACATGTAGATCTACGCCCTTAGATTAGCCCAGGAGTTTTTCTATTTCTTTTCTGTATAATTGGCCGGATTGCAAAGCAATTCCGGTCTATAGATTGACGATGTCCGTCTGTCCGTCCGTCTGTCCGTCCGTCTGCCGTCAACATTTTGGTTAAAGGTTCTGGTTGAGGCAAAATCTAAGGAACTATATGCAGTAGAAACTTTATATTATACATGAAGGTTGCCCACGACAAGACCTTTCAATTTCTGCGGTAACATTTGACCTAGTGACCTTGACCTAGGACTTTGACCTAGTTAAAGATTTTGTTTAAAGTTCCTGGTTTAAGCAAATTCTAAGGAACTGTATGCAGTAGAAACCTTATATTATACATTCAATTTATGCCGTAATATTGAACCTAGTGACTTTGACCTTGGACTTTGACCAAGTTTAAGATTTTGGTTAAAGTTTCTGGTTTAAGCAAAATCTAAGGAACTGTATGCAGTAGAAACTTTATATTATACATGTAGGTTGCCCATGATGAGACCTTTCAATTTATGCCGTAACATTTGACCCAGTGACCTTGACCTTGAACTTTGACCTAGTTAAAGATTTTGGTTAAAGTTCTTGGTTTAAGCAAAATCTAAGGAACTGTATGCAGTTTAAACCTTATATTAAACATTTAGGTTGCCCATGACGAGACCTTTAAATTTATGCCGTAACATTGGACCTAGTGACCTTGACCTTGGACTTTGACCTAGTCAAAGACTTTGGTTAAAGTTCCTGGTTTAAGCAAAATCTAAGGAACTGTATACAGTAGAAACTTTATATTATACACGTAGGTTGCCTCTGACAAGACCTCTCAATGTATGCTGTAATATTTGATTTAGTGACCTTGACCCAGTTGGTGACAAAAACTTACTTTGCAATCCGGCCATACCGTCTTTAGCGGTGTTTTATTTTGTTTTTTTTTTCGGGGGGGGGGGTGGTGTCGGGTTTTTTTTTTTTGGTTTTGTTTTGTTTTGTTTTGCGTTTCGTTTCGTTTTGTGTTTTGTTTTGTTTTTACAATTTTTTTTGAAAGATGGAGTTCCATGAACTCTTTTTTTTCTTTCAATAAAAGTACTTTTTTATAGAACGAAGACCGCTTTGCTTTTGTACAAGATATACCAACAATTCGAAGGAGAAATACCTTTTATGAATTAAAGATATGAAGGAGAAAAACTTTTTAAGAAAGAATGGAGATATATAAAAGAAAGTGATTATTCTTACAATTTACACGCATACGGACCGGAGCGGATGAATACGGAGCAAAACAGCTTATACAAACGCAAGGATTTAGAGTGATTTGGGGGGGGGGGGTTGCTCCAGGAAAGAGTGCTTTTTCCAGTAAGATTTTTTTTAACCCGGGAAGGGGGAGTCAGGGCCCCTGAAATTTGCCTCAAATTTTGACATTGAATAAACAAACTTTTAAAGACTTTTCTCATCATAGCCATAGATGATCGATTTGGTTGACTGTACCCTTTGACTTTGAGTTGAAATCAAGAATGAGACAGTCATATCAATTCTTTTTTTTCTTCTTCTTCTTGTTTTATACATGAAAATAACAGAGTGTTCGATGTTTTCTCGAAAAAAAAAGGAATGGATATATACCGGTTGTTAATTCATTGATTTACTTGTTTTATCAATCTTTTAAGTTAAGTGAGGATCATTCGTGCAACCTAGTCGATTTTTTTCTCTGAAATACGAATAAATTGTTATTTTTATAGGAAAGATCGACCTAACATTATAAGAATATATCGTTTATTTTACCAATTCAATAATAATTCAACAGATCGTTTTCAAAGGGAAAGAACTTTTAAAACACAATTTCCCATGAAACAATGAATTTGGAAATTCAATGAAAAGAGCAGAGAGTAGACTGTAAAGAAAACTTTTCTTTCCGATTTTTCGATATTTTTAAAGAAAATACAATGTACCACAGTCATGTCAACAATACACAGACAGGACAATTTGTTCAGTACTATATAACAGAGATCATAAAAGAGTATATTCAACGACCCGTTGTAGGAAAATACATGTCACAAATCTGATGACACGAACCCAACAGTGGCATAGTGATCGATCCTTTTATGATGAACATTCAGAAGTTAAACGTCTTCAAATTCAATGGAGGTGAGATTAAGTGTCCCTACTTCAGGAGGACTCGAACCAGGAACCTTTCCGTAATTGGTTCGACGATCTAACCAGTACTTAGTTGAGCAGGACACCGACGATTTTAGAGACTCGTTCTTTTAAATCTGTGAAGATTATTTCAAAAGATTTGGGATGGGTATATGTAATCACATCTAGAAACGAGGGAACGCGATTTGCTATGCAATCTTGAGCTAAACTCTCAATCTTTTAATCTAATGCGATAGTTTATCCGTGTCAAGTTCTTATTTTATCGTCATTGTAACCTAACCACGTGACGTCATCACTCAAAGTCCTCGTGACCCGGTGGCGTCGTTCCGGGCTATCTCGAAAATCGTCTAAATTAATGATGGGGCTTATAAGGGAAATTGAAAAAAGATCTGAAACGATTTTCATCATTTTTAGAATATATTTTGATGATGTCATAGAATTTATTTCTAGATTATGATCAAATATGCTTATCTTTTGTACATTTTTCCATTAAATCTTTGTATCATATTTCGCAAAATAATGAATATTCTTGATAGAATTTGCATATCTTAGATACATTTGGCAGCGACAATTTTTTTTATATATTAAAGTATGATATGTTTACTTTATTATACTGAAATTTTGTGGGAAAATTTTCTCTCTTATAGATTTTATTCATGTTCAAAATAGGGACGCTTTTGTCAAATCCCAATATAACTCGTATTAGAGCGCCCCCTGGTGGAAAGTCAGTTCGTTTATCTTATCTTGGTGAGTACTATTATGAAGATAAATTGAGTAAGTATCTGATTTTATCATGAAAAGAATTATTGCATATCAAAATCAAATCTTATTCAACGATGAAAATAGGGCTATATTAGTGTTGTTTTTGAGCCCTGTTAATGGCGTTATGCCATACAAACAAAATTGGCCCATTACTATAAAACGGGACATATATGAATTTTTAAATATTTTTTTTCTCGAATGTTTTTCATCATAGAATACAGAAATATACATAAAAATGTAAAACTTTGACCACCCTTTTGGACGATTCTTACGATTTTGAATGGTTTTATGCCGGATTGGCTCTTAAGCTTTTTTATAAGGTATGGCTGATGAATACCAAAAAATATAATTTGTTTAAATTCCACTTAAAATAAGGAAAATTTTCAGCTCTGACTCTTTTTAAAGAAAACCACAAAATGACACTTTTTGTGAGCGTCTGACTTTCTCTTATTTGAACACGGACATATACTTTTTCTTCAATATTTTGAAAAGTCTACCCTTGGAGCACGTGTTACTGTGTGTTTGGAAAAATCGTTGAAATTCGGTATCTCTGAAATTTTGACCTTTGATGATTTTCGTTATTTTTGTGTAAAATCTAGAAAATTTTATATCATCGGTGAAGTTGGTACCTAATGTAGCACTTTATCAAATTCTACTTTTATACAAAGTTTCTAACCTGTTTTATTGTATAATAACGAAGAAAAGTGAAATAAAAATCAAATAAGTGCATTTCAACACTTTTTGTATTTTCTTAACAAATGTGCTATTTTTAGCAACAAATTTCCGGCATTTTTTACCCAGTTTTCAAATAAGCATAAATCTTGATTTTCATCACGGACCTATTAATTTTCCTTCAAGCCTTTGATTTCAGGAATATGAACAATTTTTTCTACGTTATTAGATTACAAATAAAAGTGTGAATGTAAAAATAGGGATTTACAGAAGTCAAATGTTCAGGTTGTTCAAAAGTCATGTTCAGTATTTTGACAAAGTGAACATAAAGTCTAACACTTTTGTAGGAATGATTACAAGTTCACATAGAATGCGAAACTATCTCAGTGTTCATGCACTGAAATGTATAAACATTACAAGAAACATATCTTACAGAGCACACTCATGAACACCATCATTTATCGAATTAATAATCTCATGATCTCATGGTTTATCTATTATCAATTAAAAGCAATTCCACAAATCTGTATCCGTTCAATAAAAAGATAAAAAGGAATTAGGGGAATTTTACTGAGCGTGACAGGCAGAAGATTTTAACGTTTCCTAACTCAACAATGACACTAGTAAATGGTAATCATCAGTGAAACATATTTTTTAATCTGGAAAATTCCGTTCAATTTCTTTAAATCCTCTTATCCGGATGTTTATTTCACAATCCAATGAAAATCAGTCTCAATAGGAAAATGTGTTATTATTTATGAATTCAAATCTTTACGCAACTAATTACTAATCAATGTAATTGACATCAGATGAAAACACGCAAAGATTCACAAAGTCAACCATTAATTATCAGTATTCTGTTATATTTCATACAAATATTTCGCAGATCAACTGGAAGATTCGTCTGACGTATTGACATTAAAGCAAATGATGGAGCCGGGCATTTTACTTTACTAAACCGTGTTCAGTAAGTCAAAGAATTTCTCAACAAAATCACAATATTTTATCAAGGAACACGAACATATACGAGGAGAATGGAAAATCAATCTTGTCAGTTTGAGTTTTTTCAACCGAACGTGTTCGATCCACAAAGCGAAGAGAGAAATGAAGAACTTCCGTTTTCTGTATTAAACATAGTTTTGTCGATTTTCGGAATGGTTCTTAACTTACATATCATGATAATCTTCTCAACAAATTCGAAAAGTAAAAAGTTTATAGTTTACCTGAAACTGTTGTCATTCTGTGACTTTATGTCTTGTTTTGGAATGTTTGCCAAAAACTTTCTGGATCATTTAGTTTGTCCGCTCTACTATTACGAGAACCATATCATATGTAAATTGGCAGGTATGTCTGGATATTCAATTGCAACATGGGGGATGTATTTAGTTATTGCAATAACGTTTGACCGTTACATTCATATTTGTAAGCCACTAACCCCAGAACCTACAATGAACAAAGTTTACATCATCTGCATGGCGTCTGGATTTACCGCTACCGTTGTTTCGATCCCAATAATTTTCATGTACGGCAAGCGTTCACTTTATATTGATGGATCAATCTATGCTTCAGAATGTCTTATTGCGGATAATGTTCGCAACTCGTATTATCCGTTTGCGTATTTTGTCGTTCTAGATATAATTTGCTTTGTGCTAACAATTATTGTCATCTGCCTATATATCGCAATAAAACGTGCAGTACGAGAAGGAGTCATACAAAGGACAAATATGCTAAGAGGTAACAGATATGAACAGTCTCTTCATATAAGGATGGAGAACTTAGCAACTGGACAAAGAATAGATAGTACAGAAAATGATCAGATATGTCGATCAAGAGAGTCTAAGAATGATGAAGACAATACAATGAAGCTGACCATCACCGCCATGGTAATCTCAGTCTTATTTTTTGTATCATACTGGCCATTTCTGATCATAATGACCATACAAGCCTTAGATGTAAACGGGCTCAGCATTTCACGTTTCCAACTTATGTTTTTCCGATTCGGATTCAATATTGTATTTATTAATAATATCTGTAATCCGTTTGTGTATTTCTACAATAACCCACGCATGCGACAGCGTCTTGCAAACATGTACAGGTGTAACCGCGCTCTTTGACAGTTTCGGATTTATATCTATGTTTTGCTCGCAAATCCATTAAATAACTGTTGTATAGGTTAGAAGTTAATTGACACATCGCTACGGTTCTAATATATGAACCATGTAATTTATGATATTACAGCAGGGGATTCTTACTCACAGGACAAATTTCTTAGGCGACTTATGGCGCCTTTATCGATCTATTTGTAGGTAAAAAGTTAATTTACCACTAGTCTCTCTTATTCATTTTTGTAAAACCCTCTTGGTTACATAATCTCTGGTTACCGAGTTTCGAGTGGTGAGTATGAAACATCTGACTTTGCACACAAAACCAGCATATGGATATCGCGACATAGAAAGACGTATTCGATATGCGTTGTTTGTTTCATACTTTGGGATATGTGTTTCGCTGTTGTCATTTCAAGTTTTTATCATTTTAAGCGTTTTAAGCTGTGTTTCGGTTCTGTTCCCTCAGATATGATTAATAATTACTTACCAAATATGATGAATTCCATAGTGTCCATAAAATCATCTCTCAATAAGTCGAAATTTAAAGGGCCTTCAGAAATAGATCGACTAATCAGGAGTTCGGCTTACCGAGTACAATACTGACAATCGATTTTCCGTAAGATTCTTTTTCCATTTCCATTAAGAAACGTGTGTAATGTCTACTTTTAATACCAAAGCTACATTAAATACTCCAGAGCGAGAATGTATCATCTATCTGTCCACCGATCTCCCTTTAATCAATTGAAGTTCGTTAAAAAAAATCTTATTTTGTACGACTGATCGAGATAAAATTGATTATCGGACCTAAAAATGAGTTCGACTTAATAACAGTTCGAGTGATTGGAGTTATCAGTAGTTATGGTTCATATAGATCAAGGGAAGAGAATCGCTCGAGACGTATAAGATCAGTTCGAGTTATGCTGAAATTCGAGTTAGCAGAGTTTGAATAAATGATCTGACAAGCGCTATTGTGAGCAAATCTTTAAATACAGCAATACTTAGGCTTATTAGCGTTTTGGAAGAAACATTTTGCAAATGCGTTTTAGGTTTGAAATACATTAAAACAATAATACCCCTTAGAGGGTTCTTCATCCCTTCCCTGAGCTCCTCGGATCTTCGAGGGGCCTGCACTCCATCAATAAAATTTCAGAAAATAATTCTTCTTATACAGTAACACAGTAACGTTCGCCTGAAGAATCATGGAAATTGTAACTTAATTTATAGTACATGTATTCATTTCTCTTGTTTCTAATTTCTAACATGTATGTCATTTTAGATTGAACATTGTCATGTAATTCATGATAGTTAATAAAATATTGAAACGGATTCTTGAAAATGTTATGTTTTTTTCATATGATAATCTACCGATCTCCCTTTAATCAATTGATGTTCGTTAAAAAAATATTCTTATTTTGTACGACTGATCGAGATAAAATTGACAATCGGACCTAAAAATGAGTTCGACTGAATAATAGTTCGAGTGATTGGAGTTATCAGGAGTTATGGCTCATATAGATCAAGGGAAGAGAATAACTCGAGACGTATAAGATCAGTTCGAGTTATGCTGAAATTCGAGTTAGCCGAGTTTGAATAAATTATCTGACAAGCGCTATTTTGAGCAAGTCTTTGAATACAGCAATACTTAGGCTTATTAGCGTTTTGGAAGAAACATTTTGCAATTGCGTTTTAGGTTTGAAATACATCAAAACAATTATACCCCTTAGAGGGTTCTTCATCCCTTCCCTGAGCGCCTCGGATCTTTGAGGGGCCTGCACTCCATCAATAAAATTTCAGAAAATAATTCTTCTTGTACAGTAACACAGTAACGTTCGCCGGAAGAATCATAGAAATTGTAATATAATTTATAGACTACATGTATTCATTTCTCTTGTTTCTAATTTCTAACATGTATGTCATTTTAGATTGAACATTCTCATGTAATTCAGAAATGGATTCTTGAAAATGTTCAGTTTTGTCATATGATAATATGACAAATATGGATAATGTCATATCCCATATTTTGTCCATATTTTCGTCTTAGCTTGGGGATGACACATGGATGCAAAACACTCCATATGAATCTAAAAATGGTTATATGTCTGTTATTTCAACATCAGTGAAACCTATTGTTATAAACAAAGGAAAAACGAAAACGAACAGGAAAATAATACAACTCAGAATACTCCATGCATAAATCAAAATTGAACATCTATGAGGTGATATCAGATTGCCGAGGAGAATAAGAATCATCTGCTTACTGGCAACATCTGCCCAATATGGACAATATCAGTTGATGGACTTTCGAAAATGGAACATGTCAAATTTTGGCATCTCAAATTAACAACGAAACAGTTTCTAATCCAGGATGTCTTTCTACATTTTGAATACAGAGATAATCATTTGTGATACATATGGCTTCTGTCCATTATTAGATTCCTCTGTGAATTTTCAATTATTCACAAACGTAAGCCTAATAAAGATATGGTTTGAAAGACATTAAATATGCAAGGGAAGTAAGAAATATGTCATTAGTAAATATAAGCAATGTTAATATTTTGGATTTTCACAGTAGAAATTTACAAATTACCAAAAAACTTTTAGGTCAAGGTTTCCGCTTTCATAAACTAGTTAAGACTTTCTGGAAATTTTACAAAAACTACAGTCAACTTCTTTTAAAATTCGGATCTATACATGCAACAGAGTACATTACTATGGGTATTACACAACCTGTCTTTTATGGTGATATGATAAACAGAATAAAAAGGATCAAAGGTAGGCAGCATAACCATCGAAAATGCGTCAGAATCATCAAACGCCTTTTATACCGTGGATATGATCCTAATGTCACCAGACGGACACTAGGCTTGGTACTTGACCAATCTACAGTCTTGTACAAGCGCATCCTTGAGACTTGCACTCTGACTGTGACGACGGGACTCCATGACGGGCCCTGTCCAAACCTCTTTAGAGAAGACAGGGCCCGACCACCTGTCCTCTTTGAATGTCAGTCGGACTCCTCGGGTGATTACATACATGAGCTCGCTACAGCCGGCAGAGCACGGACTGTATTACGCATGCCCTCTTTTTATATCCATTTACATATTCATCTGTGTCTATGGGGCCTCTGCGTTTCGCGGTCTTGTTTGTGTGATGTCATCTTACAGTGAAGAGATTGTTTTACACCACACTTGTACGTTCTTCGAGACCTCTGGGTAATTGGAGAAGGATAACCACACCATTTGCTACTTGCGTGACAGATGGCCGTCCAAAGTCGGCACCGGTTACCCATTGGTCTCGTCGGTTTATGTGTAGTCTTTTGTGTTTGATGTTTACAAGTCGTGTGTCTCTTTTCCGTCTCGTGCTGTACTCGTCTTTTGTGTTTTTGCATCGGGTGTTTTGGTGTTTTACTGTTGATGCTGCAACGGGGTCTTGTTGGAGATCTTCTCCCTTCTTTCAATTTCACATGTAAGGATATTTAGTCATTTAAAATTGTATTGAGTAAATCATATTAAAGCATCGGTCACATTGCACCCCACGTCTGAATCACGTACAAAAAGTCTGGTTGAAGTGGTAATTTGTGTTCAATTTTGGCTCGGCTGTGCTTTGTATGAGGTGTGATCGTGGCGGTTGTTCCACTAAAGCAACACTTTCTAAGCACGGCTTGCAACGTCTAAGGCTAAAAATATGGCACGCCAAAGTCACAAACATTCGAAAACGTGGTTTCACAGCTGTAAACCATAGTTTACATGTACGCTACAAAAACTTGTTTTCTTCCGAGTGTAATCCAGGGTTTACAGTCCTGAAACCTAACTTTACACTAATTAGACATATAGTTTCCGAAATTTTCATTACTTTGGCACGAAAATTATAATTATTAATCATTAGCCCATATATAATAAAGTTTACGAGATGAAAACCTATTTTATCACAGGAAACTATAATAAGCAAATCTGAAACTAGGTTTCTCTTGATAAATTCTTGTTTATACTTATTTCCGCCAATCAGATTGCATTTAAGTGAACGTGAATTCAGATTGAAGTTGAGTTTGTACGTTCGTTATTAGCCGCTACACACACGCTATTTCCTGCAATATCAACACGTAACACCCGTACAATGACCGTGCACTGCCTGTAACAGACCGCTAATTATTCGCGTCTCACCGCGTCTACCCAAAGTATTAATCACTGCTTGAACACGTTACAGGTACGTTCCACCTTTAACAACGTGTGCTGTCCTTGGTTGTCCATGGAATACAATTTCGAGCAGTTCAAAAGTTATTACCGTGTCCAACGCTGTTCCGAGTCCCCTCATCCTGCCACGTCTCAAAATCGACTGTAGCACGTCTTTAACTCGACATTAAGGCGAACAACATCGTCTGTTTCACGGCTGACCTTTTTGCGCCTTTTAGCCGTGATTAAGCCATGAAGCGCCTTAATAGTGATTAAACGTGTTGGAATTCCTATATCAAAGCTGAGTCTGGGATATGTCAGCTTGAAGCCAAGTGTACAGCTGTGGTCATCGATCATACATTGAACTTTTTGACCGATTACAAATGTTAAGGACAGCACATGTTTGACATTTCAGCGGCTGTACAAGTTTTATATACTAAAAGGAAGAGCAAAGTAGCAGCCAATAGAAAATGAAGTTAGAACTGTTTGTTAAATTAATAACAATACCGCTGATGATACTAAGCACTCTCATTTTCTACCTTCTATTTTTTTCTGATATAATCTAATGTAAAACCAAGTTAAATAATGAAGTGATACTGCATAGAAAATTTATTATTGAAAAGAATGACAAAATACAATATCTCCCTCATTGCATAGCTCTGTCCTTTGCTTTGGTTTCGGCATAATTTTTTCGGTCATATTTAGAATCAACCTCCTTGCGCCTGACCCCCAACGATTTTTGGCCATATTTTTCACTTTAATACGCTTCTGAATAAACCTTAAACAAAATTTGGAGTCGCTCATTTTAGCAAGAGGAAATTAAAAGTATATTTTGTAGATGGCGCCAGGAAAATTCACTTTGGTTTTATTTAAACTGTTTGCCATGAGTACTACTGACGAGGATTCAATTCCGAAACACGCGTCTAGCACAATAAAATTGGAACTATAGAACATGTATCTTAATATTGACAATTCAAAAATAAAACTCGGTTATAGACCCTAGCACTTAAGAAAATATTTAACGAAAAAAAATTCATTCGGAAGGTACTACTGGATATGATATATACTCATGCAATATACTGCAGGCTCAAATATGACATTTAAATGAATAAGATAAATGTGGATGCCATCTTTTCGTTCTTAAAGACTGAAAGATATTCTTCTTTTTCGTTTTGTTTTCATCGTTGTGAAGTCTTTACTTTCTTTTTCGTTAATCAGAACTGGGCTGAGTTTTCAGTAAGATAACATATTAGAATCGAAGCCCGAAGACAACCCAAATCGTGAAGGGGGACCGCTGCTCAAAATACATTGAAAAAAGACCATAAGAAAGGATTGGATCTCCAAAAGACCCTGTTGTTACACCCCAGCAACTCAATCATATGTGAAAACATAAACTGACAAGCACAACAAAACACGAAAAAGAAGGGAGGGGATCTCAAACAAGACCCTGTTGCAGCACCAACAGCAAAACACCAAAATACCCGATACAAAAACACAAAAGACGAGATACGACATATAAACATCAAACACAAAAGACAACACATAAACCCACGAGACCAATGGGCAACCGGTGCCGACTCTGTTGTGAGTGCTGTTGTGATTATCGTCAGGATCTTCTTTAACTCTTGAAAGAGATTTACATCAGTGTAAACATCGAGACAATCACCGACTTACACATTTTCACAGAATTGTTGATACGGGTGTTACATGCAAATAGGAGACGATTATCCTCCCCGGGCACCATGAATCATACATCATTGACTCCAAAAAGCTTGTTGAAGAATAATTGTATAACATACAGTAAATAACATGAAGCAGGTACCTATAATTTGTCCTGTCCAAACCTTGGAGAGAAAGAGTAGGAAAATAACCCTCAGTAATACAAGAAGACAATACACGGTTCTGATAAAGAAAAGGGAAGGATCCCCAGCAAGACCACCGTGCACCCACCCTGCGAAAAAAAAACCACAAGAAAGTGACACATAAATGACATAATTCGATCGTATTTAGAACAAATATTTTGATGGATTAAGGAGCAAAAATAGTCAAATTTTCCATATTTGATGGTCTTAAAGACCGATCCTTCAACAAATGCACCCCTTCCTTTTTTGGTTTTTCGTCTCTGGGGTAGTGTTCCCCCGGAGATACAGAACCCCATTTTTCCATAGAATTTGTATCATGGATATACACCTCTAGTATAAGTGGCGTTCTATTTATACGGGACGAACAATATTCAAAAAATATTTCTCTTTTACTATTGCTGTCTATAGGAAAAAGACAAGTTTTGGCCCAAATATTCGTAATATTGTGCATGAAAAATCTAAAATTACTTCAGATTTTGATGGGATACATTATATGTATGAATTTAATGAAAGTGTTTTCTTAAAATTTCCATTTTCAAAGTTCCACATTTTAGGGCAGATTTTACGCCTTATTTTATCAGCTCCTTCATAATGACTGACAAAATGACGTAAAATGTCCGAGGTAGACAATTTTTGCGCACTTTTTCATTGTTAGATCACAATGGAAATTCGTCTTTTAACAGTGACGTCATAATGTAAAACAACACCAAAAGATGATGACTTGGACATTTTGTGCATTCTAACAAAATCGGAGCATGGCCTATTTAATAGCATCATTTAAGAACAGATATATTTACATCATGGACATCATTTACTTCAATTTGATATATGATAATCAACTCTTTGTCTCTTGATATGCTGTGAACGGTCGAGAGGCTGAATTGAGGATCAACCTAAGACCTAATAATCAAATATTTTCTTTAACGTCTGGAGTTTTTTCTTGAAGGTACAATCCAAACAGGCACGAAAACACACAAACACATCATTAATATGAAGGAGTTTGAAAAAGAAGGCTGAAAACTTAAATATATCTTTCTTGTGTTCCTTGTTCCTTTTACGTCGCTTACTGTGCGTGTCTGCTCTGTGTTTTGCATTTGGTGTTTTGGGGTTTTGCTGTGGGTGCTGCAACCGGGTGTTGGAGGTCCCCTTCTTTCTTTCTTTCGCCCGGCAACGAAACAAAATATCTAAATTATTATTGTCTAATAGAAAAAGAACAAGGAATTTAGTGAAACATTGATAAAAACATTAAAATTCTTTAACAGAGAATCCCTGTTAAATATGAAAGTAAAATGTTTGAAGGCGATGACGCCTTTGCTTATATTCACTTGTCAGCTTTTGACGTAAGAGCCCATATCGTCTACTTCGTCCTTATTTCAAACCCTGCTTCCTTCTTGAGCAATTTGAACGGCGTCTTGCAAACTCTACAGCCAAACCAAACGTTCCTCTACATAGTATTGTCACATGGGATAAGAGTAATGGTAGATCCATCAGCACGATCAGACCCATCACAATGCAAAGAATAGTAAGTCCAACAAAGCCTATACCTCGAGCAGACTTCCTGTCGTCGCTAGCAGATATCTTTCTTCTTTTAGTAGACGAAAGATTCGATTTATCGATGGTCAGTACTTTTCTGATCGACTGAAGTTTTCTCTCCAAAGATTGCGATATATTCTTTGTCCTGAAGTCCGGTGGGTGGAGAGGAGGTTTTGGAGACTCATAACTACATCCACTGGTTGTCATTTCATCAATGAAACCTGATGATGTAGTCTGTAAAGTTGTTGCAACAGTTGACGCACGATCTGTCAAATTACATGAAACACAAGAAAACAGCGTTGATGGAATAACCCAGATTGCAAAGAGTTTGAGATCAAATGAATTTTTAGTCATATTCAAAAGAGTGAAGTTACATTTTGTCCTATCAATCAAGTAAAGTTGTGATCCCAAGTTACCATCCCACAGTACGTGGAAGAACGTGCTGTCTACTTGAAAAAAAAAGACGTGGAGAAAATTTCGGGATCCATCTGTGTTTTAAAGTATACGTAGAACACAGTACGGATGCGGGAATTCTTATATATACCGTGGTTTTTGACATAAGGAATCATTGTAAAATGTTTTTGTTGATCGAGTTATCAAAACAAAATTGAGGGAAACTGCATTAAGCCCTACGTTTTCTCTCATTCTTTGTGAAGATACCTCGAGCAGCAATTACTTATTGTTTCATTTCCAAGCTTTGGGATGTTTATTTCTAGTTTTAAAATCGCATGGCTAACGAAGTCGCTTATGACGCTGCCAAGCGCGTTCTTCCGGCTGCTGTTGAAACAGGTATAACTCTAAATTTTCAACCGATGAAAATGACGTTTGCATACTTCATTTAAATTATCAACGTTTAACGTAAAATTATATACACGGAAAGTGTGCTGTTATTAATCGGACAGTTCCATAGTGAAACTTTTTCAAGGAAAGATTCCATACTGAAATTAGGGATGACTTATCATACCTGAGATATGTGGCCAAAATATTTTTCCTATTCGAAAAAAGTTTGGCCAATATCCGTTTTACCATGGAGTAAAATCATCTTGTTTTATCTATGACTTTTATGCAAGGTACTGGAGGAGATTACTTTTTCGTCAATGTTTTTAATCTACTTGTTTAAAAAGTTACAATTCTGCTATTAATTTGGGAAATCATTCATAGAAATTCTAGTGCTAAGTTATCTTTTCCATCGGATAATGATAAAAGAACAAAGAAGTGAAATATGTGAGATAAGAAGTTTCATAACTAACCGTTCTGCGATGTAGATTTGCTTCTTTGTGTTGTAAGTGTGGTTGTAGGAAGGCCTATGGAGGTGCACCGGTGTCTATCTCGTATTTGTCTCGGAACCTTATTCACAAATCATAACAAGATGAAATACATATTCAGGTTTGTAAAAGCAATAGAGCTCATGAACAGCTAGGAATTTGATAAAATGCGACATTTGTTCTCTGTGCAAATTACATGCATACTTACAAGTACTTCCGACGAAAAATTGAATCCCACGGGGTTGGTCATGATGTCAAAGTCGTGTTTTCCTGTTGTTTCCCTATCCCTTCTATAGGCGTAGACAAGAAAAGGTATGGAAATGGGCAACTCTGTATCTAGATCAACATTGTGACCATTTGAGTCTTTATGCTTAAAGAGGACCTGCCCCTTCGCTTCTGCTGTACCATTATATGTTCCTTTTACCTTTATTGTGAATTTTACCGATACTGATATAGCTACGTACAACGAGAACTTATTTCCTACATTTTGAGGGAAGCTGTACTTTGTTAGATAATGGGTTTCAGCTGGAACGATGGCAATGCTTTCTTGTAATCTAAAGTTTGCCTCCACTCTGAAAGATTGCGCAACAAGGACTGGAGCATTAGATAGTATCTTATTCTGTGCGATACTAGTCCACTTAAAGATGCGCACATGTCCAGCGTCCATCAAAACAATCTTTCTCCCCATTCTAATTTTGGTACAATTGTAAGGTGCAACAATTTTGATGGATGATTGAATACGAGGCATCTTTGGGAAAGGGAGAAAAATCTTTCCAAACTTAGAAATTGGTAATATCTGTTCTAGCGTCCAAATACTTGTATTGGTTACTTTCCCACACAATAATGTTAACGGATTATTGGATTTGATGAAGGTCCCTGATAAGTCAGAACTGGCTTCGAAATAAAATTGCTCAAATTCATTATCTGTCTTATCCAATATGAAACGTCCTTTCCAGTTAAAGATATTTCTTGGCCACCCTGGAAAATTCGCAGATTTTTCTGCTTATGGGTCAAAGATATTATCACGTGAGTGTGAATCATACTGGTTGTTATTGAACATGCACAATAACCATGTTGACAAAACGTGACTGCTCGATACTCATTGTCAAGAGCGTGTTCGGGTAAGGCAAGGTACGAGGCTTTGGTGACGTTTCCAACAATGAAAGCTGTTACGGAAATATCCAGCGACGCTCTTAATTCCAACACAGGATTCCTGACTATTTTTGACATGTTAAAATACCTTTTGACTGATATTTTATTAGAAATACCTTTGATAATTGTATCATTTTCCTGGATCAACGAATTGTCAAGAGATCTAAGATTTATCGTTATATTTACTATCTCATGATCGGTCGTCACGAGGATGTAAGCGTCTTCATTTGACGGGTCAATGTTTCGTAGAAATGGAACAACAAATCGCTGACCAACGTGCGTTTCACAATAGATACCTATAAAGATAAGAGTAAAGGAAAACGAAGTAGTTCTGATATTCAAAGTATCTGATAAACCATAAAAATTAAGAATCCCAGACTGTCTAGGAAAACAAATCCGTTTATCCTTAATGATTGAAATCAATTTTCAGCATACATGAGAAAAAGCCATTTTTTTTCAATTCAAGAAAGGAGGAATCTACAACAAGACTCGGTTACAGCACCCACAACATAACATAAAATTACCCCAACAAGAGACGCAAAAGGGAAAGGAACATCAAAAACCATAAAAACACTTCAGACAAGAAAGTACACAAAGACGATGGAAACCAATAGGCAATCGGAACCGACTTAGGACGGCTATCTTCTCTTTTTATTTTATTTTTTTTTAGTTTTTTTTAGGCTATCTTCTACGTTAGTTGTAAATGGTGTGGTTATCCGGATTTAGTGAGCACAATCCTCTCAATTATCCTGTTACCCAAAGATTTCGACAAACGCAAAATTGTGGTGTGAAATAATCTACTCACTGTAAGATGACCACACAAACAAGCAACACACAGAGGATATAAAAGGAAAGGGCATACGTAATACAGTGCGTTTTCTGCTGGACGTAGAGAGGTCATGCTTATCAAACGAAGAGTCCAACCGACATTCAGAGAGCACATGTGATGGTGTCCTGTCCTCTCTAAAGAGATTTTGACAGGACCCGTCGTGACAGTCAGTCAGAGCGCAAGTGTTAAAATGCCCTGGTACAACGCTGTAGTAACATGCCTAGTGTCAGGATCATATCCACGGTATAAAAGGCGTTTGATAATTATTATTAATTTTTCCGATGGTTATACATTGTGCCTTTGATCCCTCTAATTGTGTTTATCATGTTACCCTATAGAGCAGGTTGAGAAATTCCAAAAGTAATATACTCTGGTGCTTATATAAGTATAAATTTTATAAGAAGCTGACAGTAGTTTTTGTAAATTTTCCAAAACGCCTTAACTAGTTTGCAAAAGCGAAATCCTGGACTTAAAAATTTCTCGGTAATTGGAAATTTTTAGTATGAAAATCGAAAACATTAGTGCATGCTTTAGCGTACTGGATGAGTTGTGATATGTAAATGCTGTATGACGGCAGTCTAGGAACACCATCGTCAAGCCAGGGTAAATTTACTATGTTGAATCCAAAATCATCTCTTTTGTCATATACACTGTGACACTTGTATGAATCTCTCCGTTTACAATTTTGGTACAAAAATGTTTCTGTGATTGTGATGTTTGTCTTGTTGTGTGTCAATTCTTGTGGATTAATTTGATTTTATATGATTCTATCAGAAACAGAATTGTCAATTGTCAGAATATTAGCAAATTACCTAGAAGTACCATTGAAACATTTCAAATCATCAAGTTTTCTGTGTTTTCGAAGATTTTTGATACATTCTTTTACATAAGTATAAACATAAATCTGCAAAGAGAGGAATCCGTAAAACCTGTATGTAGAGATCCTCTCAAAATCTAATGTAACTGCTGTCCAAAAGGATGGACAAAGCATTACACAGATCAGTACATGTCCATGACTTGTATAATTTACAGTCTGCTAAGGAGAAAAAAAAAAATCAAATTCCCATTCCAACAAAATATTCACCAACCTAACCATATTATCCTTTTTTATTTTGATTCACAAATGAGTTAAAGAAGATCCTGACGATAATTTCATTAGCGCGCACGAAAATGAAAACAATATCTAAAATACATGTACTGTCTGAGGTTATGTCTATATTGAAAGTGCTATGGCGATCATGTCAGGGAAGAAGATTCAAAACACTTACTGTCAAACCCCTCGCGGGGAACTTTTTTTATAAGCTCCACACGGCAAAGGGCATAAGTGTGACACAAATGAGTTAAAGACGATCCTGACGATAATCTCAACAGCACTCACAAAAGAGCACAATACTGAGCATCGACGGACCCCTAGCAAGCAAGAGGTGGGACCAGGTGCGCGGGAAGAGTTAGCATCCCCTGTTTGGTTAGCCGCAACCGCCGTCGATGTTCACGCACGTAAATGAAAACATTTTCTAAAATACATGTACTGTCTGAGGTTATGTCTGTATAGAAAATGCTATGGGGATCATGTCAGGGAAGAATATTCTAGAGAAATCAATTTAGTTTAAAAGAATGATGATCCTTACCTTTAAACAAAATCCAAATTATAAGAAAGCGCATATTTCGTGTGATCATTCTTTCTCTTTGAAGGAGAAATAGAAAAAATGGTTATCGCTATTGTTTTATTTTCTGCTATAATTTGGAGCTGGTGATGCAAACAAACTTTCTTAATTTGCCATATTAATTAAATTAGTAAAACATTGCCTGGAGGTGGTCTTCATTATTGGTAAAATGTTACCTTCCTAGTATTTCTCATCAATCAGATTACAAATACAAATTCATCTTTGCAGATGTTTGTGTCGCTGAATTGCATCTCATTGCATTTGTTCAATCCTTGTCCAAATAAACGGGATATTGTTTTCGAATATTGTCTTAAAATGAAATGAAAATATATTCTTAATCTTAAGATTTCTACATGTAATAAATACGGCTGATTTATACTAGACTTTTCTCACTGTGACGAACTTCGCACTTCCAACTTCGCACTTTAATTTCATAAGTTGGTTGCCCAAAAAAGCGCGCCAGTTGTACATGAAGTCCAATATACCATTCCATTGTGTATACTAATCCAAATGTAGATGACTCCGCTTATGAGTTTATACGCGAACGGCAGCTATGCCACTGTTCTTCAATGTTCGAAGTGCGAAGTTCGAAGTGCGAAGTTCGTCACGATGAAAAATGTCTACTAAGCCCCCATTCACACTTCTACGGGTCGAGCCATGACTCCGAAACGACTCCAAATGGATGTATCCGTGGCGAGTCGGGACGCAAAATGTTCGATGAACCATGAAACTACGACTCCAGCACGGATTGCTAAAGGTTAATACGAATCGAGGACGGATAGTTACGGATAGCTAAGGTTTGCTACGGATATCGTCCCGACATTGCTACGGATTGCTACGACACGCATACGGGTAGATATGGATTGCTACGACACGCGTACGGATAGATACGGATTGCTAAGGATTACCACGATTCGAGTGCGGATAGCCACAAGCTCAATACGGATTGGTAGGACTGGATTGAATTTCCTATGTATTTTTAAACCACAATTATTTACTAAAACACCCAAAATTTTTAAATTGAAACGGTTTCACTTGTTTTATAACAGAATTGAGGTTTTATATTTCCCTGTATATCATTTCTTGAAATTGAATAGTTAAACTTAATTGAAGTATGAACTCACATATTGACCGAAAATCGCACAGAATACTTATATGACAAATATGGATAATGACCATACCCCTCTATACAACACAAAATCGATGATTCAGAAAATCAGAAACCGAAGGCATACAAAATCAGGACAAAACAGGAACCAACACAAACAAACAAAAACCTCCACCATATGAAAAGAAACGAACTCCCGATATGTGAGTGAGACCAGGTGCCCAGGAAGAGTAAGCATTTTATACTTAAAGTTATATAAGATACAATCCATGACTATCCGTAGCAACCCATAGGAGAGTCATAGCACTCCGTAGGTGAGTAGTAGCAATCCATAGGAGAATCGTATTGCTATTTTTATCACAAATATTGCCCTGATTGCTACGGATGCGCTACGGGTTGCTACGACTTCCCTAGGGATAGCTACAACTCCGATGGGAATTCTCGCGATTTGGCCTTGCCTTCTCAACTTTGAGACTGAATAACTGTTGGGTACTTCTTTGATGTTTATTTGTATCCACATCGGGTTGCTAAGACTCCCATACAACGCCTCTACGACAGATTTATCCGAAGTTATTCTGTCTCATCCCGGATAGCTAAGAATTGCCAAGGATAGCTAGGACTTGTCACGACTAGTGCCGGATCTAACTACGGATTGGTACCGATAGCTACGGATGTAAAATGCTTTTCGACCAGTAGCTATCCGTGGCCTGATCCGTGAAAGAGTGAAGGAGGCTTTATGTTAATTTACATTGTTTCCGTGCTTGTATCGTTTATACCACACAATGAAAAGCTTATAAAATTTTTTCCATGTGTATCTATACCACAAGAGGTATACTTTAAAACAGATTTTTTTCTCACGACTTAGCTTCTCTGTAATGATATAAGAATGACAACTCTATAACTTTTATGCAATTCTTAGTTATCTTACCTAACATTGTCATAAACAATCAGCCCTGAAAAGTTATTTATTATTACGCCACCAATGTGCAGTGAAAACAAGAATTATAATTGATTTTATGTGATGCATTTAATTTTTATGAAATTGAGACTTTTTTCAAGAAGGAGAATATTCTTGTTCTTGCATTTTGCATATGTCAGACAGCAACTTCCTGAACTAGACACAGCATTATATTTTGAGGTACAAATGTAGGTGCAAAGCGTCAGTGTCTCAAGCAGTTACCATAACAATAAGATACTATCTGAGAGGAAGTATATGACAAGCAAACTACAAAACGAGTTATCATGGGTATTGCAAAGTAAATAATACGTTTGTTACGAAGACATTTTGTCCATGTCAAGATGATTCTTCGAAAAACCTTTCAAACCAATTTTAATGCAACAGACACATGTTTCGGATAGAAAGTCCGCATCAGTGGTGTTTCGAGCCAAAGTCTTTTTAAGGCACAACCAGATTTATTTCAGTAGCATCCGCTAGTTGGATTTTTAAAATTTTGTGTATCTACCTTTTAAAGAGTGCGCGGCTATAAATTTCCTGTTTGGTCGATTCAGTAGCATAATGAAAATACGGTAGTGTTCCAACTCTATACCTTCTTGGAGAAAATTCCAAACCAATTTTTCGAATATTAAATTCTCACCAGTGATGCTACCAGCGGACCCACCAAAATTCATTTCATTAGCGCCCTCTTTAATGTTTTGAATTAAGATTTGTACATTTACTTTACAGAGAGTGCGCAGCTCCAAATTTCGATTCAGTAGCATATCCAAATAAACTATATGTTCAAAATAGCATAGGAGGGATGGTTTTAAGATGTAAACCTTCTTTAATTTCGGTGATAGTTTTGAATAGAATGACAAGTTTTGGAAATTGCAAAATAATATCATCAATATGATGTCGATAAAGGGCCAAAGAAAGCTTCTTTCAGGCGACAGAGCTGGAAAGAAGGGCATTCAAGGGATGTTAATCTCCATTAGTTTGGATGTCATGAACGGACCTAATGGTGAAGCAACTTATATGATAGTACGATTCATTAACTCCTTATCAAGCTTTTTTCACGTTAAGTATTCTAACAAGAGTATAAATGAATTTTTTTACTATGCTACCGATTCGACCCTACGCGAAATTTTAAACTGCGCACTCTTTGCAAAGTAAATGCGCAAATTAAACATGTTAAAATTAAAAAGATTTTGGCTGTGTCTGAAAATCACTCTGGCGTAAAGTACCACTGATGATGATTTACAATCCAAAACACGCGTCCGGTGAACTAATTTGTTTGAAAAGATGCAGAATTTGAACACTTTATATGGAAAAATGATGCCGCCTCTCTGTCACGTGACTTAGTTCGGCGTAACTCCCATTTAAATCAGTTATTAGCTTTCCTCCGTCTAATCTTAGTTTTATTTAATTTCTGTTTTTCATATCATTTTCAATGTGATGTGACGATGATTCGTGACCTACTTTCAGCTCTATAAGGTGTCTAATCAATATGTAATACCACATTACATCTTGAGAAAAAACTCAAAACCTTAAAATGAAATAGAGATCACTCTGCATTTTAGTTGTATTATACGAGCCGATGTCATGCAGAGAGTACAATGTCTTTGTCAATTATATATGTATGTAAATCGTAAAAAGGTCTTGTAAATGTGTCAAAACGTCTCAAATCATGTAAGTGTCTTTTGTAAATGGTGTCTTTGGCACGAGATAAAGTTATCTAATTGTCTTTATCGTCGCAAAAGTAATTTATTACACGGGTCAAAACGGAGATGAAGTCTCAATTTTCCAAAATACGACTCCTCAGTAGGAAACATTAGCTTCTACTCATTACACAAATGCATCCTACGTCTACTCTACACAGAGACAATCCTGATAGATGAAACCTTTAAATATAAATGAAACACTGAAGATGACACCTGCTCGTGTGCTTAACAGGCTAATATAAAAGGAATCAACACTGGATCGTCTATCTTTTTGGAGTGATTAGACGTTGACAACACTCCGTGGTAAGTAGCCAATCAACTTTTATTATATATACATGTATATATATATATCTTTTGTTTGTTTGTATTGATTTGAATCATGTTTTCAAGAATTCTGTGTAATGTTTCATTTTTGGAAAAAAAAGAGAATTTAAAAACGAATTATAAAAAAATCTTGAATATGTAAGGATGCGATTATGCTTTTGTCCAAAGAGCCGATCTATAATGGAAGCGTTGGGACATTTGGTATTTCTCTTCATTTATGTCCTGAATAAAGAACATCTGCATAAATCGTTTTGATAAGACATGAAAGGATGAGTTAAACATAAATGAAAAACGAACTTATTTGAAAGCATGTCCATATATATTTTTTATTCGAAATCTAAACATTAGTGAAATTTATTTTCATCAGTAAAAATCCTCTTAATTATGGCATCGTTTGCAATTTTGCTCTCTAAAATGTTATAAATCATTATACTTCAGTCAATATAACATTGAAATATATGGCATATCGTAATGATTTAGTGCACCATATGCGCATTTCAACAAACAATTTATTATCAAGGATGCTCAAGGGATTTATAAAATTGCATTCGAAAAGATTAAGCAGGCAATTTTCAATTGAAATGTTTCCATGACAATCATGAAACTAGTTCTTTATCTAAGAAATACTGTAAAACGTCTTTTATTCGCAATCGTTTTATTTTAGCGATATTCGCGAGTATCAAACGCCGCGAATATCTCCTAAGAAATGTGTACTAATTAACATTCATATGATGTCGCGAAAATAAAACGCCACGAAGCGGTCACCTACTCATGTTCGCGAACTTAAGACGCCGCGAATAAAAGACGGTTTACAGCTAGTTTCATTAATTCTAATCATTCATATATCATAATAGTTTTGAAAGGACTAGTTTTACAGATGCAGTAAAAAGTTGAATATCTGACTAAAATGGGCAAAATATCGACTTGACTTTATGTCTATTCGTGACTTTAGTTTTGACTTTTCACTGATGACGGACATATGGACATTTTACGGTTTCGATATTAGGCATTATATCCACAAACATTGACAAAGGTTACCAAGGCAACATGATAATGTCAAAATACGATTTATTTTTTCCATTATGTAAGGGTGTTTAACAGCAGGCCTATATATCCTGGCAACAATATAGGTCATTGGCAAAAAGGACAACTGTTGTATTCTATGCATCAATAAGAGCATAGAGTAAATCGTGTAAATGGCCAACAAGAATTATAACGTGGAACGGACATGTATTTATCTCAAAATTCATCATGAAAAGCCATGACATCTTTTCATGTCAATGTTGTCCAGTACCGTGGATTGGTACTAAATGGATATTTGTTTCGTACATGAGAGAGAGAGAGAGAGAGAGAGAGAGAGAGAGAGAGAGAGAGAGATCCAACATGACTCGGTTGCAGTACCCACAGCAATACACCAAAACGCCCTGATATAAAAAAAATCCAAAGTACACAAGCACAAATTGAGACATAAAAGGAACAAGGAACACCAAATACGAAATTCAAACACAAACATTTAAGACCAGACATAAACCAACGAGACATATAAGTCTTTCATATAAAGGTGATAATTACTATAGTTTTCATTGGATATTTGTCTGTTCTGTCCGTTTGTTGTACGAGTGCTGGCACGTGCAGGATTGTATGAAGTACTGGAAATCATCGATATGCTGACATCAATTCATAAAGTCTCAACAGGTACACTCAAGTTCAAACCGTACATACCGGTATAATTCTGTTTGGGATATTTTCATTTAAAGTTTTATCCTGATGCTTCATTTGCTGATATGATAGTGGCATGTTTCCAAACCAACAAGGTCTTATCCACAAAGCGAACATATCTGAACTTCCGTGGACATACGGGCCTAGTAGATAATCACAAAATATGTAATTGTATTAAGCACATTCTTTTGTGAAAATTAAGTAAAGCTATGTATGTATTCCAAAACATATTTTTTGCTCTTTATCTATTTCTCTTCACAATGAATTGCGTTTACAATATACAAAGAGCGGGTATAATGTACCATAAATCAACGGTCGATTGCTTTCCCATTTATGTGTTGTCTTCAAGTTTCAGTGAGTTTGATGCGATTGGTTGTTTTTTCGTAGTCTCATGACACATACAGTCCCATGTCTTGTGCTTACGTTTCCTGATGTGATAACTTCAGCGCCGTCTGGTTGGAGATGTCCTCCATTTTAACCAAAAATTGGATTTTACTCCAATTATCATATCCCCTCAAATCTCCATACCCCTTACGAAGTCGTTGCAATGATCAATCGCCAACTGACATCATGGACAATTGTAAAGTGATTATAGTATGCTAAGTGAGTTTTACATTAATTACAATAAATTTTGTCAAAAGGATCCTTCAAAACCCCAGGGGACACAGCACTCACCTTATATCCATGCACACTCCAACATACATACAGTGCATAATGATATATGTACTTTACCAGGGAGGTGCCGGAATTTGAATCAGAACCCTTGGGTTCATGTGCAATGTTATTATAACTATGATATATATATATATAAATTCAAAAAATCAAAATTAAGCAAAAATATGTATCAAAGCATTAAGTAACTTAAATATGAAAGATATGCAATAACTATGAGTGAAGAAATGGGAAGAAATGAAACGGATATCGTCCCGACATTGCTACGGATTGCTACGACACGCATACGGGTAGATATGGATTGCTACGACACGCGTACGGATAGATACGGATTGGTACGGAATGCTAAGGATTACCACGATTCGAGTGCGGATAGCCACAAGCTCAATACGGATTGGTAGGACTGGATTGAATTTCCTATGTATTTTTAAACCACAATTATTTACTAAAACACCCAAAATTTTTAAATTGAAACGGTTTCACTTGTTTTATAACAGAATTGAGGTTTTATATTTCCCTGTATATCATTTCTTGAAATTGAATAGTTAAACTTAATTGAAGTATGAACTCACATATTGACCGAAAATCGCACAGAATACTTATATGACAAATATGGATAATGACCATACCCCTCTATACAACACAAAATCGATGATTCAGAAAATCAGAAACCGAAGGCATACAAAATCAGGACAAAACAGGAACCAACACAAACAAACAAAAACCTCCACCATATGAAAAGAAACGAACTCCCGATATGTGAGTGAGACCAGGTGCCCAGGAAGAGTAAGCATTTTATACTTAAAGTTATATAAGATACAATCCATGACTATCCGTAGCAACCCGTAGGAGAGTCATAGCACTCCGTAGGTGAGTAGTAGCAATCCATAGGAGAATCGTATTGCTATTTTTATCACAAATATTGCCCTGATTGCTACGGATGCGCTACGGGTTGCTACGACTTCCCTAGGGATAGCTACAACTCCGATGGGAATTCTCGCGATTTGGCCTTGCCTTCTCAACTTTGAGACTGAATAACTGTTGGGTACTTCTTTGATGTTTATTTGTATCCACATCGGGTTGCTAAGACTCCCATACAACGCCTCTACGACAGATTTATCCGAAGTTATTCTGTCTCATCCCGGATAGCTAAGAATTGCCAAGGATAGCTAGGACTTGTCACGACTAGTGCTGGATCTAACTACGGATTGGTACCGATAGCTACGGATGTAAAATGCTTTTCGACCCGTAGCTATCCGTGGCCTGATCCGTGAAAGAGTGAAGGAGGCTTTATGTTAATTTACATTGTTTCCGTGCTTGTATCGTTTATACCACACAATGAAAAGCTTATAAAATTTTTTCCATGTGTATCTATACCACAAGAGGTATACTTTAAAACAGATTTTTTTCTCACGACTTAGCTTCTCTGTAATGATATAAGAATGACAACTCTATAACTTTTATGCAATTCTTAGTTATCTTACCTAACATTGTCATAAACAATCAGCCCTGAAAAGTTATTTATTATTACGCCACCAATGTGCAGTGAAAACAAGAATTATAATTGATTTTATGTGATGCATTTAATTTTTATGAAATTGAGACTTTTTTCAAGAAGGAGAATATTCTTGTTCTTGCATTTTGCATATGTCAGACAGCAACTTCCTGAACTAGACACAGCATTATATTTTGAGGTACAAATGTAGGTGCAAAGCGTCAGTGTCTCAAGCAGTTACCATAACAATAAGATACTATCTGAGAGGAAGTATATGACAAGCAAACTACAAAACGAGTTATCATGGGTATTGCAAAGTAAATAATACGTTTGTTACAAAGACATTTTGTCCATGTCAAGATGATTCTTCGAAAAACCTTTCAAACCAATTTTAATGCAACAGACACATGTTTCGGATAGAAAGTCCGCATCAGTGGTGTTTCGAGCCAAAGTCTTTTTAAGGCACAACCAGATTTATTTCAGTAGCATCCGCTAGTTGGATTTTTAAAATTTTGTGTATCTACCTTTTAAAGAGTGCGCGGCTATAAATTTCCTGTTTGGTCGATTCAGTAGCATAATGAAAATACGGTAGTGTTCCAACTCTATACCTTCTTGGAGAAAATTCCAAACCAATTTTTCGAATATTAAATTCTCACCAGTGATGCTACCAGCGGACCCACCAAAATTCATTTCATTAGCGCCCTCTTTAATGTTTTGAATTAAGATTTGTACATTTACTTTACAGAGAGTGCGCAGCTCCAAATTTCGATTCAGTAGCATATCCAAATAAACTATATGTTCAAAATAGCATAGGAGGGATGGTTTTAAGATGTAAACCTTCTTTAATTTCGGTGATAGTTTTGAATAGAATGACAAGTTTTGGAAATTGCAAAATAATATCATCAATATGATGTCGATAAAGGGCCAAAGAAAGCTTCTTTCAGGCGACAGAGCTGGAAAGAAGGGCATTCAAGGGATGTTAATCTCCATTAGTTTGGATGTCATGAACGGACCTAATGGTGAAGCAACTTATATGATAGTACGATTCATTAACTCCTTATCAAGCTTTTTTCACGTTAAGTATTCTAACAAGAGTATAAATGAATTTTTTTACTATGCTACCGATTCGACCCTACGCGAAATTTTAAACTGCGCACTCTTTGCAAAGTAAATGCGCAAATTAAACATGTTAAAATTAAAAAGATTTTGGCTGTGTCTGAAAATCACTCTGGCGTAAAGTACCACTGATGATGATTTACAATCCAAAACACGCGTCCGGTGAACTAATTTGTTTGAAAAGATGCAGAATTTGAACACTTTATATGGAAAAATGATGCCGCCTCTCTGTCACGTGACTTAGTTCGGCGTAACTCCCATTTAAATCAGTTATTAGCTTTCCTCCGTCTAATCTTAGTTTTATTTAATTTCTGTTTTTCATATCATTTTCAATGTGATGTGACGATGATTCGTGACCTACTTTCAGCTCTATAAGGTGTCTAATCAATATGTAATACCACATTACATCTTGAGAAAAAACTCAAAACCTTAAAATGAAATAGAGATCACTCTGCATTTTAGTTGTATTATACGAGCCGATGTCATGCAGAGAGTACAATGTCTTTGTCAATTATATATGTATGTAAATCGTAAAAAGGTCTTGTAAATGTGTCAAAAAGTCTCAAATCATGTAAGTGTCTTTTGTAAATGGTGTCTTTGGCACGAGATAAAGTTATCTAATTGTCTTTATCGTCGCAAAAGTAATTTATTACACGGGTCAAAACGGATATGAAGTCTCAATTTTCCAAAATACGACTCCTCAGTAGGAAACATTAGCTTCTACTCATTACACAAATGCATCCTACGTCTACTCTACACAGAGACAATCCTGATAGATGAAACCTTTAAATATAAATGAAACACTGAAGATGACACCTGCTCGTGTGCTTAACAGGCTAATATAAAAGGAATCAACACTGGATCGTCTATCTTTTTGGAGTGATTAGACGTTGACAACACTCCGTGGTAAGTAGCCAATCAACTTTTATTATATATACATGTATATATATATCTTTTGTTTGTTTGTATTGATTTGAATCATGTTTTCAAGAATTCTGTGTAATGTTTCATTTTTGGAAAAAAAAGAGAATTTAAAAACGAATTATAAAAAAATCTTGAATATGTAAGGATGCGATTATGCTTTTGTCCAAAGAGCCGATCTATAATGGAAGCGTTGGGACATTTGGTATTTCTCTTCATTTATGTCCTGAATAAAGAACATCTGCATAAATCGTTTTGATAAGACATGAAAGGATGAGTTAAACATAAATGAAAAACGAACTTATTTGAAAGCATGTCCATATATATTTTTTATTCGAAATCTAAACATTAGTGAAATTTATTTTCATCAGTAAAAATCCTCTTAATTATGGCATCGTTTGCAATTTTTGCTCTCTAAAATGTTATAAAACATTATACTTCAGTCAATATAACATTGAAATATATGGTATATCGTAATGATTTAGTGCACCATATGCGCATTTCAACAAACAATTTATTATCAAGGATGCTCAAGGGATTTATAAAATTGCATTCGAAAAGATTAAGCAGGCAATTTTCAATTGAAATGTTTCCATGACAATCATGAAACTAGTTCTTTATCTAAGAAATACTGTAAAACGTCTTTTATTCGCAATCGTTTTATTTTAGCGATATTCGCGAGTATCAAACGCCGCGAATATCTCCTAAGAAATGTGTACTAATTAACATTCATATGATGTCGCGAAAATAAAACGCCACGAAGCGGTCACCTACTCATGTTCGCGAACTTAAGACGCCGCGAATAAAAGACGGTTTACAGCTAGTTTCATTAATTCTAATCATTCATATATCATAATAGTTTTGAAAGGACTAGTTTTACAGATGCAGTAAAAAGTTGAATATCTGACTAAAATGGGCAAAATATCGACTTGACTTTATGTCTATTCGTGACTTTAGTTTTGACTTTTCACTGATGACGGACATATGGACATTTTACGGTTTCGATATTAGGCATTATATCCACAAACATTGACAAAGGTTACCAAGGCAACATGATAATGTCAAAATACGATTTATTTTTTCCATTATGTAAGGGTGTTTAACAGCAGGCCTATATATCCTGGCAACAATATAGGTCATTGGCAAAAAGGACAACTGTTGTATTCTATGCATCAATAAGAGCATAGAGTAAATCGTGTAAATGGCCAACAAGAATTATAACGTGGAACGGACATGTATTTATCTCAAAATTCATCATGAAAAGCCATGACATCTTTTCATGTCAATGTTGTCCAGTACCGTGGATTGGTACTAAATGGATATTTGTTTCGTACATGAGAGAGAGAGAGAGAGAGAGAGAGAGAGAGAGAGAGAGATCCAACATGACTCGGTTGCAGTACCCACAGCAATACACCAAAACGCCCTGATATAAAAAAAATCCAAAGTACACAAGCACAAATTGAGACATAAAAGGAACAAGGAACACCAAATACGAAATTCAAACACAAACATTTAAGACCAGACATAAACCAACGAGACATATAAGTCTTTCATATAAAGGTGATAATTACTATAGTTTTCATTGGATATTTGTCTGTTCTGTCCGTTTGTTGTACGAGTGCTGGCACGTGCAGGATTGTATGAAGTACTGGAAATCATCGATATGCTGACATCAATTCATAAAGTCTCAACAGGTACACTCAAGTTCAAACCGTACATACCGGTATAATTCTGTTTGGGATATTTTCATTTAAAGTTTTATCCTGATGCTTCATTTGCTGATATGATAGTGGCATGTTTCCAAACCAACAAGGTCTTATCCACAAAGCGAACATATCTGAACTTCCGTGGACATACGGGCCTAGTAGATAATCACAAAATATGTAATTGTATTAAGCACATTCTTTTGTGAAAATTAAGTAAAGCTATGTATGTATTCCAAAACATATTTTTTGCTCTTTATCTATTTCTCTTCACAATGAATTGCGTTTACAATATACAAAGAGCGGGTATAATGTACCATAAATCAACGGTCGATTGCTTTCCCATTTATGTGTTGTCTTCAAGTTTCAGTGAGTTTGATGCGATTGGTTGTTTTTTCGTAGTCTCATGACACATACAGTCCCATGTCTTGTGCTTACGTTTCCTGATGTGATAACTTCAGCGCCGTCTGGTTGGAGATGTCCTCCATTTTAACCAAAAATTGGATTTTACTCCAATTATCATATCCCCTCAAATCTCCATACCCCTTACGAAGTCGTTGCAATGATCAATCGCCAACTGACATCATGGACAATTGTAAAGTGATTATAGTATGCTAAGTGAGTTTTACATTAATTACAATAAATTTTGTCAAAAGGATCCTTCAAAACCCCAGGGGACACAGCACTCACCTTATATCCATGCACACTCCAACATACATACAGTGCATAATGATATATGTACTTTACCAGGGAGGTGCCGGAATTTGAATCAGAACCCTTGGGTTCATGTGCAATGTTATTATAACTATGATATATATATATATAAATTCAAAAAATCAAAATTAAGCAAAAATATGTATCAAAGCATTAAGTAACTTAAATATGAAAGATATGCAATAACTATGAGTGAAGAAATGGGAAGAAATGAAATGAAGAAAAAAAAACTTTAAAGGCATTAAGATGTTTCAGATGCATAGAAAATTGACAAAACAAAATTTATCTATAATCTAAAATAAAATAATAATAAAAAAAAAAAAAACAAATGATAAAATCTAAGCATATATAATATATCAAAGCATTAAAATACTTTAACAATATGACAAATATGCAATAAATGAGTGCATAAAATCATACATTTATTGGGTTATTTAAAGAAATAGTTTAAAAAATGGGCATTGCTTACAAAGTCCAAAAAGACGTCATAACACGACAAACATTTCTGAGTGCAACTCAAATTAGCTTCTTTTCTTGGACTCTTGCTCTGTAAATGAATATACCTGCGGCACATATGGCTGATTCTCCTTTATTTGATTGATCAAATTACACAGATTGTTACTCCTCCACTTGTCTGGCTACGTAGAGGTATCTTGAAACTACGGAAGCGTATAAGTGCCACTTTATTTTCTTTATTTTTTGATTTTCCGACTTTTAATCTTGGAATTTCCAACATTATTCTTGGAATTTCCAACTTTAATCTTGGAATTTCCAACTTTAATCTTGGAATTTCCAACTTTAAAGTCGGAATTTCCAACTTTAATCTTGGAATTTCCAACTTTAATCTTGGAATTTCCAACTTTAATCTTGGAATTTCCAACTTTAAAGTCGGAATTTCCAACTTTAATCTTGGAATTTCCAACTTTGAAGTCGGAATTTCCAACTTTAATCTTGGAATTTCCAACTTTAAAGTCGGAATTTCCAACTGTAAAGTCGGAATTTCCAACTTTAATCTTGGAATTTCCAACTTTAATCTTGGAATTACCAACTTTAATCTTGGAATTTCCAACTTTAAAGTCGGAATTTCCAACTTTAATCTTGGAATTTCCAACTTTAATCTTGGAATTTCCAACTTTAAAGTCGGAATTTCCAACTTTAAAGTCGGAATTTCCAACTTTAATCTTGGAATTTCCAACTTTAATCTTGGAATTACCAACTTTAATCTTGGAATTTCCAACTTTAAAGTCGGAATTTCCAACTTTAAAGTCGGAATTTCCAACTTTAATCTTGGAATTTCCAACTTTAATCTTGGAATTTCCAACTTTAAAGTCGGAATTTCCAACTTTAAAGTCGGAATTTCCACTCTTAATCTTGGAATTTCCAACTTTAATCTTGGAATTTCCAACTTTTAATCGTGGAATTTCCAACTTTAAAGTCGGAATTTCCAACTTTAAAGTCGGAATTTCCAACTTTAATCTTGGAATTTCCAACTTTAATCTTGGAATTTCCAACTTTAATCGTGGAATTTCCAACTTTAAAGTCGGAATTTCAAACTTTTTTCAGAGGTTTTACCTATGTGGTCAACGCCTTTATATTAAGTGTACAATGCCATTTTGTTATCACAACTGATTAATAATTATAGAGTTTTCTATTGGAAGTACAATTGAATAGGATTTGAACGTTCTTAAATGTTTATTTTGGCGGTGAAATACATTATATGACTAGTCCGCATTTATTGTCCATTACAACCATTCACGTGTTTGTGTATTGACACTTCAGATCTTACAGATAGATAACGACCGCTCAAGATTTTATCTGAATACAATATAAAAATAGCCAGCCCAAATCGGCAAATGTGCATGCTGTGACATTTAAATTCATCCAATTATAAAAGATAGATATTAAAGGATCTATTGGAAAAAAAAATATATCAACAAGTGCAAATCTAACGTAAACTGCTAAACTCCCGACAGATCCATTTACGTTACGCGTAGGAGTCACGTTTCTTATGTTACAGCAGTTATGGCCAACAGCTAATTTCGGGAAGGTCACAGTCAAGGCAACATTATTAAAATTTTGATACTATATGTACGAGAAAGATCTTGTCACAAGTAAAATACATGCCGAAAATGATCATCATACCTCAAACGGTTCACTACAAATGAACAATGTTAAAATTTTTTAATATAGTCCAAGGTCAATGTCAAGGTCATGCGATAAGAAATATTAGTACGAACAGAAAAGCTTGTTAGGCCATAGTAATTTAATATTCTGTTTTAAGTCCCGAACCTTTTCTATAATTAAGGTACGGTAACCCTTAATTTTTTCTATAAAACTCACGATTATCTCCTAAAATTAAAGATGGAATAGGCATTTCATATATTGATTAAATATCATTTACACATTTTTTTACCCCAAAAAAATGCATGTTTGTGAGGGTGTGTGTGTGTTTTTTTTTTTTTCTTTTTTTTTGTCTGAGCAAAAGGTACCCGCCCGACGTAAAACAAGTTTTACTACTAGTATGGCTATACAAGGAATACACTTGCAAAAACTGTGAATGGTCTTCGCTAAAGTTTTTTTTAATGTAGGTCAATGGTCAGGATCGAAAGTTAAAAATAAAATAGTACCAAGAGAGCACCCATACCAAATATGAGAGCCCTGTCTCTTATGGTGAAGTAGTTATGTTTCTCATATGTAGGTCAAAAGGTTATGGTCAATGTCAAATGGTAAAAAAATGACACCACCCGAACAGTACACATGTCAAAAATGAGTCATATATCTTATGGTGAAAAAGTTATTGCCAATTTTAGTTTTTTGACGGACAGGAAAACAGGGATAGACAGTCAGCCAGTCAGCCAGCCAGCCAGACCGACCCGACCGACCGACAGACAGACAAAAATGGTTATTCCTTTAGGGCAACTGCCATTTGGCGGGCCCTTTAAGCTGATTATGTTAAATTTTTGAAGGACAGACAGACGGACGACTACGGACGGGAAAGACAGACACAGTGATTACTATTCTATGCGGACCGTAGGTAATCAAACGATAGTACTAAAGACTTTTTGATTTGCTGTGCAGAATTAGCACTTTTTTCAGGAAGGGAC